>CM068956.1:183264384-183278213 GCA_035128595.1 Eptatretus atami | reverse complement strand
AGTAAGGTGGTAGAAGAGGGGGTGTTGATCAGATTCAGGAAAGTTTTGAGACATGCATAGATTGGGCAAAGGATTGGCAGATGGAATTTAACCTGAGCAAGTGCAAGGTGTTGGGGATGGGAAAGAACAATGAAAATAGAGATTACATGATGGAAAGGGTAATTTTGGAGTGTCACACAGGAGAAGGTTCTGGGAGTGGAAATAGATATGGGAGGTAAGCAGGCAGCACAATACCAGGCAGCGAAAGGTAGAGCAAATAGGGTTTTAGGTTTTGTATTCAGAGGGGGATCATTTATAAATCAAAAGAGGTGGTGTTAACATTGTACAGGAATTTAGTGAGGCCACATCTCAAATATTGTGTGCAGTTTTGGTCACCACAACTCAGGAAGGACATAGATTCCATAGATAGGGTTCAGCACAGGACTACTTGATTGATTCCGGGCCGAGCTCGACTCAGCTATGAGGAGCGACTGAAGGTGACAGGGCTTTATACACTGGAAAGGAGGTGGTTATGAGGAGATAAGATAGAGATGTTTAAGACAATAAAAAGTATGGATAAAACAAGTGCAGATGACTTATTCAACAGAAAAGACAGTGATAGGAATAAGATCCATAGCCTGAGAGTAAAGAATAGGAGAGTTAAGACGTAGTAAGGCAGGGGACTTTTACTCAAAGAGTAGTTAATGCATGGATGGTCTCCCTGGAAAGGTAGTCGCAGCTTAAATTACATTAAACTGCTTAAATTCAGTAAAAACTGGAAAAACGGGGGTGTCTAAAACTTATGACCGGTAGAGTATATATATATATATATATATATATATATATATATATAATATATATATATATATATATATATATATATATATATATATATATATATATATATATATATATACACACACATATATATATATATATACATACACAAAAACATACATATATATATATATATATATATATATATATATATATATATAAACAAAAACATACATATATTTCTACACAAAAACATATATATATATATTATACATACAACATATACATACATATATACCACATACATACAGTATATATATATATATATATATATATATATATATATATATATATATATATACACACATGCAAATATATGTACATATGTATATATCCCGATCGATATAATTCGTCCAGAAATGTGTTGAAAAGTACGTGCTGCCCATATCGTACACAACGTGGCGTGGTTGTCCTTCATTTATTTCTGTGTTGTGCAAAATGGGGGTGTTCTAAAACTTGTGACCGGTAAGTAATATATATATATATATATATATATATATATATATATATATATATATATATATATATATATATATATATGTTGTTCGTCTTTCGGCTGCTCCCGTTAGGGGTCGCCACAGCGGATCATCCGTTATGATCCGCAAACTGATTTGGCATAGGTTTTACGCCGGATGCCCTTCCTGACGCAACCCTGGTCGCCTCTTACGACACAGGGATAAGGATTGGGTTTCGCCATGATTCCGGGCTGCCCTACACCCTCTCATAGCACGGCCCAGTGCAGAGCCCGCGTCCTCAAGCGATCCCCAACCCAAGCCTCCGAGTAGCCGGATTACAGGTGCACGCCACTACGCCCGGTTATATATTGTTACGGCTGTGGAAATTCTCAAACACCATTCAGGTCCCGTAGGTGAGGTATTTCTGAAGTACATGTATAGTTAGCCCAAACCCATTGTTTAGAGGGAATTAATGTGATTCATTCGGGCTGCGACACTTTGTGTTAGTCGTTTTTCTGTTCTTTCATTATTTCGAACCAACCACATTTCAACCTCAACCACGCCACCACTTCAACAACGCCAGCACCGCCACCCTCACAAAACACCACCATCTTCGCCACTACCCACACCAACGAACGCCATCCTCCGCGGTCCACGTACGACGGTTTCCGCGTTGGAAACCGTCGAACGCGAGAAGGGAAAGAAGAAATCACCACAGCGATGGCGCGCGGGTATTCCCGCCTGTTTCTTCCCTGGCCGGCGCCAGACGGATTCCTCGCCCCCCCCGCATGGCGCGGGGAGGAGGAACGAGAGGGAACGCCCCTTTTCTAGAAGCGCCTCGAAGGAGGGTGGAGCCAAGAACGGGGCGGGGCGCCGGGGGTATAAGAGTCGGGGCGCAGGAGGCATTCTCTCTCTCTTGGGTCGGTGTTCTCTTGGTTGGGTTCTCTCTTGGTTCGGTATTCTCGCTCGGTGCTCTCAGTCCGGTGTGTTCGTGGTTCGGCTCTTATATATACAGGTGCACGCCACTACCCGGTTATATTATGTTACGGCTGTGGAAATTCGCAAACACCATTCAGGTCCCGTAGGTGAGGTATTTCTGAAGTACATGTATAGTTATCCCAAACCCATTGTTTAGAGGGAATTAATGTGATTCATTCGGGCTGCGACACTTTGAGTTAGTCGTTTTTCTGTTCTTTCATTATTTTCGAACAACCACATTTCAACCTCAACCACGCCACCACTTCAACAACGCCAGCACGCCACCCTCACAACAACCACCACCATCTTCGCCACTACCCACACCAACGAACGCCATCCTCCGCGGTCCACGTACGACGGTTTCCGCGTTGGAAACCGTCGAACGCGAGAAGGGAAAGAAGAAATCACCACAGCGATGGCGCGCGGGTATTCCGCCTGTTTCTTCCCTGGCCCGGCGCCAGGACGGATTTTTCCCCCCCCCGCATGGCGCGGGGAGGGAGGAATGAGAGGGAACGCCCCTTTTCTAGAAGCGCCTCGAAGGAGGGTGGAGCCAAGAACGGGGCGGGCGCCGGGGGTATAAGAGTCGGAGGCGCAGGAGGCATTCTCTCTCTCTTGGGTCGGTGTTCTCTTGGTTGGGTTCTCTCTTGGTTCGGTATTCTCGCTCGGTGCTCTCAGTCCGTGTGTTTCGTGGTTCGGCTCTTACGCAGTCGGTGCTCGGTCCGTGGCGTCGAGGGCCAGCACGGGCAGGCACGAGGCACGCCGGAGAGACCTCGCCGACCACGCTCGAACGGAGTCACGGCCAGACGGGACCACGTCAGAGGACGGTCGCCAAGGACTCGAACTCAGGGAAGTCGCGACTTCCATTTTCTTTTGGGGTTCTGTGTGAACGTGTGTGTGTGGCGCCATGTCCGTAAGTAAAACTGTGTAAGTGTGGCCGTGTGTACGCGTAGTCGGTGGTAGCTCTGCTGCATTGTTGCTTATCTTACATGTGATATATGTGCATTTGCTAATTGTGACTGTAAATACATGCTGTGATATATGTGTGCTATCTGTGTGCGTGTAATAAATGCTTTCTTGTTGAATTGTTCCCCCGTTTCGCTGCGTCCTTTCCTTTGTGGGTCTCCATCTTGCTTCACGTAAAGGGTTTGAGTGGGCGCGGGACGCCGATAATTAATCAGGAACCGTCAAGGCCGACGATAACACCGCTCGGTTATCTCTGTAGCACGGAACGGACTGCTTGCGGTTCGTGTCCGGAGTCGGCCTGTGGCGAGGTACAACCCCTCGGTAGGTTACCCGTGCGGGTATTTAGGTATATCGACTTTCGGCGATTCACCCTATTCCGCGCGGGTAGAATGCGGACTGGGTTGTGGTGAGGCCGAAAGTCCACCCGTGACTAGATCCCGGCGTTAGTCCGAGAGGGTCACGACTGAATTGTCCGTCCGGTGGCGAGGCGGTCGCCATTCGAGTCACGTGGCCGATCGCACGCCGGCGGGCGCGAATTCGCAACACTGGTGTCAGAGAGCGGGAAAACGGACTCTCTTGTCTCCAAGCTAAATTCATAGGGAATCGGTCCAGGGGTGAGAGGAGCGACCCCCGATTCCCTCTAAATTACGAGCGAGCTAAATTAACCCCTTACGTGAAATAAGATGGCGTCTCAAGGCGAGCGGGAGCCGGGGGTAATAGGAATGGATTTAGAATGTTTAGAATCCATGGCTCAGGACGAGATCCCCATGCAGGACATTGGTGAGCAGGAACAATTACTCCCCCAACCAAACGCAGAGCCCGAAATAGGTGCGGCGGGCCGCGGTGTATAACACCTCCCCTCCCCTCTCCACCAAAACCCCCCGATCCTGGCCGAATCGGCTCAGCCGAGTGCATCCGACATGGCCCAGCTATTCGCCATGCTGGCAAAGATGAATGCAAATGCGCAACAAATGGAAGCGAATTTAAACAACAAAATGGATGGAAACGCACTCGAAATAAAAGGGATGAACGGAAAGATGGATGAAATACGCAACAAATGAACGAAATGAAAACGAATATGGAAACAAATCGCAAGGAATGAAGGAAGAAATAAAAGAAATGCGGGGTGAGATGCAGAACATGGGAATGAGCCTAAAAGGAAGCTTGGACAACTAAAAAACGAAATGAAAAAGGAAGTCGACACGATACGAGCGGAGGTGACCGGGTTAAAGAGAAAAGTAAAAGGAGTGGGGGTCGCAATGGAAGAGAGCAAACAAGAGAGTAAACGAAATAAAGACGGTGGTGGAAAAGATAGACGAAGTAAAAAAAGGACAAAGCCAAATAAAGGAGGAAATAGGGAAGAGCCACGGCCCCCCAGACCACCAACTCCGCCCCGGTCAATAGGGATAGCCAGGCCCAACCATCACCCCCCCCCCCACCAGTCCCGGGAAACTAAGAAGTGCCGAACATGTAGGGCCGTGTTCGGCAGACTCGGACGGAGAAGAGCCCTCAGAACTGCGACAGGTCATCAATTGTGGCCAGATTGGCAATGGTAGCTTAACAATTCGGTGCAAAGTTGCCGGCGTAGGGGTAGACGCCGTTGTGGACACAGGAGCAAGCGCCACGATCATCAGCCCTGTGGTCCTTGATTCGAGTGTGGACGGTTGGGATGAGATCCACCGTCTGCAAAACCATAGTTTACAGCTAGCTACCGGGGCAACGGCCCCCATCATAGGACGTGGTTTCGTGTCGTTTAAATTGGGCACCGTGAAAACAAGGATAGAGGTTTGGGTGGCGAAGGTGTGCGACCCATGTCTAATAGGTTGGATGTGCTAACGGGCCGGTGTGTTGTAAGATCGACTTGGCCGGGGGTCATGCAGTTGGGTGGTGAGGAGTTGCCGTTAGGGGCGTGAGCACGGATGAGAGGGTGGAGCTGGAGGCTCCTGACTCCGTGGTCATTCCCCCGGGTGCCGAGGCGGTGGTCCCGGCCCGGTGGCGAGCACACCCAACGTGGCAGGGCTCCTGCGGCCTGGCGGAACTACCGGCAGGGCCATCAACCCCGGTTTAGTCGTGGGCCGCACCCTGGTAAGTACCGACGGGCCAATAGTGTCCGTTCGGGTGATAAATGTAAGCACGGAACACGCACTATCAGGAAGGGCACGAAGGTGCAGATTGCACCCCAGATAAAAGAGTCGCAGAGCTGAGGGACGATAACGTCGAGCCGGACCGGCCCCAGAGGAATCTCCAGACTTGATTAGGAATTGGCCCGGGCCCATTTGCGAGATGGTAAATCGGAGTAGTGTAGATTTGGAGGATGCCCAGCGGGGGCCTTATACAAACTGGTCGACCGACACATGGGGATCTTCTCCTTGTCACCCGAGGATATTGGACGTACGGACCTGTGCAACATCAGATCCACACTGATGGGGCCCGGCCTGTCCGTCAGCCTGCTCGAAGGCTCCCATGGAGCAAAAGAGAGGAGGCTGATGAACAGGTTAAAAAGATGCTCAATGCAGGTGTCATTGAGCCCTCGGGAAGTCCTTGGATGTCACCGGTTGTGCTGGTTAAAAGAAGGATGGACCACGCGTTTCTGCTGTGACTATCGCCAGCTGAACAACGTGACACTCAAAGACTCCTATCCCCTGCCTAGAATTGACGATACCCTCGACGCCGTTGCAGGCTCTAAATGGTTCTCAACTTTGGCCCTCAAGAGTGGGTATTGGCAGGTGGAGATGGATAAGACGGGGAAGGAAAAACGGCATTTCCACAGGGAAGGGACTGTATCAGTTCACTGTGATGCCGTTCGGTTTGTGTAACGCCCCCGCCACCTTTGAGAGACTGATGGAGCGTGTACTAGGCGGCATGCCATGGCAGTCATGCCTGGTGTATCTGGATGACGTCCTGGTACACGCTAAAACATTCACCCAGGAGATAGCCAATTTGGACCAGGTGTTTGGGCGCCTCAGGCAGGCAGGGCTAAAGTTGAGCCCGGAGAAATGCACTTTGTTCGCGACAGAGGTGGCCTATCTCGGACACGTGATAGGCCGCGAGGGGGTGAAGACCGACCCGGAAAAATTACAGCGGTAAGAGTGGCCCGTACCTACAACTGTCAAACAGGTACGGGCTTTTGGGACTTTGCTCCTATACCGGCGCTTCGTGGCAAACTTTGCGGAAATAGCCAGCCCCTTCACCGTTGACGGAGAAGGGGTTGAGATTTAATTGGACAGGGGAGTGCCAGGAGCCTCCTCAAATTAAAGGGGTGTTTGACATCCACACCCGTTTTAGCGTACCCACCGATGACGGGATGTATACCCTGGACACGGATGCAAGCCAGGAAGGATTGGGAGCAGTCTTGTCTCAGACACAGAGGGGCGTGGAAAGAGTGATCGCGTATTACAGTCGGGCCATGAGTAGGCCCGACGAAATTATTGCGTAACTCGCAAGGAGCTATTGGCAATGCTGTCTGCCGTGAGCCATTTCCACCCGTAACTTGTACGGGAGGAAATTTTTGGTTCGAACTGACCATTCTCCTTGCAATGGCTCTTACGGTTCAAGGAGCCGGAGGGCCAAATTGCAAGGTGGTTGGAAAAGTTGCAGCAGTACGATTTCAGTGTGGTCCATAGAGCCGGTAAGGCTCATGGGAATGCCGATGCGCTCTCTCGACGCCCTGTCTGGGAGAAAACTGCAGATATTGCACGAGACATGAGGAGAGGGACAATTGGCAACACTCCCCGAAACTCCCAGTCCGTGCGGCCCGCGTGGTAGGCCCAACTTTGCACTAACCGCGGGAGGGAATTTGGTGGATTGGCATGGAGCACGGCCAGCGGGAAGACCCCGTGATAGGGCCAGTGTACAAATGGGTCCAGGAAAACAGGAGGCCCAGTGGGGAGGGAGATCGCCCCATTCGGAGCGCGAACAAAAGCATACTGGGCTCAGTGGAGGACCCTAGAAATGAGGGACAACATCTTATATCGCAAGTGGGTGGAGATTCCTTCCGAGCAAACTTCTGGCTGGTGATAGTCCTGATGGGTTTAAGACCCAAATTTTGAAACAGGTGCACGGTACCCGCGCCGGCGGCCATTGGGCAGGACCAACAAAATCTCGGGTCCGCCGCGGTTCTATTGGTTAACATGGGGCGCGATGTACAGAGCTGGTGTCGAGCATGCGACGCCTGCACTGCGAAAAAGGGACCGCCACAGAGGATGAGGCCCCACTCCAACTACATCAGGTTGGGCCCCCCCTGAGCGATGGCCATGGACATTTTGGGGACCACTGCCCCCCACTCGCCAGGGTAATAAGTACATCCTCGTAATTATGGACTATTTCACCAAATGGCGGAGGCCTTTGCCCTCCCCAACCAGGAAGCAGGGGTCGTGGCAAAGGCCTTCGTAGAAGGATTTACATGCCGGTATGGATTCCGCAGGAGCTGCACACGGACCAGGGACGAAATTTTGAGAGCGAATTACTAAAAGAGGTGTGCAGACTCCTGGAAATTCGAAAGACACGGACAACGCCCCTGAGACCACAGTCAGACGGCATGGTGGAGAGGTTCAATAGGACCCTGGTCCGACAACTGGCCTCCTTCACCGCCGCTAACCAGGAGGACTGGGACAACATCTCCCGTACCTCCTGATGGCCTATCGCGCGTCCCAGCACGGGTCTACCGCTTGTAGTCCGGCGCTGTTGATGTATGGACGGGAGCTGAGAAGCCCGTCGATTTATTGTGCGGTCCGACGCCTGGGCGGCTTGATAGGCCCCCGGGGAGGGCTATGCCCGTCGGTTGGAGGAAGGCATGGAGAAGGTCCATGCCTTCGCACGACAACCAGCTCCAACAGGCGGGCATAAAGATGAAGCGCAGGTACGACCACCGGAGCCAGGTGAGCAAATACCCACCGGGCGAAGATTTGGTTCTTTAACCCCGCGGAGGAAGGGCAGATGCCCGAAGCTCACCTCACCTTGGCAGGGCCCAGGGGCTCCTGGCGCAGATCAGTGACGTGGGCCTAAAAATTAAAATGGGACACGGGCCCTTCCCCGGATCGTCCACACGGACCGCCTGAGACCTTACGAGGGCGACCTCACGCCCCTCATGGATATGTCTTGCCGGAGGAGTCGGTGCTGGAAACAGCCGCTCCGCAGAGGCGCAAGGCTCGTGGACCTTGCAACGAGTTCACGAGCCCAGTAGGGAGGGAGAAATCCCCCTACGAATAAGGATTTGGAGGACAGAGACAGACTCTGAATGTGTAGAGGGGACGTAGATTAGCTACGTAGTGTAAAAAGGAACGTGCTGTAGTTTAAGGGACGACGTGGGAGCACGAGGTAGTTAGGGGATGTAGTGAGCAGGAATGGCAGGATGCAGCGGTGGAGTGAAATGAATGGAAACATGTGCTTGGTGGGTGAGTGAGACCAGCGGGTCTGTGTGTATGGAGTGATTGGGGAATGCATGGTGCGATGAGTGATTAGGGGGAGGAGTGACCCCGCCCAAGGGACCCGGGGTCAGTGTAGAGTGAGTTAGCTGGGTTAGTCAAATTGACAAATGGAAGTCGTTTTGTTGTTGGTGGGAAAGTAGGCTCGAAACCTGTTTGGAGGGGTGCAGGAGCCCTGTTGACGGGCTGGGAGCGTGGCTGCGAACGTGAGTATCGCTGATGGGTACCCCGGGCACCGGCTAGTCGGCCGTGGTAGGCCAAGGCCCATGGGGGCCGGGTTAGCGTAGTGGGCACGGGTGCGCCTGCTTGGTGCGGGGGCCCGGGGCGCCATTAGCCGCGTGGGCAGTGTCGTGGGCACGGGTGACCCTCGGAAAGGGCCCGGGAAGCCAGCCTGCCACGTGTGCGTTTCAGGGGAGTCGCCATGGAGGGCACTCCCCGGTGTTTAGGGAGCTGGTAGGCTCGGAGGCAGTGTAGTGCCCGGGGTGCCATTGTAGGGGATTCGGCAGAGGGTTGTGCCTGCCAGGGGGAGCCACGCGTCCCAGCCACGAAACCGTGCAAGGGCACGAGGGAAAATTTGAGGCGAGGCCCGAAATTGTGAGGACACCAACACAGGCGACGGGAATCTTGGTTGTTAGAACGATAGCTTAAGCGAGAGGCGCTTTTGAAAGCCCCGGGGTAGTTTAAGGTTAATGGTTTAGATTAGGAAGTGTACCCCTCCGCACCATCCATCCCTTCGCTCTCGTTGTGGGCCGCTGGACCCACTTTGGGTTGTAGATCGCTGAAGTCTGGGGAGGCCATCCTGAGGCTTCATTGGCCTCGACACAGGACGCTAGCTCTCCTTATTCCCCTCCGGGTAGGGAACGTAGGGGTTGGGAGGAGGCTAGGTGACAGGATAGGTTAGCCGAACAAGGACGATAAAGGGGGTTAGGGGACGATTTAAAGTTGGGAAGGGATGAAAATAAAAACAACAAAAAAAAATAATTTGGGCTAAATTGGGTTTTACGAATTAAGGGAGTGGGTAGGTACAGTGACAGGCAAAGGCGATAGGTGGGAGGGAACCGTAGGGTAGGTCCGAGCCCGCCTTCCGAGTGGCCAGCACCACCGCACTCCCTCCACCAACCTCCACTGCAAGGCAAAGGCTGGCCAATTTCATTGGCTGGCTGTGTGTTCTGCAAGGCCTGTGCCGGCCGGATCGTCTGCAGCTGCTGTGCTGCAAGGCCTGTGCGGTCGATTGTCTGCCGGCCGTTTTTACTTCAAGGCCTGTGCCGGCCAGTTCATCTGCCGGCTGTGCTTGCCTACAACGGCCTTTTTCTGCAGGCTGTGTTGGCCTGCTCACTTTTGCCATGCCATGCCCACCGCCCACATCATCACCAGCCCCGTTCAATTTTGCTTTGTCCCCCCCCTGTTCATTTCCATGTGCGCCAGGATCAACAAGCAACAGTTTGCAAGCTGCAGGGACTGCCCTGTAGGCAGCCGCATCACGGGATTGCATTGGCGGCCCGTCAACGTTGTTTGCTGCGGCAGATCGCCGCGCAAATTTGCAGGGACTGCCCTGATGGCAGCTGCAACACGGGACTGCACCAGCAGCCCGTGCACCGTTGTTTGTTTGCAACCATCCATCCACCATTCCTTGTTTGTGTCGGCTTGAGTCCGCACCGTTCACTGTGCCGCAGGGACTGCCTTGTCGGCAGCCGCACAAGGAGACTGCATCTGCGCAGCCCATGCGCCGTTATTCACTGGGTTCATTTAAAAGGGGGAGGCCTAGAACTGCGTGTGAGCAGCCGCACGTTCCCTGTCACCTGCATTGTTCTGAGCCAGAGACTGCATGCATGAGCCAGAGACAGAAACAGAAATATCAGGAATGCCTAAAGGAATACGGTAAGGGAATGGACGAATTGAGGAAGGAAGCATGCGAAAGAGGTGCGGAGATGAGCAAGAGAATGGATGAAATGAGGGAGGAGGCATACAATGAAGAGAGGAATATGGAAAAAGCTCTGAGTTACAGAAACACCAAAGCAAAGAGAGGGAACTACAAAACGAACTGAGGATGTTAAGAGAGGAAAGAAAGAGAACAGAAATGAAACGTTAAGGAACCACACTGTGCAGATCGAACAATATAGAAGCCAAAGCAAGACTAAAGAATGAGATGCAAGAAAGAGTAGTGAAAGAACAATGAATGAAACAGGAAAAAGAGATTACCAATTGAAGCAAACGACGAGAATGGAGAAGGAAGAACAAGCGAGACAGTGGGATAAGAAACAAAAGAACAAGGAATGAAGGCAGGAAAGGGAGATCAACCAATTGAGGGAAAACCATGAGATTGGAGAAGGAAGAACAAGAGAGACAGTGGGATAAGAAACAAAAAGAACAAGGAATGAAACAAAGAAGGACAAGAACAACTCAAGGAGAAAGCAAAGTTGGAGTCCACAGAGATGAAAAACTCCGCAACGATAACGAACAACTCAAAAGGCTCGGAGAGGAAGAACAACTCGAATGGAAAAGAAAATGGAGCCAGGAAGTAGAACACAATAATATGGGATGTGTGACATCACCACAGGAGTAATGTTGGGGTGCGGAACTTGATTGACATCACTCGTCGGATGACACCACACTTAGAGCAAACCCTGTGATTGAGACATTAAGGGAGCATCGGGGTTGTTAACAAAATGAGATACATTTTGAGCAGGTCCAGCATGTGGAGCTAACAGCCCCGGAGGAGTGTGGCGAACCAATATGAGTAACCTGCTGGAGAGAAGCGACCGGACAGAGGTAACTCTGGAACGAAGCAGGTACGTGGTACATGCATACATGGGTGCGGACGATGAGCTTAAAGGCCCTGTCACACCTTGACGTTTTAGCCAGCGTATGGCAAGGTATCAAAATGTATGTAAAACGCTGGCGTACGCTGAACTATTGATGTTTTTTCCCAGTTTTGGACGTATTCATAATGAGTTGGACGTATGCATAACGTATTAGTAACGTACACAGAACGTTTCAATCACATATAGATAACTTATACCAACGAATGCTGAGCGTGTTGTCGGCGTTCACAACCTATGCCCAACGATAGTGTAACTTATGCATAGCGCGGCAGCGTATCGCCGACGATCACGTGGCGTAGCCTATTAAAAGGCTGCCACTCGACGATTCAAGCCGCTGTCACACCTTGCGTTTAGCCAGCGTATGCCGACGTATGAAAATTTGTCTAAGCCCTGTCACACCTTGACGTTTTAACTAGCAATGGCAACGTATAAAAATGTATGTAAGACGTTGGCGTACGCTGAATTTTGATGTTTTTTTTTAAGTTTTGGGCGTATTCAAACGTGTTGGTCGTATGCATAACATATTAGTAACGGGCACAGAACGTTCGTTGTGTTATTGATAACTTTTACCAACGAATGCTTAGCCTGTTGTCGGCGTTCACAACCTATGCCCAACGATAGTTTAACTTACGCATAGCGCGCTAAACGTATCGCCGGCGAACTCGTGGCGTAGCCTGTTAAGAACCTGCCGCACGCCGATTAAATCAAACCGCCTGAGAATTGAAAGTGTCAACATCGCAGTCACACCTTGACGATTTTGCCAGCGTATGCCGCCTATGAAAAATGTGTCTAAAACGCTAGGCGCACGTCAAATACGGTATAGGTAAGTTGTGTATACGTTAAGAGTAGGCTGGAAAACAATGAAGTACGCTGTCATATTACGTGGTACGTGTAAATACGTCGTGAAATTTCAAGCATGCTGAAAATTTTACGACTACTCGGCGTATGGCTAACACGTTCCGCATGCGTTGTCATATGTTCCTGGCACGCCTCCGCGGATTGTTTACACACGACGGACACACAGTTACTTGTAGGTTACTCATAAGTCGAAACACGTCAAGGTAATATTTAACATACCCGCAACCTAATTTTCAACCAATGGGTAACGTCCTTTTAACCTATGAGTAGCGTGCTCTGACCTATGTTTTAACGTGCTTGAAACCTATGATGTAACGTGCATTGAACCTATTTGAACTTCCTTGAACCAATGACTAGCGTGCTATGAACCTTGAGTAACGTGCGTTTAACCTATGTGTAGCATTCTTTGAACCTAAGTATAACGTGCTTCTAACCTTTGAGTAACATGCTATGAACCTATTTGGTAACGATCTCCAAACGCACATTGTCGTATGTAGACGAATTTAGATTGACGTCTTCCGGACGACCACAGCACTTAACTGAACGTGTTTCTAACTTACATCACCGTATAATGGGTATTGGCAGCGTTAAGGGGAATTGGTAAGACAAAATGGGCTTCACAAGAGAACCCATCATTGTTTCCAGACTCCATGTTGAGTAGATGTCAATGCCAGTAGTATCAGTAGTAGTAATGCTATTAGCAGTAGTTTGGTGTGCGTGACAGTAGTACATTGGTAGTAGTAGTAATGTCTATGTCAGTAATAGTAGTAGTAGTAGTAGTATGTCTATGTCAGTGTAGTAGTAGTAGTATTCTATGTCAGTAGTAGTAGTAGTAGTATGTCTATGTCAGTAGTAGTAGATAGTAGTAGTAGTTAGTAGTAGTAATTGGCAGTAGTTAGTAGGTCCATGTCAGTAGTAGTAGGTGAGCGTGATGAGGGTGTGGTGTGATGATGGATCCTCTATCGTCCAACGAATAGGAGACTACTTTGCACCATTGTCGATGTTCTTTTCGCTAATTTTTTTCCTCATTCCCCACGATGAAATATTTCTTTGTTTTACTTTTAAAGTATTAAAACGACTTTGACAAATGCATAATGTAACTAGTAAATGAACACAGAACGCTTCGATAACTTATACATAAGTTATTACCAACGATTGTTTATCGTGTTTTAGCGTCCACAACCTAATGCCACGATAGCTAGCGTATGCATAGCGTTAATAATTTCCCAAGCACGTTATTCCCATTAGTTATAAAAAGTCACCGTACCCAAACCAACCTTTTTATGTGTTCGAACAAGGAGACTGCATTCGCGCAGCCCATGCGCCGTTATTCACTGGGTTCATTTAAAAGGGGGAGGCCTAGAACTGCGTGTGAGCAGCCGGCCACGTTCCCTGTCACCTGCATTGTTCTGAGCCAGAGACTGCATGCATGAGCCAGAGACAGAGAACAGAAATATCAGGAATGCCTAAAGGAATACGGTAAGGGAATGGACGAATTGAGGAAGGAAGCATGC
>CM068956.1:183222879-183238905 GCA_035128595.1 Eptatretus atami | reverse complement strand
ATGAATAGGTACGGCGCTCATCAGAAGGAACCCAAACAAGCAAAAAGCAAAGATGGAGTCATCAGGAGGAGCCTGGATAGGATTCGGGTTTCAGCTGCGATTCCTCCAGCCCATACAGGCACAGCCAAGTGAGTGATATTAAAAATAAAATAAAATAAAAAATAACCCAGATCAAAAAATTTAAATAATTCTGCCTGCCAGACAATGCGTCCGACCATGTTGAAAGTTGAAATGCCAGGCTCTACCGCTGGGTTTGCCAACCATGTATGTCTGGATTGTGATTGCCTCAGTCTTTGGCTTAGTTATTGTCGTGTGAACGGTTAAGGTAACGGTTCAGCCGATCAAATTGTCATGGAAATGGAGAATTATGGTATTGAATTGTGAAATACTGTCTGCAAATACACGCTCTATCTCAACGCATCTTTCCTGCCATTGTTAAATAAACAACTTTGCATCACCTCTACGTTTGTCTCGTTACGCGGTTCAACATTGGAGTATTATAACCTTGGCATGGTTGAAAAGCATAGCCAGTGGAAATTGGTGCCATCAACTCCATAGCAGGTTTTCAATTGATGATACGGTTCCTTGGGCTTTGCTCAGCCACCATATCCTGATGAACAGGGAACCTATCACACTGACAGATCCTCGTTAGAGCTTTCTGTACGTCAAAATTTGAAGTGAAGATGTTTTCGGTTTTCCCGTCAGAAGGTGATATGGTCTCTTTCGACGTTCCGTTGCTAAATTGGTCACTGTGCGGGTGGAGGATTTGACCTCGAGTGCACCCAGCAGGTAACCCTAACATTGTCAGGATTGGGATCAGGACACTGGCCTTAATCTGGCAACCGTAGCAATGGTGTCAAGAGTGGGATCAGGACACTGGTCCGAATTTACCGTAACATTGGTGCTCAGCAGCATGATTCCGACCCGAAGTGGTATCATTGATAAATGATTGCCCTTTGAAGTAAAAAAGGAATCGTTTATTTTGGCAAAAAAAATTCTAAATTTTATTCGGTGAAAAATTTTAACCCGCCATTGAGAATGAACCGGAGGAGGAGCAGCAAGCCATGAAAGGAGCAGGAGGCCATGAAAGGATTAACAAACAGTGATCATTTGGTTTTCACACCGGAAGATAAAGGCAGGGCGGTGCTGGTGATGGGGAAAGTACATTATCAACAAAACGTGTTAACTCTGTTAAATGATGAGACCACGTACCAGAAACTGGAATATGACCCAACAGCTAAACAACAACAGGTACTCAACACAAAACTGGCCAATTCAAAAATTACCAGTAGATTAGGTGGGCGGAATTATTGTTGGTGATATAGTAATAAGGGAGTGGCACCAAAATTATGGATTACCAAAAATTCACAAACACGATGTTCCGATGTTCTGTAAAGACCAATTGTGTCCTTTATTTATGCCCCATCAAAATTGTCGTGATATTTAGCACATATCATTAGCAGATTTGTGTGGAAACGGAGAGGACAGTCAAAAAGTGACGAGTTCGTGAAAAAGGTGAAAAACAGCACAAGTGAGATAAAGAGGTCATGGTGTCATTCAATACTTGAAGAATAACAGCTATGACAGGAGGCTATTCCAGGTTTAGAAAACGTAATACAATTTGAGTGTCATTCGATGTTGTGTCGCTCTTTACAAATGTCCCAATGGACTTAGCAATTGGAGTCAGGTGTGAACGCTGAGACAAATCTGAGAATGGAAAATGGCTTGTATGAAAAGCCGGTTAACTCAGGATGATGTAACCGCTTGTTAAAGATATGTATAGATATTGCGACGTTTGTCAATAATACTGTCACTCCAAACAATTTATGGAAAGGCAATGGGTCACCGTATCTGCAGTGTGGCTAATTTGTTTATGGAGAAGCTAGAAAGTAAAGTCTTTGAACATGATGAGGATGGCCACCACATTTTGATTTCGGTACCTTGATTTATACGTTTGCCATTTTGCACCAGGATAAAGTCAAGCACCTCCTTTTAAAACTGTCATTTTTCACTTGAACTTGACCACACAGTATGAGAATCACTTGACCACAGGTGATGTACCACAGTATCAAATTTAGAAAGAAATGGAGAAGGGCAAATTGTCTTTCTTTGATGTTGAGGTATACAGCAAAATAATGGTACTTCAGAAATGTCTGTGTACAGGAAACCAACAAAAACTGTTAGATTTCAAACACTGTGCAGTCCGACATGTCATTTCGCAAGGCCATAACTAAGGAGATAAAGAAATACAGGAGACCTTGAAGAATAACAGCTATAACTGGAGATATTAACGGTTTAGAAAACGAATACAACCAGACAACAGGAGCTGATTGGCCGGTGTGTGTTTCCGTATTATCCAGACCTCTCGGAGAGAATTGTGAAAGTAATGAGGTGCACATAGTAGCCCACAAAGCACTATGGACAATCTGTAGTGTTTAAACTAAACTCAAAATAAAATTCCGGTTAGTGATAAATCAGGAGTAATATACAGCATTGCTTGCAAGGACTGTGGTGAAGCAGACATTGGGAAACTGGAGAAAGCACCATACGCATTGGATGAGCACAAAAGGCGATGCGATTAGGAAACAGGTCAGTCAGCGATGCATAGCATTAGTACAAGCAGGACATTGGCTAGACTGAGGAGAAACCCACGTACTCATGTCACACCCAATAAACACTGGAGATTAAAACACACCAATACATGAAATGGGCCATGTTGATCCTCTGCAGCAAGAGCAGGTCAGGTCAGGTGTGGAGCATTGCCAGAGTAGCACGTCGCTGCGTCCACTTTTGACGGTACTCCAGGGCCTCTGTTTGGCCATCCCCAAGCAGATGCCTGGCCCACCCCATCTCCTTGAGATGCCGATCAAACCTGCTGCAACCACAAGCATGTGGTCGGCCCATTGGCCTCCTCCACTCACAAGGCTCCCTCACTGAGAGAATCTTGTGAACAGGATCAGCGTCAGAAAATGAGCCACATGTCCAGACAAGCCGCAGCTGACGCTAACGGACTATGCAGGTAACAAATTTCATTTGAGTCTCTCTCAGCAACCACTCCTTGGACACAAAGTCCGATGAGCAATGCCAAGGATTCTCTGAAGAGACCTGGTACCAAAGGAATTAAGTCTCTGTCTCAGATCCCTGATCAAGAGTCCAAGTCACACACCCATAGAGCAAGACTGGAAGCACCAAGGACTGAAGACTCAGACTTTCATCCTCCTGCACAGGTACCGGCAGCACCACACCCCATGATCCAGTGAATCCATGACTCCCCAGGCCCAACTCAGACGTCTGTTGACCTCTGGCTCACAGCCAGCAAGAGAAATGAATATCACTGACAAGTAAGTGAATCTCTCCGTGACCTCAACATCCTCACCACAAACAGGTACAGACAGACAGCACCATCCAAGATGTCATTGAAAGTGTGGATCTTAGTTTTGACCCAGGAAACCCGTAATCCCAGCAGCTCTGACCACTCATTCAGCACCACGAGGGCCTGCAAAAGGATATCCAGAGTCTCTGCAAAATGAGTGCATCATCTGCGAAATCAAAGTCAGACATCTTGACATCCAAATGATGCACCGCAGCTTTATTTCTCTGACAACCTCCCCAGATTCCTGTCCATACAAGGACTGAAAAGTGTGTGGGCCAGTACACACTCCTGACAAACTCCAATAACAACTGGAAACTAGAGGGGAGACCTCGGAGAGTGCAAAACCTCCGCCGCCAATACTGCTGGGTCACTCAAGTGAACCTTATATCTTATTCATTAAATGATGTCAACAGTGCTGACAGTTATAGTTCTTTTCTCCAACATTTTTTTTTTGGGGGGGGGGGGGGGTTGGAAATCACTTAAAACATGTAGAAATGAAAAAAAGAAATCGAAATTTTGTTGAAAAAAAAGTTGCAAAAAAATTTTTTCTCTAACAATTTTTTTTTTTGGGGGGGGGGTTGGAAATCACTTAAAACATGAGAAATGCAAAAAAAAAAATTCTCTAACAAAATTTTTTTTGGGGGGGGGTAACAATTTTTTTGGGGGGGGGTTGGAAATCACTTAAAACATGTAGAAATGCAAAAAAAAAAAAATTTTTTCTCTAAATTTTTAGGGGGTGACAATTTTTTTGGGGGGGTTGGAAATCACTTAAAACATGTAGAAATGCAAAAAAAATTTTTTTCTCTAAATTTTTTTTTTGGGGGGGGGGGGACCAAGTCCAAAATCTAATGCATGATCCTTGGACCATACCTAACCCCCCACCAAGTTTCATCGAAATCCGTTGAGGAGTTTTTCCGTAATACTGTTCACAACAAACAAACAAACAAACAAATAAAACCAATGTCACCCTTAGGGTGACCCGTATCTTGCCAAAAGGTGACCACGTTGACTTCTTTAAGGTCACACTGAGTTGAACAGAGCTGCTATCCACCAGGAGCGACTCCTTGAGGAATATCTGCCTACGAGAGATTCCGATGAGAATCGTCTACAGCAGTAACCATGAAAAATATGCGTTTGCCTCATAACGTCACCAAATGACGTCATAATGTTCAAGCTTGACATATCTAGAAAGCACTCATCGAGGTGTTCAATTTGAGGTACTACACGATATGGTTCCTAAAACTTGAAAATTGACCTTGGGGTCAAATATGTTGACCTCAGGCGCTACCATGAAGGTCAAGGCCAATCGCCACCAAAAATTAATCAGCTGAGCGCCAGACCATGAACTATATTCCCATGAAGTGAAACGATCCGATCAAAATTACTCAAAAAATAAGGGTTTCGTCGACTCCCCTGATTTGCGACAAATGACCTTGACCTTTGACCTTGACCTTCAAAAATTTTAGCGCTGAAAGGGACCTCTATAGGCCTCTGATATGCGAAGTTACAAAAATTTCCAATGATAACTGTGCTCTGCAGAACTTTTTATACGTGATTACAGACAAAAAAAAACAAAAAAAAAAATAATAAAAAACATGCAAGCTGACTAACATATCTTGCAAAAACTTCGTTTTGCAAGATAACAAACAGAAAGGGGTGAAAAAAGTAACCTCCGATCTTCGATGGCGGAGGTTAATAAGTCAGAGATGCACCACCACATCTCACAGCACTCTCAGTTCCAGAGTAGAGTTCAGACATCAGATCGACCAGTTTTGTGCACCCACAGAGACCAAGAATCCTGCAGAGGGCATCCCAATTCACTGAATCAAACACTTCACAGAGATCAACATGGGCTGCAAGCAGCCCTGCCAAAACACTTGTCTGTATTCAGTGAGGACCCGAAGAGCAAGGATACAGTCAACCGTTGACCTCTTGGTGTAAAGCCTGCCTGCTCTGGATGCTGGTACTCAAGCAGATGTTGTCGAACCCTATCCAGAATTAACTGAGCAAAGACCTTGCCCAGCACTGAGAGCAGCATCACCCCTCGGTAGTTGTTGCAGTCTTGCGATCACCCTTCCCTTCCGGGAGGACAACAAGGCCCTCTTCCAGTCAGTTGGGATGATGCCTGTGTTCTAAGCAGAGCACAGAACTGCATACAACGAAACGAGTGCAGCATTTCCACAGCTTTGAGAAGTTCAGCATAGATGCCACAGATCCTGGAGCTTTAGCCCATTTCAACAGTTCACCACAGCCTGTGTTTCCACAAATGAAGGTGGACCACAGTTGATTGGAGGTCAGCAACAGGGATTGAACACCCCGAACATCCAACTTCACAGCTGATGGACAGCCTGGTACAACTGCTCAAAGTAACCGCCCAGCGGCCCTCACTTCGGACTCCTCTGTCAAGAGCCCACCACCCTCTGCTCTAACTGCAGTACACTGAGGGATGAGCTTGGATGAACGCAAAGCGCGAACTCTCCTGTAAGCAGGACAAGAATCACTTGACCACAGGTGATTCCCTTCCCCTCAGATTCATCACACATAGGCCTCCTTGTCCACCCTTAGTGCAACACAATTTTACACCTCTCCTCCTTGAACATCTCAGCTCTGCCATTCAGCCTGGCCCTGCGACTCTCGGCAATGGTATCCGTGTCCCTTGAGAGACAAAATCATCTTCGCCCCCGGTTGAGTTTCCAAAACATCTACTGGCAACATCAAGGAAGGTGGTCGTAAAGGCACTCCACAATCTTCAGGATCCCCCACAGCACACAGACCCCCCCCCCAAATCTCGACTCAGCCTGTTCACAAACTCCTCAGGTACACCTCATCCTTGAGATTGCCAACATCCACGCCTCGGCTGGATGGTACCATTCTCCTGGATTTAAGGTGCAACTTAAGAGTTGCTACAACAAGCAGGTGGTCAGTATTGAGAACTGAGCACCCCGATAGACCCTGCAGTTCTGGATCATCTTCCAGCGACACCAAGGTGCACCTGGTCAGTCTCCTTTGCCACACCGCCAGCATTGGAATACCAAGTCCAGCGATGAGCTTGTAAGCGCTGAATCCATGAACCAGCCACCTAAGTCTATGACTTCTTGCAAAGTCAAAGAACTTTGTGCATTCAATTCACAGTTCCAGACCCATGGGACCAACACACGTCTCATAACCACCCCTATCAGTTCCAGTCAATGCATTGAAATCTCCCAAGACTAGAAGGTATCTAGCCTGGGGCACCGATCAACCACAGACTCGAGCATGGCATAGAATGAGTCTTCAGGGTGAGATCACTCGCCTCAGTCGGAGCATATACAGTACCAGGAAATGACACCCAAGGAGTGACGAATCCTCAGTCTCATAATACGCTCGTGACCGGTGTTACTTCAATTATCATTGAGTCAGCTTCTTGGACACAGCTACAGCAACTCCTTGGCATGGTAACCATCAGAGCAACCAGACCAATCGAGGTGTAACCACTGCCATGATCTCGCCGCAATCAGGTGTCCGAACCCCAGTGAGTGCTGCAATACCGATATCCAAACGCTTGAGCTCAGATGATAACAGATATGTGATCATCCTCTCTTAGGATAGGACATTCCAGGCACCCACCCAAAGGGACGCCTAAGGTTAACCCAAGGAGACCGCCGTCTGAGACAAACCTCAGAGCACCCCGAACACTCTCCCACAATTGATCCGGGAATTTTACCCCATGGTTTCCCTCCCATCATCAAAGATGGGTCCCGAAGGCTTTGCACCAATCCGATCATCTGGTGAGCTGCCTGCGAAGGGAAGCTGCACAGGAGGTACTCCACGGAGTGGGTTTCAGATTTTTTTATTCTTCTGGAAATGTTTGCAGAATGAAGGTTTTACGGTGCCAGAGTGCAAATCCAGCCACCAACCTCCAAATCAGAATTAATCCAACTGCAGGAGGACGTCCGCAGACACAGTTGGGCACTAAATATGGATGGCCGTGGCTCACAAAGAACTCCTCCGCCCTTTGACAGGTTTTGTTCTTCATCTCCTGGTGTCCATATCATACACTCCTGGTGTCCATATCATACACCTCCTCACCAGAAAACCTGGTGGGAGACGTTTAGTCACCGACATCTGACCATGAACAGGTTAGTATAGGTTTACGTGATACTGTAGCAAGTCACAGATCTGATCTGCCTGACCTGACAATAGGTATTTCACAGACTGTCGCAAGTCTGAACATAATTGCCCAGAACTGGAGGAGGAGTAGTATGACAAACAAACAAATCCACAAACAAACAAACAACAAAAAGAGTCATGCAGAGCACGGTACTTGCAAAATCCACCCCCCCCTCTCCAAAGGTTTACATGGATACATAAAATTGTGCATTTCATCGAGATTAAAATTGACAATCTTAATCACAGTTCAGGTCATTTGGATGAAAAGTGATTACTTTTCATATTGAAATTGATGATTTTAGAAGTTTGACCGTGATTGACCGTTGACATTTTGACCTCAAAAATAGTTGTTTTCCTAATTCAGTGATGGACAATGCAATTGCTGTTTAATTTTCAAGTTAATAGGATGTAAGAGGTTTTCAGCTGAAATTTTTTTTTGATGTTTCCCTTGAGTTACCTTGACCTTTGATCTCAAAAATGTTAGTTCCCAATTCGCTAATGCACTATGCAATTGCTGTTTAATTCTCAAGTCAATCGGATGAAAATCGACTATTTGTCAGAAAAAAAATGATGATTTTAGAAGTTTGACTTTGAGTTGACCTTTGACCTTCTGACCTCAAATAGTTTATTCCCAAATTCAGTGGCGCAATATGCAAATCCTGTTCAAATTTCAAGTCAATCGGAAGAAAAATGCCGATTTTAGGAATTTGACTTCAAGATGACCTTTGACTTCAAAATCAATAGTCTTCTCACTTGAGACTACCTCAACAACTTGGTAAAGTTACATAACGATTGGTTGAGAATTGTGACCTGTAGGCAATTGACAAACAAACAGAATAACAAAATCCACTGACCAACACACTTGAAAATCCTCGATTTTGTAAGTGACAAACCACAAACACACAAACACGGTCTGTGAATTCTAGTGAGGATTCAGAAATTGCGGTGTGGTTGTTGTGTGGTGTGTTGTGTGTGTTGTGTGTGTGTGTGTGTGTGTGGTGTGTGTGTGTGTGTGTTTATTGCAGTTTATTTGCAGACTTAAAAGTACATGTGTACGTACAAGAGTGAAATTATGATGAGGAAGAGTCAGTTTTTTTTCACTAATGCTTCTTCTGACAGCGTACACCAGCAGTAGAACCTAAGGAAAGGAGGAAAGTATAATTAAAAAATGATATTTGGATGGAGATTCAGAGCGTTCATTGTGTCACCCTGTTACAGAGCAGTGACATGTAAAATTGTGTTCCAATTCACAGAATTACTGCACGAAATAAGGAATTATAAAACACTTGTAAGTCGATGACCAATGGTAACATTTGAAGATAAGGAAAACCTCTTGGGGAGGTGCAACAAAGAAAGAGAGAAGTGACACGATGAGATCTCCGTCATGTTAAAATGCACCAGGTGAGAGGATGGTGCATTAATACTTCCCATCTTTACAAGACTCATGATCTATTACATAATGTGAAGTGTTGTGTCTGTCCGTGCGTTTGTGCATCCGGATGTCTCCCGTTTCCGGTGGCTGCTTCTGGAGCTGCTTTTGAAAGCTCCGCAAGCAGGCAAAGCTCAACATTCAACCAGATAAAAATGCATGATATTAAACGAGATACATTTTAAATGTATAAATAAAAATGGAATCGCAGTTTGTTTATACAGTGCATTAAGATACGACCTCGGCTGACAGGAGAGCCTCGAAATATGCACACTCGCCTCTCAACGTCTAGCCTGAGTTCGGATCTCAGCCCAGCTATAAAATGTCACCCGGTGTTTCACAGACTGGGTGAATAATCAATGTGTGTGCCGTCCCTCCGATGGATGTCAAATTTGGCATTAGTTGGTGAACGTTAAAGATCCCCACGTGTCCTTCATGAAGAATATAGGTGACCGATCGCTGGCATTGTGTCCAAATTACAAATTCCTGCCTGAACTACTGCTGGAAGGCAATGGTAAACCATCGAGCATAACCCTTGCTCAGAAGCTCCATGGTAGCACAGATGCTCTGTGACAGAGTACGCTTGCAACATTTAAAAAGGACAGAGCATGGACATGTAGAGAGAAGGGTAAGAGGGACGGGAAAGAGGGGGAGAGGGGAGATAAGAGTGGGGGAGAGAAAGAAAAGGAGGAGAGAGAGGAGAATCGTTTTGAGGAGGGAAAGAGAGGAGAAGGGATGAGGGAGGGGAGGATGGGAGATAGAGGGGGAGAGATAGAGGGGAGAGATAGAGGGGGGAGACAGAAGGAGAGAGGGGAGAAAGAGGAGAGGGGAGACAGAGAGGAGAGGGGGGAGACAAGAGGGAAGGGAAGAGAGAGAGGAGGGAAGAGAGAAGGAGGAAGAGAGAGAGAGGGAGAGTCGTTGAGAGGAGGGAGAGGGAGGAGAGTGGAGAGGAGAGGGGGAGAAGTTTCCTTCTGTATCCATCTTGTCCACCCAATTCCTCCCCACATCCATTATTTTCTAAGTCTCCCTCTATTTTATCCTTCAACCTGCTGTTGGTGTCCTCCCTCTTTCTACTGTTCTTTTGTCCTGTTATGTCCTGATCTGTTCAGTGTTCTCACTTCCACAAGCCTAAACTCGCATACAAAAAAACTGTCCTCAGTTGCAACCATTGCACAGGCTTGATGGGCCGAATTGTCTCTTTCTCTGTTGAACTTCCAAGGAAGGAAGTCATCTATCTAAAATAATAAATGTCAGTGTGAGTCAGTCCGTCCGTCTCCTCCAGAACTCCAAAACCATGAAACCTAGCAGCTCCAAACTTTTCATGCATACTAAGGGAACTCCAAGGTAGTACTGAATGAAAATTGGATGTTTGGGTTAAATTAAACACCCCTTTTGAAGATAATTAACCTTGCTTATTTCATTATGCTTTATCAAAGTGTCATCGTTGGTCAGCCCCTGAGTCAGCATTCTGTCAGCTTGCTGGTCTTGATTTGCCATTTTGTTCAGCCTGGTCAACAATACCTCATTTGGAACAGCCGCAATAACTTGATTGAATCGGGAATTGATTTTTCATAATATTTTCGTTGCCCGATTTGAACGAAACTTGATACTGCACACCGCATGTGAATGTTGAGTATGGTGGCCTAAAATGTTTGCGCTGTCCTGAACATACATACATATATACAAGATGAGAGTTTTAGTAATATATCTCTCTCCTCTTTCTTCTCTCTTCTCTCTTCTTCTCTCTTCTCTTCTCTTCTCTCATCTTCTCTCTTCTCTCTCTCTCAGGAATCTCTTGCTCTACCCCTCCAAATCTCTCTCTCACTCTCCCTCACGCTCTGTCTGTCTGTCTGTCTCCAGGCGTGTTTCTGTCCAGACAAGAGTTCGTCTCCGGATGTGTCTGAGTGGTGTTTGACTCCGGCCAGCTTGGCTTTGTAAGCGTTCAGGCACAGTTTGTTCTCTGCACGCATCCGGGCGGTGTTTGTCTCCGGGCGGTGTTTGTCTCCGGACGGTGTTTGTCTCGGACGTGTCCGGGCAGTGTTTGTCTCCCGACGCGTCTGGGCGGTGTTTGTCTCCGGGCGGTGATTGTCTCCGGATGCGTCCTTCCGAGGGTTGTTTGTCTCTGAACAGCTTAGCTCTAGAATGTCCTAATGCCGGTTTTTTGTGTCCTTTATATCCTGAAAACAGAAAGTTCTTGTTTAGACTAGTTTTCAATTTTGTTTGATTTCCGAGCAGGCAGAGAGATCGAAAAAATTGTCTCACTCCTCTGCGGACGTGCATTCGGGACGATTTTCTATATAATTTTCCAAATTCAGAGCCAAAGTTCTGCTTAACAGCAAGCTTATTTTCCGATTCGTGTTTCAAGTCATGTTCAAACTAGAAGGGCACTTGGTAGAGCACATGCCTCCGCCATATAATTCCTGATCCACGAGAACAT
Source organism: Eptatretus atami (assembly GCA_035128595.1). Lineage (NCBI taxonomy): Eukaryota > Metazoa > Chordata > Myxini > Myxiniformes > Myxinidae > Eptatretus > Eptatretus atami. The sequence continues at coordinate 183,227,517 of CM068956.1, read as the reverse complement.
ATCTGGCCCAATACGTTCTTGAAATTCACACTACACAGGACTATATCGTTTATGGCCCATCTCTCAATGGTGAAGAATCACTTTAAAAATTAAATAATTCTCGTATCCAGATCCGGATTCAGATTCAGATTTTCACCAAAATCGAATCAATTCTTCCTTGTTTCACACATCCAACCTGTCTACCAAGTTTCATCCGAATTCGTTCACGACTTTTTGAGATATAGTCTATCTATCGGTTTCACCCTCTTTCAATGGTGAAGAATCACTTTAAAAATTATCAGATCCAGATCCGGATTCGGATCTTCACCAAAATTGAATCAATTCTTCATTGTGACATACCCAACGTGTCCACCATGTTTCATCCGAACCGTCAACAACTTTTGAGATATCGTGCCATATATCGTTTTGGCCCTATCTCTCAATGGTGAAGAATCACTTTAAAAATTCTCGTAACCGGATCCGGATCCGATCTTCACCAAAATCTAATCAGTTGCTCCTTGTCACACACCAAACCTGTCCACAAAATTTATCTGGATCCGTTCACAACTTTTTGAGATATCCTGTACACAAACAGACAGACAAACAGACAGAAAGGGGTGAAAACATAACCTCCTTCACCTTCGGTGGCGGAGGTAATTATAACAATTAATTGAAAGTAAGTCGTTCCTCAATCATAAACTGACATTTGTAGACAGACAGACAGACAGACAAACAATGTGAACCAATTGCTTCACACATCTTTTCGCTAGGTGCGTGAGGAGCAATTGCTGTCTTTATAATTTTTACGGATAAGCAATGCAAAAAAACAAAAACAGTGCCCACTTGTACCAGGAAATCACAGCGTATCAAAAATACAAATGAGAGAATAATAATAATAGCAATAATAATAATAATAATAATAATAATAATAAAAACAAGGTGAGAGAATCGTACATACAAAACAACATGATCATAAGTATACTGTATTAGACTTTAAGATATTTTTGTGCTCTGGAGCAGAAAGCCTTCATCCCAGATGTTGTTGGGTGACCGACAATGGCATCTGGTAAACTGTTCCACACCGGTATTATTGCGGGCATATGGGAACGTCAGACTGAACCATCGACCAGTGACCACACTCCGTCTTGCAGTAAGACACAGCGCAGCAAAGCTTCAAAGTATGCACTTGCTCTGGTGAACCTTGATGGAACCATGATGTTACTTGAATGTTATGTGTTATGAATGTTACTTGAAAAATGCTTTGTTTAATATATTGAAGAGATAACTGATGGATTCAATTAGTGTGTTGATAGAGGGCCAAATGGCCTCTTTCTGTGTCAAATTTCAGTGTGAACTTGCCTTGCACTCCATCTTCATCTTTTGTCGTTGTTCCTCCGTTCGGACTCTCCTGTCACTCCACCCGTGTACTCATCCGAATTTTCTTTTTGCCTGCTGTAAGACGTATATTCATTTTTGGAATAAACCAGAACTCGTGAAAGAGTAAATGGAGCTCAAGCTTTGATATGATTGGGTCCTGATGGTGAAGGAAAGAGTGGGGTGGGGTGTTTGGATGGTGAAGAGGAAAACAAAGTGAATAATATTTCAAACACGATAATGAGAATAAATTAATAGCAAAATAAGAATCGAAAAACAATCACAATATATTAGATCATGATATTCTGTATTCTCAAACGCCGATGAGGGTGAGATTTCTCCTTCATTTGGTTCCACTGGTGAGAGAGACGAGCAACATCACAAGGAGTGTCACTGGCACCAAAAGTAGTCCATGAAGTTGTGTCACTTCTGCCCAAGGTTACCCAACTACTGTCTGAAATAAATTCCGATGTTGTCTAATGTCTGTCTGCATCTGCTTGTGTAATTAGGGTTCAGTGCAGGAGCACCTAAGCGTTGTGGGGTACCTCAGGGTTCAATGCAGGGACCAAAATTATATGTAACTTTATATTAATGACTTGGACAATTGAGTGAATGGTAAATTTTCCAAATTTTCAGATCACACCATGTTTGGAGGTAAGGCAGACAGCAAAGAGGGAGGTGATTGATATGAAGGCTCACATACCAATGATTCAACATGGAACTAGAATGGCACTTGGGAGAGCGCATACTTACACCAGGCTGAACAATTTCCATTTTGTATCCCACTGATAGGTTGTATCCGCATCTGCACCTGAACCAAAATCGAATCGGCTTGTTCTTGTCACCTACCCAACTCATCCATCAAGTTTTGGTATAGCCCGTCCATAACGTTTTGAAATATAATGCTATATATCATTTTTCCCTCCATCTCAATGGTGAAGAAACACTTTAAAAAAACAGGCTGAACGGTTATGGTTTGTATCCCACTGATAAGCTGGAACTGCATCCAGTCCTTAACCAATCTCTCAGTTGTGAAGAATCGATTAGAAAATTAAAATATTATCAGATCTGGATCTGGATCATCAACACAATTTAATAAATTTGTTCTTTTCACAGATTCAACTTGTCCAAGTTTCATCCGAATCTGTCAATAACCTTTTGATATACCTTACTCACAGACAGACAGACAGACAAATAGGGATGAAAATATAACCTCCATCCACCTTCGGTGGCGGAGGTAATGAATTGATTGTTATACATGACTTTGTAATGTTTATTGGGAATAGATGCCTGTTATAAATATAGAATAAAAGTGATGTGTTAATCTTATATATAAAGCTAAGTTCGTGTCTGTGGGTCGATGGGTCTCTGGGTGGGTCATAAGCGCTACCCATTCTACAGGCCATGCCTTCCCCTCCAGCCGTCCAGACATCGCCAGCATCTTTGTCGCTCCCCATAGCTCAGATTTTTAAAGAGCAGGTTGCGGGTCACCAAACATGTTATGAAAATTTAACAATGTGATTATATGTGCATGAAATAGTTCGATGCAAACTATTGTGGTTGCCGATTGGGAAATTTAATGAAATTTAACTCCGAAGTTGGTTTATTTCTGAGGCTGCTGAAAAAAACAGCCGCGTGCCATATATGGATGGTGACGTCACTTCTCCAAAACAAAGCGACGCTCACTCGCTACTGAAGAAGTGTCCAGTTCAGCGGCCGTTCTTTCACTTTTTTTAGCTTCAACTGTCCATATTATCTTTTTTATTTTGAATTATTGTAGAACAAAGTTATTTGGATATTTGTCATCATGCCTCGTACGTGTGTCATCATGTTTTGCGAAAGGGTGAAACGGGTATCGCTCCCACCAATTCCCGAAGGAATCCAACATTCGCCGGCAGTGGATAAGATTTGTACAACAAAATGGGCGAATTTTCTCCCAAAGAAAACGGGTAAAGAGGACCCTTTGGATAGACTTGTCATTTGTGGTGACCATTTCAAGCCGAGGATTACGAAGGCATAACAACAATCTGAATCACCACTCTGTGAATATGAGTTGTTGGTTGACAAGTTCTCCAGATACTGCTCTGTCACAGAATCAATTGTTGATTTTAAGTGAGAAAAACCTTGAAATGTACAAATAAATTCCACTTGTTTAACAAAACGTGACGTTTTATTTAAGGATATAGATTGTGATAATTCACTTAATCTCACTTAGTCATTCGCGTCAATCGGGCTTGGATAATTTATTAATTTATAAACATTTTTCATGTTAATATTTTTTCCTACACTGTATTTCTGTCGTTCAGCCTGTGCCTTTGTGAAATAATTTGATAAATCAATATCCAGTTCTTTGGATACACCAAAGATAGAACCATCTTTTCCAACATGTCATTTATATTAGATTAAAAATAATGTTATTAAAATTTTTATTTTTGTTGAGTTGAAATAACACATATAGACATAATTGACCACAACACTTGGAATTTAATAAATTAGTTGGACTAAATGTTTGAATAAACACCTTCGGTAAGAATTTTATAACTCAACACGGTGTGGAAGACCAAACTTATCTTATATATTATTTCCGTTTGTGGTTTCGTGTCGCCGCTTCTTCGACTTTCTCGCTCGAGTAACGTGATATTCGCTTACATTATCTAAAAAACCATATGGGTGCATGTACAAAAATAGTCTAAATAAAATGCTTCGAAATGACAACTATAACCCAAACATTGTGTATCAAGAAGTACTTTGCAACATTGGTATTCCACTTACTGCATAGTAAAAATACTACTGATACTCTGCATCATTCCTTTCTCAAACACACCCACCCCAACAGTTCCGCGCAACGCGGTTATGCTAGTCAAAATAATATTTGTCTTGACTATTAAAAATTCAAACCCAATGAGAACCGTTCCCATTATTATCTTCTACGTTCATAATAATATTCTTTGTATGTTGAGACACGTTTGATAATTCATCTCTCATACAATTAACCACATGATGAATTTTTAATTTCTCACAATATTTGATAAGTTATAAATTTGATGTTGTATTCTTTCCAAATTCATAAAACCACTCATCAATGCTCATTTATTTATTAGAAAGATATAATCCATTACCCCTTTTAGTTAATTTTACACATGCTTGTGCGATAGAAGAAAGCATATCTCCAACTAACAATCTCGCTTTATCAGGTAGGCTTTCAAGTTTTCAGCAAAATCTACAATTACACCACTTCCACTAATTTGTTTCTTCAACTCTTTGTTCTGTATTTCCAACTCTTTT
>CM068956.1:183186398-183196448 GCA_035128595.1 Eptatretus atami | reverse complement strand
CTTCAAAACTAAAAAACATCAATTGAACTTATGCAGTTCCTCGATAGAGAATAACGTGTATAGTCAGACAGAAAACAAACAGACAAACAAACAGAGATGAACGAAATGCTTTACCCCACTTTGCAATTTGCATGCAGGTAATAATCTGCTGTGAAATTTCAGTTAGAAGGTTCACTTCCCCAAGACAATATTGCAACCCACAACTTTCACATTGGAAGTGAAAAAGCACAAATAGGGTTCAAAGTCCATATGTAGTTCCTTCAGAAAGTATTCACACCCTCGACTTTTGTTGTGTTGCAGACCTGAATTTAAAATGGATTAATTTTTTTAAAATGTTGCACTGATCTACACAAAACACCCCAAAATGACATCGGGAAAACATGTTTTTGAATTTTTTCAAATGAAAATAATAACAATGAAAAGCTGAAATGTCTTGCATCAATAAGTACAACCCCCTGGTCAAACTGCAGAAGCACCGGGCAGCGATACAGCTGAGCTCGGTGGGTACGGCTCTGGAGCAGCTTGCACAGTCTGGATGAGGGTGGACTGTTGGCGCCAGTCGGGCAGAGTGGTCTCATAGCGCGTTGTCAAGGCGGGTTATAGGGAGTCTCGCACTGAACGGAAGCTGCAAGGTATGGCCACAGAGGCGCATATGGGGAGCCAAGGCTGGCGGGATGGGCGGGGACCCACGCAAAGGACTGGTTCCGGTAAGGTGGAGCGAGGCAGAGGCCCGCGGGCGTGTGATCAAAGCCGACCAGGTCCCCGGCCACGGAAAAGCAGCCCGTTGAGAGCAGGAGACGGCCGCCACCGGCCGTCAGGGAGGAGGGGGTCGAGGGGGGGGAGGAGCGGGGTGGGAGGGGCGACCAGAGGGGGCGCGTGGGTAGGTCAGAGCCAAAGAGTGCAGGAAGAGGAGGCGCAGCAGACCACAGAATGGGGGACCGCAGTGCGCGCAGAATCTGGCACAGGCCTGGGGCGTAAATGTCCAGGCAGGCGAGCTCAAGGCCGGGGCAGCAGAAGTGGCGGCCGGCGGGCCACACCGCGCCCAGGAAAGCACCGTGGAGTGGGGAAATGTGGGTGCAGAGACGAGGGGCGGCTGGGGAGGGTCGCCCAGCGCTAGGGCAAGGAACGCGGGTAGGTTCGGGCAGAGGGCGGAATGGAGGCTGGGGTCACCGCCCGGGACAAAGGGAAGGCGGCCCACGGGCCGGGCATAGGGCCAGCGCGATGAAAGATGGGAAGAATGGCGTCGCGGCGGTCCAGAAGGCTGGCCAGGCCCAAAGGGGGAGCGAGCGCTACGGGGCCGCGGGGGAACGGGTCAACACGGCAGTTAACGGGGTGAGACCCGGCCCCAGGAGCAAGGCCCCGCACAATGGCGAGCGCAGAGGGCGACAGACAGGCCGGGGCGGCAGTGTGGGAGAGCGGCGGGCCCGCGGACAGTGCACGCATACATAAAAGGGTGGGCGGACGAAAGCGGGGCCAGGGCAAGGGATGAGGCCACAGGGGGACTCCAAGCCAGGAAGAGACAGCGCAAGGAGGAGCAAAGGAGGAAAAGGGAGGCACGAAGCGCAAGGGTATAAGGAGCAGAGACAAAGAGTGGGAAGACGTAGCGATGCAATGGCAGGGGCAGCGGGGTGCGGCAGGGGGGAAGTGGGGGCGAAAAAAAAAAGTGGCAAAAAAAAACCGGCACGGTGGGCAGGAAAGAGGGGGAGGAAGAGGCAGGCGACAAGGGTCACCGGTAAGTCCACTGTAGTGAGCAGGCGGAGAACACAACTAAAAGTTGGACAAATGGCCAAGGGGAAGAGGTGCGGGATAGACACGGGACAGCGCGAGGTAGAGCGAGCAGAGAGGCCACACGGCGGAACGGGTCCCGGGCGGCCAAGCCGGAAAAAAAAGCGGGAAGGACACAAGCGGGAAGGCCCAAGTGAGGCAAGGAGGGACGGGTGCCGAAACAGCCGGAGCGCGACCCATGCAACCCCGCACCAGCGGGCACCAGCAACCCCCGTGCAGGGGAAAAGCAAGCACGGCCGGCACGTGCCACGTGAACCGGGCCGCGGGCGCACCGGGGAACCAAAACGGCCACGGGCGTCTGGGCAAGCTCAGCGGCGCGCTAGGGCGGCAACACAAGAGGCAGGACCAAGCGCAGCAGCCCCCAGGCAAAACCAGGAGAGGGAGCCCCAGGAAACGACCCCACGGCCCCAGCCCCCCTAAGTTGCCTGCGGGCCCGGCAGAATGAGGGTGCAGTGGGGAAGAGCCAGAGGGGCCATCCCCCGGCCAAGCGGCCCGTACCCCGCAGGGGAGCCGGCCCGGGCCAAGCGCCGGGCTAGGTGTGGGCCCACGGGCCCGCCGGCGTGTGGGGCAGGCCCCCGCTAGACGGCCGCGGGCGCGGGCCGCCGATGGCGCGCGACGCCGCGCCTTGGGCATCGGGGTGGGCCGGGGCCTCCGGCAGCCAGGCGGGGTCCAGTCGCGTGCCGGGAGCCGGACGGCGGACACTAGAAGGGAAGAAGAAGAGGCAAAGTATAACAAAAACAGGCGCCACGGATAGGTGATAGATCGACGGAAAGCGGGGCTTTTTACTCGGCGCGCTGACATGGAGGGGCCGGCAAATAAGCGAGCGGAAAGGCAGGCAGGGAAGAGCACGCCAGGCCTGGAAAGGGAAGGTGTACGGGCCGCGGTCGCTAGCGCAAGGGGACCAGCAAGAGGATACCCGCGTCCGCCCCGCGCCCAGGGGAAATGCGAAGAGCCGCCCCCAAGACAGGGGTGCCAGCACAAAGCCACTACAAAAGGGAAGGGAAAAGCAAAAAGAGGCAGGAGGCTAAACGAGAAAGAGGATGGGCGGGGGTGGCCGGGGCGGAGGGGTGCAGGAGAAGGGGCAGGGCGAGGGATGCTTGCAAAAGCCAGCACTAATGCCCACAAGAAAAAGAAAAGGGCAAAAGAGGCGCGAGTTAGGAGGGGGAAGACCCGGCGCGCGCGACGAACAAGCACGGAAGTAGGGGTGACAGGCCAGGTTAGCGTGATGGGGAAGGTAAGGGCGCCGAGGGCGACGGCAGCGGGTGGGTGCGGGCACGAGGTTGGGGGGATGTCACAGGGCGTTGGCCACTGAGAGGCCACGGGGTGGGTGGCCGGGGCAGCCGGGGCGGAGAGCGGGGACCACAAACGAGAGAGGGCGGATGGGAGGAGTAAGGCAGAGACAGGGCAAGGGGAGGGGGGGCAGTGCATAGACAGGGAAGGCAGAATCCCGGAAGGCAAGGGAAGGAAGCGGGGGGGGGGGGGTGGGGCGTGGCGAGGGGCGGGGAGGCGAAAGTAGCATAGGCGGCTTAGGAGCATGAAAAAAAAAGGCCGGCCAGGGACAGAGGCTCACAACCAGAGGTCTGAACAGACGAGGGCCACAACCAGGGCCCGGACAGAAAAGAGTCGCCAAACAGGCGCCGGGACAGACAGAGGTCCGACAACCATGGTGACCGGTACAGACAGTAGGCCAGAACAAGGGCCGGGCAGAGAGAGCCAAGGAACAGGGCCGGGCAGACAAAGGCAGACCAGGGGCCGACAGAATATAGTAGGGCCCAGCAGAACAAGGTGGCCCTGGCAGGATGAAGAGGGCCCAGTAACAAGGGCCTGGGCCAGAGAGAGGCAGAACAAGGGCCGGGCAGAGGGAGATGGCCAGAAACAAGGGGCCGGGGCATGATGGGAGTCAGAACAAGGGTCCTGGCAGATGCAGAGTGCCAGAACAGGCCCGGGCAGAGAGAGTGCGCCCAGAACCAAGGCCTGCAGAGAGAGGCTCAAGAACAGGGGCCGAGGGCAGAGGAGAGGCCAGAAACAGGGCCGGGCAGAAGAGAGGCACAAGGGGCCGGGCAGAGGAGAGGCCCGAGAGATGGCGCAGAACAAGGGCCGGCATTGAGAGATGGCCAGAAACCAAGGGGCCGGGCAGAGAAGAGGCCAGAACAGGGGCCGGGAAAGTAGAGAGATGGCCAGAACAAGGGGCCGGGGCCAGAGGATGAGGCCATAGAACCTAGGGGCCTGGGCAGAGAGAGGCCAGACAAGGGGCCGGCAGACAAAGGGCAGAACCAGGGCCGGACAGACGAGAGCCACAACCAGGGGCCGGACAAGATGAGAGGCCAACAACCCAGGGGCCGGACAGTGAGGAGGCCACAACCAGGGGCCTCACAGAGAGAGAGGGCACATACCAGGGCCGGACAGATGAGAGGCGGGCAAACAAAGGAGGCAGACAAAGCCAGGAACGAGGGCCGGAGACGCACAGGTCTCATAACGAGGGACCGGACAAGCATGAGCCAGGACGAGGGCGGATCAGACAAGAAGGCCACAATCTAGGGGCCGTGGACAGACAGAGGCCACAAAGAGGGGCCGGACAGAGTGCCACAAACGAGGGGCCGGTACAGAGGAGATGGCCACAACGAGGGGCCGCCAGAGAGAGGCCACAAACGATGGCCGAGACAGAGAAGAGGCCACTCACGAGGGGCCGGACAGAGAGAAGCACAACGAGGCGGGCAGACAAAAGCGGGAACAAAACACACACACAAACACCACATAGGGCGCAAAGGAGCACGGGGAAGCACGGCGGGAGGGGAGGAGAACAAGAGAGAGTGAACAGGGGGGAAAATATAAGAGGAAACACAGAGCAGGGAAACAAGAAACCGAAAGCGGCGACGCGGAGCAGAAAGACGACAGAGGGGAGGGGAACGGCACCGCGGAGAGCCAAACAAGAAAGAAAAAACAAGCAAGGCAGAGGACGGGGACGACGAAAGGCGGCATTAACGGGACCGCGGACCGGGGGCGAAGGAAAAAAGCGGGCGCGAGAGAGGGAGCGACACAAACCAGAGAAGAAGGGCAACGCAGGAGGCTGGACCAAACCGAGCAAAAGCGGAACGCGCGACCGAAGCAAAAAGGCGCCAGGGCGCCACGCAAGGAGGAAGAGAGAAGCCAAAGCACAAAACCGGGAAGAGGCGGCCAAGGCCAAACCAAAAGCGACAGAAGCTCGGACGCGCGGGGCCCCGACGGAGGGGGCAGTAGGGCAAGGGCAGGCGGTATAAGGAAGAAACCGGGAGGGAAGAAAAAAGTGACGGGAAACACCAGCGGAGACGGAAAAACACCGGGCAGCGCGCACACGAAAACCGGACGGGAAAAGCAACGACGCCGCGGGCGCAAGCCGCACCGCACCACGGGAAGACCCGTGGAACGGGGCGTAGGAAAGGAGGAGACAAGGAAAACGGCGCCCAAAACTAGCCGAGGTGTGACCAGGAAGGGCGAAAACAACCGAGTGGAAGCGGCGCCCGCGAAGCGAGTGCGCACCAAAAATACCGATCAAGACAAAAGGAAAAGCGAAGGGAGAAACGAACGCGGAACGGCACGACACGAAAAAGCAAAAGTCGAAAAAAAACGCCCAGGCGCACGCAATAAGAGAATAAAATAGAGAAGAGAATGGGAGGCAAAGCAACAAAACCGGAGAGGCGGCAAGCCACCAACAAGCGGGAAGAAGCCGAGGGGCGGAGCGAGCAGGCAGGCAACAGAAGAACCAAGATTGAGTGTTGTGTATAAGAAAGAGAAAAGGACGGGGAACACACTCAGCGTAGCAAAAAACACCACAGCGGCGCACACGGAAAACCGGACGGGGATCCCCGCAACGACGCGGGGGGTTTCATAGGGAGACGGCGCGCGTAGGCTGCAGGCAGCACGGACGAACCAGGGGCGCGGCGGGGAATAAAGATGGGAGACAAGCGGAAACGGCGACAAAAAAACAGCCGACGACCAGAAGGGCGACAACGTGAGGGAATCGGCCCGACAGCGAGCGCTAAAAAAAAAACCTGTAAGACAAAAAAGGAAAATGCGAAGGGGGAAAAACGAACGCGGACGGAGGGCGACCGACAGCAAAAAGACGCCAGGCGCCACAAGGAAGGTAGGGAAGAGGGGACGCACGGGACCGGACCGCGGACCGAGGGTGAAACAAAAAAGGCTACAGCAGCGGAGCACAGCACGTCGCCGGACAGCGGGGGAAGGGGACCAGGTGGGGAGCGGCGGCCGGCGCGAGAGCGGCCCGAAAAAAACACACACACAAAACAAAACAAACAAGGCAGGCAGAGACGGGGATCGGACGAAAAGCGGCAAGTTCCGGGACCGCGGAACCGGGGGCGAAGAAAATGCGGGCGCGAGAAGAGAGTGGGAGCGACGCAACCAGAAGAAGGGGCGACGATGAGGCGGACCTAACCAGCAAAAAGCGAAAGGGGGGATGGGGACCGCACGGGGACCGGGACCGGGACCGAGGGACCAAAAGCAAGCGATAGCATGCGGAAGCCACCACCCGCCGGAGCACGGGGGAAGGGGACAGGGGGAGCCGGCGGCGGGCGCGCAGGAGCAGAATGTGGGAGAGGACCGCACGGGGACCGGGACCGGGGACCAAAAGCGGAGCAGCGCACGCGCAGCACGCGCCGGAAGCACGGGGGCGAAGGGGACAGGGGGAGCGGCGGCCAGGCGCGAGGGAGCGGGACCCAAACCAGCAAAAGGCGAAGAGGCCTGCTACGGGGAACTCGGGACCGGACCGATGAGGGACCAAAAGCGAAGCAACACGAGCCAGCACCCGCCCGGAAGCACGGGGGGAAGGGACAGTGGGGAAAGCGGGCGGCCTCGGCGCGAGGGAGCGGGCCGACAACAAAACAAAGCAAACAAACACTAGAAAAACAAACAGAAAACGCGAAAGAGGAGCATGAGACCGGAAGAAAGCGGAGAGGGCGGAAGGAACAAGCAGGCAGAGACGTGGGGACGTACGAAAGCGGCAACGGGACCGCGGAGCCGGGGCGAATAAGAGCGGGCGCTGAGGAAGGAGCGACGCGCCAAACCAGAAGGGGGCGACGGTAGGAGGCGGACAAACCTAGCAAAAAAGCGAAGGGGAGGGGGGACCGCACGGGGACCCGGGACCGTGGACGGAGGGGACCAAAGCGAATCAGCGCGAGCCACACCCGCCGGAAGCACGAGGGGAAGGGACAGGCGGGAGCGGCGGCCGCGGCGCGAGGAGCGGGACCAAACCAAGTCAAAAAAGCGAAGAGGGGCACCGCACGGGACCGGGACCGGACCGAGGGGGACCAAAAGCGAAGCAGCACGAGCAGCACCCGCCCGGGAAGCACGGGGGGAAGGAGACAGGGAGCGCCGGGCCGGGCGCGAGAGCGCGGGGCCGAACAAAACAAAACACACAAAACAAACACAAAACAAGCAGGCAGAGACGGACGGACGAAAGCGGCAACTGGACCGCGGACCGGGGCGAAAAAGCGGCGGCCCAGGGCGGAAGATGAGAAGGGAAGAGACGCAAACCAGAGCGACGAGTGAGGCGGGGACCAAACCAGCAAAAAAGGGACGGCGAGACCGATAGGCAAAATAAGACGCCAGGGCGCCACAGGAAGGAAGGCGGTGGGGAAGGAGGGGACCGCACGAGGCCGGGACCGGGGACCGAGGCACCAAAAAAGCGAAGCCGCGCGGAGCCAGCACCCTCCCGGAAGCACGGGAAGGGTACAGGCGAGCGGCGGCCTTGGTGTTCGGCGCGAGAGCATGCCGTAACAATCATAATCATCAAACATAACACAACAAACAAACACACAAATCACACAAAACAAGACAGGCAGAGACGTGGAACGACGAAAGCGCAAGCGGGACCGCGGACTCGTGGCGAAGAAAAGCGGGCGCGAGCAGAAGGAGGGTACGCAGACAAACCAGAAGGGCGACGAGGAGGCGGGACCAAACCAGCAATAAAGCGAATTAAGGATAATCTCGCAGCGGGACCGGGACCCGGACCGAGGTGACCAAAGCGAAGCAGCAGAGTCCAGCACCCCGCTCGGATAGCACGGGGGGGAAGCGACAGGGAGCGGCGGCCGAGGGCGCGAGAGAGCGGCCGACAAAACAAACACAACACACACAAACAGAGACGGAAGGCAGCAGAGGACCGGACGAAGCGGGAGAGGGCGGAAGAAAAAAAAAGGAACAAACCAAAAACAAACATAACAAGCAGAGGAATGAGACGGGACGGACAGAAAGCGGGCAACGGGACGGCGGCACCCGGGCGAAGGAAAAGCGGGCCGCGCGAGAAGGAGTGATAGTGTCGGAGGGGGCGAGCACGGCCGAAAACCAGGAAGGAGACGAGGAAGCGAGGACCAAACCAGTGCAAAAAAAGCGGAACGGGCGACCGTAATAGCAAAAAAGCAGCCGAGGGCGCCACGGCAAAGGGAGGCGAGGAAGGGGAGCAAAATGCACAAAAACAAAGAGCGGCCAGCACGCAACCAACAAGCGGGAACAGAAGCCGACGGAAGCCCGCAGCGGAGCGGGCAGCGGCCGACGAGAACCGGAGGAAAGAAGGGAGAAAAAAGTGACCGGGGGGAAAACACCAGCGTGGAGCGAAAACACCGGCAGCGGCCGCTACACGCAAAAGCCAGACGGGAGGGCAACGACGCGGCGGCAGCGTGTGGAGCGGCACGGGCAGCACAGGGACGACCCGGGACTGCTGGGGCAGGAGGGAAAAAAGAGAAAGAGGAGAGAGGACAATGCGGAAAACGGCGCCAAAAACAGGCAGAGGGTACCCAGAGGCAGAGAAGGCGAACAAACCGAGGGGAAGCGGCCCCGCTCCGAAGCGCGGGGAGCGCAAAAAAAACCGAAGACAAAAGGAAAAGCGGGAATGGGGAAAACGAAAGCCGGAACGGCCCGAGGAGCGAAGCAAAAAGACGCCAGCGCCAAAGGAAGGACGGGAAGGGCGCCACGGCAGCACGGGAACGACCCGGGGGGACGCGGCCGCTGGCGGCGAGAAAGAGGGAGACAAGCGGGTGAAAAACGCGCCAAACACCGAGGTAAGGGGGACCAGGAAGGGCGACAAACCGAAGGAAGGGCCCGAAGGCGAGTGCGGCAAAAAAAAAAAAAAAAAAAAAAAAAAAAAAAAAACCGAGGACACAAAAGAGAAAAAGCGATAGGGAAGGGAAACATAAATACGGGGGAACGGGCGAGGGATGCCGATAGCAAAAAAAAGACGCTCAGGGCGCCACAGGAAGTGGACGTAAGGCGCACTAGAGGGGGAGCGGCGGACGACTCCGGACGCGCGACGGGAAAGAGGATGACAAGCCGGGAAAAGCTGCCAAAAACAGCCGAAGACCCAGCAGAATGGCGGGACAACCGAGGAGCGGCCCCCCGCTCCGCGAAGCGACGCAAAATAAAAAAAACCGGGAGAGATGAAGACAATAAAGGAAAAAGGGAAGGGGAAAACGAACGACTACGTCGGAACGGGGAGGGGGCGGACGCGAAAGCAAAAGATCGCCAGGCGCCACAGACACAGGAAGGACGTGGAAAGAGGGGGACCGCACGGACGGGACCGGGACCGGGACCGAGGGGACCAAAATAAGCGAAAGCAGCGGCGACCAGCACCCGCGGAAGTCACGGACGGGAGGGGAAGGGGACAGGGAGCTGGCGGCCGCGTGGCGCGAGGCAGGCCGCCGACAAACAACACACAAACACAAAGCAAACACACAAACAAACAAACAAACAAGCACAGGCAGAGAGACGTGGGGGACGGACGAATCAAAGCGGCCAAGCGGGACCGCGGACGGGCGAAAGAAAAGCGGTGGCGCGAAGAGAACGAAGGGAGCGACGCAAACCAAGAAGGCGACGAGGAGGCGGACCAAACCACAAAAGCGAAAAGGGGGGACCGCCACCGGGAACCGGGACCGGGACCCGAGGGGACCAAAAGCGAAGCAGCACTTTTCTCAGAAGTGGCTTCCTTCTGGCCACTCTCCCATAAAGCCTGGATTTGTAAAGTGCTGCAGAGACTATTGTCCTTCTGGTAGGTTCTCCCATCTCAGTCAAGGAACTCTGTAGTTCTGTCAGAGTGGTCAATGGATTCTTGGTCACCTCCCTGACCAAGTTAATTCTTGCCCAGTTCCTGTTTGGTCAGATGGCCAGCTCTATGAAGAGTCTGGGTCGTTCCATATTCTTTCCATTTCCCAATGATGGAGCTCACTGTGCTCTTGGGAACTTTCAACACTGCAGAACTTGTTTTATACCCTTCCCCAGATCAAT
>CM068956.1:183175376-183186178 GCA_035128595.1 Eptatretus atami | reverse complement strand
AAAGGTGTTGAATACTTATCGATGCAAGTCATTTCAGCTGTTCATTTTTAATTTGTTTCTAAAAAAAATGCAAAAACCTGTTTTCACTTTGTCATTGAAATTTATGGGGTATTTTGTATAGATCAGCGACAATTTTTTTTCACCTTAATCCACTTTATTATCAGGCTGGAACACAACAAAATGTGACAAAAGTCAAGGGGTGTGAATAGTTTCTAGAGAGAGATAATTCACCCCTGTACGCATTCATGAGAACAACCATTGAAATTCCTACTTGTTTCCATATGCACAAGTTGACACACCGCAGTTATTACATTGAAATTACCGCTGTGAAGTGGGCGTGGCGTGCTTGTAATCGCGGCGGAAACGACCAGGAAACAACATAATCAAGATGGCGGTGCCATGGTTGTCGAGTGATTTCAAGTGATTTTGTCTTTCAACAACCAAAATATGCATTGTTTCACGACTTGGGCGGGAAGGAGAATGAGAAAAGGACGCAATTCACGGATAAAGAGCTGGCGTAAGGTATCGAGTGTGCGAAGGCTTGGTGCGACGCCACAGTATAGTGAAACTATCAACAATGCCGTTTGTGGCTGATCATATGAAACGCTGCAATGAACTGATTCCTCCTGCGGATGTGCCGGCTTCACCGGTTCTGCTATGCGTCGTTCTTGTAACAAGGATATATAAAAGCGCTGCAAGTCCAGGAAAAGGAAATCAGAACACGCACTACTGCAGTTTCTGCTAAGCCAGTGAAGTTGGTGGCGGACTAGAAGAAGAGGGGCACTTCATTAACCACAAAATTAAGTAAAAATCCCTCGAACCTCTGTAGAAAGGGTGCTTGGCAATCAGCTGGTGTACTGCCAGATTGTATCATATGCCAGAAAAAAGCAAATTCAATCCATGTCGAAAGGAAAATCTCAACGTGATCATGTTGTCCCTGGCAGAAACACAGAGAAGGAAAGCTGAGGGAAAACTGCTGAGCAGAGGAGAGATGACGTGATGTGAGATATGAATAACTATAAAGGATAAAAGACTGTGTGGTTGCTGGAAGTTTGTTACAAACCGTAAAATGTTATACAGATGAATGACACATACCAGAACAGAGTGAAAGTAACTCCAAACTCAGAAAGTGACGATGACTCACATTTGACATTTCTGTGATAAGTCATCCAGGTTAACTCATTGATGGAAACAAGTCTATACATATGAAAGAAGTTGTGTGAGATGTTCAATCGACGTTACTCAGAGTATGGTAAGGTCAGGGTAAGGGCCAACTAACCAGCAACAGACTGAAGACAGAACTGTAGGACGGTACTCAGACATGATTTTCTATCGTCCACCAAATGGTCTGAGAGCGAGTGGTGTACATGAAGACATTGATATTGGTTCCATTGCTCAGGCTGCTGTGTAAGACAGTAAGCTCTACTACAGAAATCGAGAGTCACTACAGGGATGAAGCCAGCCCATGGTCCAAGCAGGGTGATGCTCAGCCTCATTTGAACATGTTCTATACTTGGAGCACTCATGGTGAGGATGACTGAACAAACACCAAAGTGTGGACATTACATGCACCATTGCTCCCTGAACTTCGACATTTCAAATGCTGAAAGCCAGTCCTGTTGCATTGTAACAACTCTTGTTGCATGGGTTGTGGGCGTCAGACGAAACTGGAGAAATTTGTGGATACCGCCACGGCATATTTCTCTGAAAATGCATCTGTTCTCAAGCGTTGTTTCTATAGCGTCAAGGGGTCAGACGTTTACTTCGAAGTCCTATGCATTGGCCTTCGACTGTGACATTGGACTGGTTCTATCGACTGTTAGACTGCTCAACTCAAGCTTGGGCATGTTTTTGTCTAGTCAGTTAACACAGGCGTTGGAAACTGCTTTGGACTGTTGAGATTGATGAGGAGGGTAAAACTGCCCTCAACTGCTCAGAAATGTACCAACAATATTTTTGTGTACGATACATCGATTTAGTGAGGAGACCTCACCGGTCATGGACCCTCACGCACCAACCTCGGATTGATTATGAAAGACGCACCCCTGAGCTATTCAGCACGCTCGTCCAGTGACTCCATTAAGCCGTCGTCAGCGGTCATAGTTGGTAACCGCCACCCATTCTCAGTATGGTGGGGGAAAAGGCAAGGGACCACAGCCTTGTTACAGTTTGTCGGACCATTGACATCAGTCCGTCAAGAGAGGACAAGGCTAAGTCGTGGATGTGCTTATTACAACAAAACAAAAAAAAAAAAAATACCAACATACAAAAAAAACGAAAAACACAAGACAAAAAAAACAAACTTGAAAACGGTCCAGAACGGACGGGCGGGATTGCCGGACATGGACTGGGTACAAGACACCCTCCTTCGTCGGATGAAAGTTGACCAAGTCACCATTATCTACCTTTCCATGATCGCGGCTATCACCCAGGATGGACACGCGTTACACGGTCCTGATCGCCAAGCAGTCGTACGGCTGATTAAACTGGAACGTGAAGAATAGTTCTAGCTTCGACCCTTGCGATCTACAGTAGGCCAAGGAGATTCGTTGGTTGCACCCGGAGTTGACAGAAAGGTTGGTAATTTCGTGCTCGGCGAATTCCACTCAACTATGAAGCTTCCGAGGGTGATGGCAAAAGATTCAGCGACGCGGTCTGTAGACCTCATTAATAGAGTATGTATTGTCGCTCATCAATTCTGCAATTCAGTAATAAACGGCCCCACGATACAGAGTCTGCGCTGTCACAAGCTCGTTCTACGAAGCGCTAGGAAGACTATGCTTCCAGGCCTTTTCATGGACTCCCTCGCAGAGGAGACCGCGTGTGGATTCGAGAGGTGTATAGAGCGTCTCTGATGATATCTTTTTCTTGTAACTTCCAAAGCAAGGGGGAGGAGGGCGGGGGGAGGGAGGAGAGCAGGGGAAACGTTTTTCGTCTTCGTTTGTGTCCGAACAGTTACTGTCATCAGAAGAGTCTCAGAAATGTTCACACCGCTACACGACTTCAGACAGCACCAATGTACGGCGACAAACATTCACATTCTGGTGCTCTCTACTTGGAAATGTGTGGGAGCTAGCACTATACGCTTATATGGCAACTCGTCTTCGAACTGGCCGACAACATCCTTGCCGATACGAGAGCGTCAATGCCTGGTACTTTGGGCGTACGATCACTAACATGAACGGTAACTTACCGTTTACTGGCTGGAAAGGCCGGCTAGAGCACTCCCACAGCACCTACATCAAGCGGCATGGATGGCAAATGGACTGCCCGAACTGGCATGCTCGTTAATAGATTTAATAGTGTTTGCGTGCGTCAGATCATAAGAAAGCAGATTTAAATAGGGACAGCAAGACCAGGGAGAAATCTTGGTTTTACAACTCAGAAAAGCAACAGCTGTGAAGAAGTGGATCCTGGTCCTCACCAGCCACGTGCGGAAATCGCAAGGAATGTGAGTCCATGGCGGGTATCACACGATGAGCCCGCGAACCGCGAAGGATTTGGATGTGTCGAGCTCGAAGAGAACAAGCAGTGGGTGGTTAACAAGTGATTGGACACAGTAATTCAAATGATTAACCCTTTCCTCCGGGCGCTCAACCTTGAACTCGTCAATATTAGTTCAGTGTCATCGCCCGCCAGCCCTCCGCGGACTTGATGAACCCGTATGTAAGGGGAGGAATGCTCGTGCAATTTCTTGCGTTATCGGGCTTCTCTTCGGGTGAGGTCATTCTTCAGTCCGATTTCGAAGGCCAATCGCAACTTTTCTCGAAGGTGCGCGAGGCAAGTCGGCGACTCCACCAGCCAGACGGCCGAAGAGTGAATTGGCGAAATGTTATGGTTGTCTTTTCACAACGACTGCCCCTTTTTTTTTTGGGGGTTTTTTGGGAAAATTTGGTGAGAAAAGCAATGTAACATCCACGATCTGCTCGATACCACTGGCGAACATCATCTTTTCCCGCGGCATCCGGTATGGTTCGATGCTAAACGGACAAAGCCAAACCCGCAACCATGATACTGAACTGTGGCCGATTGCCGTGGGACGCTCGGCTATCCAAGGTGCAACAATTGGTGGATGGAATGGCCGTTATTCAGGGCGATAAAGGCTGGTCACTGCTAACCACTTTCGGCAAACTGGAAGGATGGTGCTGAAGCATCGTAGTGGCAAGCCACGACATGACCAGTGTTCGAGACTGACGTGGTGTTTTGATAACTTTACCGAAAGTATCAGCAATCAAGTGCTGGAGCAAATGCCAGACGAGCGGCAGGGCGGGCGATCTTCAGATGCGAACCATTACGGACTGTGATCAAGCCCTTCAAAACAGTGGGCCAATTATCTTCCTGAGGCGGAGCCAACCAGGAGGCGTTGATAGAGTTAATCGTCAAATCGTGGACGAGAAACATTCATCCATCAAAATGGGCGACATGCATGTTGTTGTGAGTCCATGCGGCACAAATGTGAGAAAATCAGGCATCGAGATGGTGTCATGACTGTGTCGTCAGTACCTGAACTTGATGTGACCATGAGGAAGCTGACACGAAGCTCCTGCTAAGCATGCGCTCACGCGGGACAGAATGAAGAGTCGGTGCGCATAGAGAGTTTCGACAACTGTATGTGTTTGTGTTGGGCGTGGCTCACTCGAAGTCCCGATTCGGGCGCGAAATTTCCATCTGGCTCACAGGAAGTCCCAGGACTTATCTGGTCGTTGACATTAGAAGCTGATGTTAATGCCCTGGAAAGTTTCTGTCTGTGATGCGCTTGATAGGTTTGCACAATTTCATGGGAAGTTGATACCACCAATGCATTTCCACGGTAAGGGCAAAGCACAAGGCACTTTGACTTGATGATGAAGGGTCCCCATTCACACCGTTTCGGGTAGCATTGGTGCGAGAAATTCACGCTAGATCAGAATATATTCACGACCTGGAACAATTTCGTCTGCGCCATGTACAATCAGCGACCATGAAGAGTGTGTTATGAGCTCGCTACAAGCTATTTCTGCAAGCCAGTCGCTGGAGAACAAAGTTGCCGCGACAAGCGACGCTCTGATGCGCATTGCAAAAGAGGACTATCAGTTCTGCGATCCAGACCACCCGCGTGATGAGGTTTATAGACAAGCCCTTCTCCTACATTTCAACGGATGGGTGGAAGCAACGGAGCATGGATTGTTCACTGGCTGAGCAACGCACCAGCGGCAGAGGAATCTGTAGAGGCGACGTATGTAAGATTGCCAAGAAGACGAAATGCGAGACCAACCGTGTTCTTGCCGGTCAAGAGACGTCCCCTGCACAGAGTGCTGTGGGTGTCAAATCTGCGCCCAGACGAAGACCAGAGACCGTGCAGAACATGGAACTGTATGGATGATGAAAGCAGAACATGACGATGATCCGACAACGAACTGTGATGCGGGTGTCACATCTGCCTTTTGCTGTGGGATCTACACACAGTAGTATTCAGGTTGCTGTAGCAATGTAATAGTGGACTTAGTTTTGTATAAGCAGTCAAGAGTCCTAGATCAGAGACGCTTCATGAGCAAGAATCTGGAGTTCTTAACAGTAATCCTCTTGTGGCGTTCCACTTTTCATCAGGCTGAGTCGAGCAGTGTTTTGTTTTGATTTAATCGTATAGCAATGTATGTCTTTAACGCGTTAATAGGTTTTGTGACTCTTATAGTTGCAATGTAACTACCTTAATGAGCAGTGTGGTGCTTTTAAGCAAAAAGTTGCTTGATCAACTCGAAGGCCATGTTGGTGTCAGAGTTTTGCCGGTAAAACTGCAGGCAGAGTAACTGCTTCGGTTTACGACCTTTAATTATAACATCTTTAATTAAAGTGAATAGGGCTCTGTATAACATATTGTATATTTTAAGACTCCAAGGTTTTCTTTGGACGTACATATATCTAGAACTTGAATTCTTCATTTCTGGGTCAAATCGTGCTTTAAAGTGTTCGGTTTACTTTAATTGCCAAAATGACCAATTGTGTCACATCCTCGACGTGGAAACAAGTGGATTTGGACTCAGGCTCTAAAATTCTTTAAGTATGCCAAATTTCATCCAGATTGGTGATCTCACACGAAAATCATTTCCTGAAGGTAATAGCGAGTACCTAACACTGGTCTATTAGGCCTAGTCACATTTGCCAGGCGGCCGGTGGGGTCTCCAAAATCTACGGCCACTGAGCATTATATGGCGGCCGCAGTATTTCCACGGTCAACAATGTAAGCAAGTCATGAGTTTTATTTTTCGGGGAGCCGCACGGCGCATTTAGAAATTGTGGAGAACCGAAACGTGGGGTTGCCGTACGGTCTTTGATTTGATGTCGCACGGTGACCTTAAGGGGGCCTGCGGCGGCCATGATAATTTCAAGGAGACGCAAGGTAAGCCTCAAGGTGCCCGCAGAGGCGACGCAAGGGGGCCCTAAGGCGAACGTGCGGCCCCAGACGGACGGGTAACGAGTGGGTTCATTTTTTATTTTTTTTTTACCAGTTTTTTGTTTCGGCTTGTCGAATTGCTATGGCGAACGTAGAAATGAAAAAAGTTATACTCCGCGTTATAATTCCACGGCGACCCCTACGGCGTGTAAAGATAGCCAAACGGCGTAGGGCACCTGAGGCCACCGCAGAAACTCTGCGGCCGCGCACGTTTCTGTCAATTCAGAGGGGTACGGCGCGTATCCTCGTCGTAGAGCAAATGTGACTTAGGCCTTAGGGGTGGGGCCCTACTATAAACACATACTTTATCGAGATAACTGAGCTCCGGGGACTGCTGTCTGTTGTGTGTGCAAACGGCTTCCAATCGTAACAATAATATCAAACATCCCTCAAATCAACTGAAACAAGTATGAAAACGATTTAATAACATAGATGATTAACCCATACCAAATAACAAAATATAATGAAACTTTGAGCATTTCATTATTTTTTTTTAAATGATTGGCTGGAGTGACAACGCGGCCCACCATCTGGGAAACCCAAGAGCTGGTCAGCTGCACTGGTGTCCGTGAAACAACTGGTGTTGTTGTGTGTTTTTCATTCTGCAATCAGGCATTCGCTCCAATTCAAATGACAAAAGCATCCTTGTCACAAGTAAGGGAACTTTATTTCATATTAATGAGATTTGATGAATGTTCATAATGTTATTATTCTTATTTTATTATTGTTTGGCTTCAGCGGTGAAGTTTTCAACTCTAATGTATTTACGTGATCAGAGTCGCCGATTCGGTTTATGTTTACATGATGTGTTTCATTTATCATGTCACAATATCTTGTTATAATCACCAGTAAAAGTGATGCAAGTGATATTGAGCATTGGTGTTTGTGTGTGTGTTTTGTTTCAAAGCTTTGTCTGCAGGAACATAGTTGTGGACTCTCTTGTAAGGAACATAGTTGTGGTCCCTGTTGTCAAGGCGCATAGTTTTGGACTCTGTAAGGAAAATAGTTTGTGGACTCTGTCAAGGAACTAGTTGTGTCCCGTCTGTAAGGAACATAGTTGTGGACTCTGTATAGGAACATAGTTGTGGAACTCTGTCTGTAAGAACATTAGTTATGGCCTCTGCTTGTAAGGTACAATAGTTATGGACTGTGCACTAATAAGGAACAATGCGTTATGGACTTTGTCTGAAGAATAAAATTGTTGCACGATCTCTCTGTAAGGAACATGTGTTGTGGACCTCTCTGTAAGGAAAATCGTTGTGGACTCTCTTGTAAGGAACATGGTTATGAACTTTTTCTGCAAGGAACATTGTTATGGACTCTGTCTCAGTAGGTTGTTGGACTCTGTCTGTAAGGTTGTGGATCTGTCTGTAAGGTACTCATAGGTTGTGACTCTGTCTGCAAGGAACATTGTTAGTGGAATCTCTTCTGTAAGGAGCATGTTTGTAGACATTGTCTGTAAGGAATATGGTTGTGGACTCCGTCTGTAAGGAATATGGTTGTGGACTTTGTCTGGAAGGAACATTTTTTTTTTATGCTCATGCAGAACATTGCTATTTACAACAACAATCCCCCCCCCCCCCACTTTCATTCCATTGTATTCAGGATCTGAAATTCAATGTCTTGCCACTGAAACCAACTCAACTTGACACTTCTGACTTACTAAAATCAGACTCTCAGTTTTGTGAGTCACCAGCTCTACGACAAGGCTCCAAAGAAAACAAACAAAAGTGGAAATGTGGAAACAATGTGAAATAATCTGTCAACAGAACCGATGAAGTCCCATCGCTTATCACAGCCAGCTATGCCTACCTCTTGCGTTCTGGAGAGGAAGGGTATTCCAACATCACAGTCTTTTGACTTTTACTTTTGTTGTGGGATTGTGATGAAAACACTGTCTGGGGGAGCTTTAGCTTCACTGGGAGAGGGGAGGAGAGGGTTAATTGATGGTCAAATGACTGCATGAGCAGAGGAAGTCATAAATCCAGGAATGGCGGCGGTCTTCCATGCTGCATTCAGAGAGCTTTGCAAGCAAATCATGTCGAACAGCCAAGACACTGTATATACAGGAGGACTTCGTTTTTTTGAATATTATTGTTATTATTATTACTAGTGCGGGCCCGTAGGGCGTGCCCGTAGGGGCGTGCCATATATGCAAGCTTCGTGCCTGCAGTTATCAGGTCCCAGCATCAATTGTGACGTCATATCAAACGAAGAAGAAGAATTGTGACGCCCCCCTCTCTCGCCCTCTCTCCCCCTCCTCTCTCCCCTCCTCGTCCCTCCTCTGTCCCTCCCTCTCTTGCCCCCTCTCACCCCTCTCTCGCCCTTCTTCTCCTCCCCTCTCTCTCCCTTTTCTGCCCCTCTCACCCCCTTCTTGCTTCTCTCTCTCCCCCTCTCTCTGTCCCTCTCCTCTCTCCTCCCTCTCTCTGTCCTCTCTCTCTCCCTCCCCTCTCTTGCCCCCTCTCACCCCTCTCTCGCCATTCTCTCTCCTTCTCTTGCCCCCTCTCACCCCCTCTCTCGCCCTTCTCTCTCCCCCTCCTCTCGCCCCTCTCTTGCTCCGTTCTCTCACCCCTCTCTCCGCCTTCTCTTCCTCCCTCCTTCTCTCTCCTTTCCTCTCCCCCTCTCGCCCTTCTCTCTCCTCCCCTCTTTTGCACCCCCTCTCTCGCCTCCTCTCTCCCCCCTCCTCTGTCCCTCCTTCCTCTCTCCGCCCCCTCTCTCCCCCCTCTCCGCCTCCTCTCTCCCCCTCGTCTGTCCCCCCTCTCTCTCCTCCTCTCTTGCCCCCTCTCACCCCCCCTCTCTCACCCTTCTCTCTCGCCCCTCTCTCCCCTCCTCTCTCTCCCTCCCCCTCTTCTCGCTCCTCTCTCTGTAATGTACTCACAATGTCTACCAAGCACAACGATTAATTCCAACCTTGGGAAAAACAGCTTTCAAACCCTGGGAAACAGCTGTTTCCTCGGAAATTCAAACCTTGGGATTATTAATAATTTGAATAATATCAAACCTTGGGAGTAAATAATTAAATAAATTAATAATTAAATTAATAATCAAACCTTGGATTAATTAATTAATTCAAACCTTGGAAAGAAAAGCTTTCAAACCTTGGGAGACACTGGGAACAGCTGAAATGGATGAGGAAGAACGATATAAACTTTGAAAAGGCACATACCAGGTCCCAGTGTCGATTGTGACGTCATACAAACGAAGAAGAAGAATGTGACGTCAATCCTTCAAAAAAAATTTATAATTAAATAAACATTAATTGTGACGTCATTCGTGATGTCATAGCACCGTGTCCTGTCATTGGTTCAACAGATCCATGGCCGTAACTTGGAACCGCTCGTCCGATTGATATCAAACCTCGAAAAGGCACATCCGCGGGCCCCGGCAATATTCCTGGCAAGTTTCAATCCGATCGGACCGGTGGTTGTCCGGTATTAATAATTTGGGAAAAATGCATGATAAGGTGAGAAGGTGGAACGACACCTTCAGCTGCCATATATACACCTTTTCAACACTGCAAAAGCATAAAATGGCCGTAACTTGGGACCGCTCGTCCGATCGATATCAACCCTCGAAAAGGCACATCCGCGGGTCCCGGCAATATTCCTTGGCAAGTTTCAATCAGACGGACCGGCGGTCGTCGAGAAACGGCGGTCGCAGACAGACAAACAGCAGACAACAGACAGACACACCACAAAGGATTGCTGGAATTAAGATAGATTATTTTGGTGTGAAAGTCAGGCTCCTGGAAGAGCTGGAACACGAATGGATGAGGAGGCAACAGAACAAATGACAAGAGAGAGAGAGAGACGAGACGAGACGAGACAGAGACAGAGAGGTATGGAGGGGACGCCGACAGAAGAGCCGTGGACAAAATAGATGGAGATGGACAAGGAAACTAATAAAATGAGGGTTAGGGGAAGATGCAGGGGGCGGACAATATGGAACACATGCAACTCTCATGAAGGGAAGCAGGATATTAGGGGGGATGGGGAAGTGGGGTAGTTTAATGGGGTATAAAATATCATGGTTTTGAATGGGGGATCTGAGATGGTAATGAAACCTCTGTGTTGAAGACATAGAGAGAAGAATGAGATTGAAGAGAACATTGGAAGTTGGTTCCACAGGTGGAAAAAAGAGGAACGGTTCAGTGGAAGTGAGCAGTGATTCTGGATTTTACCAGAAGGGGGTTGGATGGTGAACCGATGGTGAAGGGGTTGAATGGTTCGAGATCAGACTGGTTCGCAAACAGTAAATACTTGATATTGGAGCCCTTCAAAGATGTACGATGACGATTTTTTTTTTCAGTGTTTGGAAAAGGAAAGTCAGAAGTGCAAATCTGATGATTATTAGAGATGTCCAGTGTCTTCAG
>CM068956.1:183159110-183172728 GCA_035128595.1 Eptatretus atami | reverse complement strand
AGGCCATAACTATGTTCTTACAGACAGAGTCCACAACTATGTTCCTTACAGACAGAGTCCACAACTATGTTCCTTACAGAGTCCACAACTATTTTCCTTACAGAGAGAGTCCACAACTATGTTCCTCACAGAGAGAGTCCACCACTATGTTCCTTACAGAGAGAATCCACAACTATGTTCCTTGCAGAACAAAGCTTTGAAACAAAACACACACAACAAACAACACAATGGCTCAATATCACTGTGAATCACTTAGTGGTGATTATAACAAGATATGTGAACATGGTAAATGAACACATCAGTGTAAACATAAACCGAATCGGGACTCTGATCACGTAAATACTACAGAGTTTGAAAACTTCAACCGCTGAGAGCCAAACAATAATAAAACAAGCAGTCATAGACTGGTACTCCTTACGAAATTGTAACTTGCCTCTGACCTTGTCTAATAAAAGCTGTCTCAGAGAAGGTAGCGACACAAACCAGAAGTTTCAACGATGATTCTGTACCAACCATCAAAAATCGTAACGTCGACCGAAGCAAAATCTCATTTCTCCACGCAATTATTTAATTATTATTTTATCAAAGTCACAAAACCGTAATATCGGCATTCCCACCACAATCTTGTACATAATCCGAGCGGCTTAGCGAGTCAGGCATGCAACGATGAACCTTTAATTGGGATAAAAAAATGACTTTTAAAACACCATCTTTATTGAAAACAACCATCAGCGCGCACACGGAAAACCTTTACTGATCAACGACAGCCTCTGCTCGAGCGCATGGCATCAGCGGTGTGACGACCAAGTGACGCGGCGGAGTGAAATATTTTTTATACAATCTTAAAAACGTCTTCCAAAACATACCGATTTTTACAGAATTTCCGAACAACTGAGTTTTAGCGTCCTACGATCGCAAAACCGAAGACAAAATTAAAATCGAAGTTAAAACGAAATCGTAACGTCGAGCGAAGCAAAATACTCCATTTCTCCACATGACTTTATGGAATTATGTTTGACCTCACTGTGACCGCTTGACCTCTGACCGATTTTAAACAAAATCTAATTCAGCGGAGCCATCACGCTCCTGAATCAGGTGGTGTAATTGACATTGGTAAGCTTCTTCCGTTCCTCGAGTTATTCGAGCCTAAAAACAAACACACAACAACAAACAAACAAGCAGTCAAATAGACTGTACTTACGAAATCGTCACCTTGACCTCTGACCTTGTCTAATAAAAGCTGTCTCTAGAGAAGGTAGCGACGCAAACCAGAAGTTCTATCGATGATTCTGTACCAAACCATCAAAAATCGAATGTTTTGGATGTTTGACCCTCACTGTGACCTGACCTTTGACCGATTTTGACCAAAAATCTAATCAAGCGGAAGCACCAACCCCTGCCTGAATCACGTGGTGTAATTGACATTAAGTACTTCTTCCGTTCTCGAGTATCATTTTTTGGGATGTTGACCTCAACTGTGACCATTGACTTTGACCGTTTTGACCAAAATCTGATCAGCACTCGCCATCACTCTCCTGAATCAACGTGGTGTATTTGACATTGGTAGCTTCTCCGGTTCTCGAGTTATCTGTAACAACCATCAAACTCGAATATTTGAGCTCACTGTACCTTGACCTTTGACCGATTTTGACCAAAATCTAATCAGACTAGCCAACACCCCTCCTAATCACGTGGTTGTAAATTTGACATTGGTAGCCTCCTTCCGTTCTCGAGTTATCGTGCCTACAAACAGAACACACAAACAAACACACCAACAAGCAGTCATAGACTGGTACTACGAAATCGTCCAAACTTGACCTCTGACCTTGTCAAAAAAAGCTGTCTCCAGAGAGGTAGCGACGCAAACCAGAAGTTCCTAAAACGATGATTCTGTAACCCAAACCGCATCAAAAAATCGTAACGTCGACGGAAGCAAAAATTCCACATTTCTCCACGCAATTATTTTAATATTATTTTATGCAAAGTCACAAAACCCGTAATATTCGGCCATCCACCAACAATCTTTACATAATCCGACGGCTTAGAGAGTCAGGCGCGAACGTATAACCTTCAATTGGGTAAAAAATTACTTTTAAACACCATCTTTAACGAACACCGTCACACGCACATCAGAAAACCTCTTTAACGTGATCAACAACACCTCTGCTCGAGCGCGCTGCACCACGTGACGAGCTGTGACCGCGGCGAGTGAAATATTTTTATAGCAATCTTAAACGTCTCCAAAACATCCGATGTTTTACCGAATTTTCGACAATCGGAGTTTTAAGGCATCCTAAAGCGATCGCAAAAACCGAAGACAAAATTAAAATCGAACTTAAAACGAACTCGTAACGTCGATCGAAGCAAAATACTCCATTTCTCCACATGAATTTACGGGAATTATGTTGACCTCAACCTATGACCTTGAACCTTTGACCGATTTTGAACCAAAATCTAATTCAGCCTATGCCATCACAACCCCCGAATCACGTGGTGTAATTTGACATTGGTAGGCTTCTTCCGTTCTCGAGTTATCATGCCTACAACAAACACCACAAACCAACACAAACAAACACCAACACACAACAGCAGTCATAGACTGTACTTTAACGAAATCGTCACTTGACCTCTGACGCTTGTCGATAAAGCTGTCTCTAGCAGAAGTTAGTGACGCAAACCAGAGTTTCTCGATGATTCTGTACCAAACCATCAAAATCGAATGTTTGAGCCTCACTGTGACCTTTGACCTTTGACGCGATTTTGACCAAAATCTAATCAGCACTAGCCATCACCTCCTAATCACGTGTGTAATTTCGACATTGGTAGCTTCTCCGTTCTCGAGTTATCGTGCCTAACAAAACAAACACAACCACAAACAGATGACGGAAGTCATCAATATACTTACGAAATGCTTTTAGATTTCGTAAGTAACAAACACACCAAACAAACCAACAAGCAGTCATAGACCGGGTACTTCACCGAAATCGTCAACTTGACCTCTGACTTGTCTAAGAAAAGCTGTCTCTCGAGAAGGCAGCGACGCAACCAGAAAGTTTAATACGATGAATCTGTACAAAACATAACGTAACGTCGACCGGAAAAATCTCCATTTCTCCACGCAAATATTTTTATTATTATTTTATCAAGTCACAAAAACCGTAAATATTTCGGCATACCACCAACAAATCTTTACAAATCGACGGCTCAGCGAGACAGGCATGCGACGATAACCTTTATTGGGATAAAAAATGACTTTTAAACACCATCTTTCATCGAAACACCGTCCAAGCGCGCACCGACGCAAAACATACGTGAGTCAACGCGCGTCGTGCTGAGCGACTGCATCACGTGACGACCACCGTGACGTCGCTGAGTGAAATAATTTTTTATAAACAATCTTAAAACGTCTCCACAAACATAAGAATTTTTAGCCAGAATTTCGACAACCGAGTTTAAAAGCGTCCAAGCGATCGCAAAAACGAAGACAAAATTAAAAATCGAAGTAAAACGAAAACTCCGTAACGTCGAGCGAAGCAAAAATACTTCCATTTCTCCACATGATTTACGGAATTGCGCACTGCATCACGTGACGACCCGTGACGCGCGAGTGAAATATTTTTTTAACAATCTTAAAAAGTCTCCAAAACCCGACATTTTACCAGAATTTTCGCAACCGAATTTAAGCGTCCTAAGCGATCGCAAAAACGAAGACAAAATTAATCGAAAGTTAAAAAAACTTGTAACGTGCGAGCGAAAAGCAAAAATACTCCATTCTCCACATGAATTTACGATTTGCGCACTGTATCACGTGAAGCGACGCTGTGACGCGCGAGTGAAATATTTTTTATACAATCTTAAAACGTCTTCCAAAACATCCGATTTTTACCAGAATTTGAACAACGCGAGTTTTAAAGCGTCCTAGCGATCGCAAAAACCGAAGAACAACATTAAAATTGAAGTTAAAACGAACTCGTAACGTCGAGCGAGCATAAAAATACTCCATTCTCCACATGAATTTACGGAATTATGTTTGACTCACTGTGACCTTGACCTTTGACCGATTTTGGGGACCAAAATCAAATCGCGCTAGCCATCCCCTCCTGAACACGTGTGTAAAGTTTTGACATTGGGAGCTTCTTTCCGTTCTCGAGTTGTCATGCCTACAAACAAACACACAAACACACATAGCAAACCACACAAACAAACAACAAACAACAGTCATAGACTGGGTAACTTACGAAAAATCCTCAACTTGACCTCTGACCTTGTCTAATAAAAGCTGTCCTCTAGAGAAGGTAGCGACGGTCAAACCAGAATTTCTACGATGATTCTGTACCAACCATCAAAAAATCGAATGTTTGACCTAAACCGTGACTTGACTTTGACCGATTTGACTAAAATCTAATCAGCACTAGCCATCACCTTCCTGAATCACGTGGTGTAATTTGACACTTGGTAGCTTCTTCCGTTCTCGAGTTATCTGTACCAAACCCATCAAAAATCGAATATTTGAACCTCACTGTTGACCTGGACCTTTGACCGATTTTACCAAAATCTATTCAGCACTAGCCATCACGCTCCGAACACGTGAGTAAATTTGACATTGGTAGCTTCCTTCGCGTTCTTCGAGTTATCGTGCCTACAAACACAAACAAACAAACAAACAAACAGAAACGGTAGTCATCAATATACTTACGAAAATCTTTAAGAATTTCGTAAGTAACAAAGGCAGTCATAGACTGGTACTTACGAATCGTAGCAACTTGACCTCTGACCTTGTTAAAAAAAGCTGTCTCTAGAGAAGGTAGGCGATCGCAAACCAAAGTTTCTCGATGATTCTGTACCAAAACCATCAAAAATCGAATGTTTTTGGATTTGTTTGACCTCACTGTGACCTGACTTGTCGATTTTGAACCAAAAATCTAATCAGGCGCTAAGCCATTCAACCCTCGCTGAATCGCGTGGTGGTAATTGACAATTGGCAGCTTCTTCCGTTTCTCGAGTATCATTTTTTTGGATGTTTGACGCTCACTGTGACCTTAGACCTTTGACCGATTTTTGACCAAAATCTAATCAGCACTAGCCATTACCGCTCCTGAATGCACGTGGTGAATTTGACATTTGGTAGCTTTCTTCGTTCTCGAGTTATCGTGCCTACAAACAAACAAACAAAAGCAGTCATAGACTGGTACTTACGAAATCGTCAACTTGACCTCTGACCTGTCTAATAAAAGCTGTCTCTAGAGAAGGTAAGCGACGCAAACGCAGAAGTTTCCTTACGATGAATTCGTACCAACCATCAAAAATCGAATGTTTGGACCTCAAACCGTGACCTGACACGTTGACCGATTTTGACCAAATCTAATCAGCACTAGGCGCCATCACCCTCCTGAATCACGTGATTAATTGACATTGGGTAAGCTCTCCGTTCTCGAGTTATCTGTACCAAACCATGCAAAAATCGATATTTGAACCTCACTGTGACCTTGCTTTGACCCGATTTTGACCAAAATCTAATCAGCAACTAGCCATCACCCTCCTGAAATCACGTGATGTAATTTGGAAGACATTGGTAGCTTCTCCGTCTCGAGTTATCGTGCTACAAACAAACAAACCAAGCATCAGAGACTGGTACTTACGAAATCCGTCAACTTGAACCTCTGACCTTGTCTAATAAAAGTGTCTCTGGAGAAGGTAAGCGACGCAAACCAGAGTTTCTACGATGATTCTGTCCAACCATTCAAAACGAAATGTTTTTGGAATGTTTGATGACCTCACTGTGACTTGACCTTTGACCGATTTTGACCAAAAAATCTTAATCAGCGCTAGCCACACCCTCCTGATCACGTGGTGTAAATTTGACATTGGTAGCTTCTTCCGTTCTCGACGTTATCGTGCCCTACAAACAAACAAACAAGCAGTCATAGACTGGTACTTACGAAATCGTAAAACTTGAACCTCTGACTGGTCTAATAAAACCTGTTCTCTAGAGAAGGAGCGACGCAAACCCAGAAGTTTCTTACAAATGATTCTGTATCAAACGCATAAAAAATCGTAAACGGTCGACCGAAAGCAAAATAATCCATTTTCTCACGCATTATACTTAACGTGACTCAACGACGCGTCTGCTCGAGCGCACTGCATCAATGGAGCGACCCGTGACGTCCTGCTCGAGCGCACTGCATCATGGGACGACCCGTGATGCAGTCCGAGTGAAACATATTTTTAATACAATCTTAAAACGTCTCCCACAAATATCCCGATTTTTACCAGAATTTCGACAACCGAGTTTTAAGCGTCCCTAAGCGATCGAAAAACCGAAGACAAAATTAAAATCGAAGTTAAAACGAACTCGTAACGTCGAAGCGAAGCAAAAATACTGCCATTTCTCCACATGAATTTACGGAATTGCGCACTGCATCACGTGAACGAAACGCCGTGACGCGGCGAGTGAAATATTTTTTATACTCTTAAAAGTCTCCAAAACCCGATTTTTTACGCAGAATTTCGACAACCGAATTTTAAGCGTCTAAGCGATCGCAAAAACGAAGACAATAATTAAAATCGAAGTTAAAACAAGAACTTGTAACGTCGAGCGAAGCATAACTCGCATTTCTCCACATGAATTTACGGAATTGCGCACTGTAATCACAGTGGAACGACCCGTGACCGCGAGTGAAATTTTTTATACAATCTTAAAACGTCTCCAAAACATCCGATTTTACGCAAAAGAATTCGACAACACGAAGTTTTAGCGTCCGAAGCGATCGCAAAAAACCGAAGACAAAATTAAAATTGAGTAAGACGAACTCGTAACGTCGAGCGAAGCAAAAATACTCCATTTCTCCACATGAATTTACGGGAATTATGTTTGACCTCACTGTGACCTTGACCTTTGCCCGATTTTGCCAAAATCTTAATCAGCGCTAAGCGCATCACCCCTCCTGAATCACGTGGTGTAATTTTGACATTGGTTAGCTTCTTCCGTTTCTCCGAGTTATCGTGCCCTACAAACAAAACCAAACAATTCAAGTCAAGACTGGTACTATACGAAATCGTCCACTTGACCTCTGACTTTTCTAATAAAAGCTGTCTCTAGAGAAGGTAGCGAAGCAAACCAGAAAGTTTCTACGATGATTCTGTACCAAACCATCAAATCGAATGTTTTGGATGTTTGACCTCACTGTGACGCTTGAACCTTTGTCCGATTTTGAAACCAAAATCTAATCAGCGCTAGCCACACCCCCTGAAATGCGCATGGGTGCTAGATTTGACATTGGCAGCTTTCTTCCCGTTCTCCGAGTTATTCATTTTTTGGATGTTTTGACCTCACTGTGACCCTTTCGACCTTTGGACGTTTTGACCAAAATCTAATCAGCACGTGCCCATGTAACCTCCTGAATCACAGGTGGTATAATTTGACATTGGTCAGCTTCTTACTCTCCGTTCTCGAGTTATGCGTGCCTCAAAAAAAAAAGGCAGTCATAGACTGGTACTTAGAAATCGTCACTTGACCTCTGACTCTTGTCTAATAAAAGCTGTCTCTAGAGAAGGTAGCGAAGCAAACCAGAAGTTCCTTAACGATGATTCTGTACCAAACCATACAAAAATCGAATGTTTGACCTCACCGTGACCTGACCGTTGACACGATTTTGACCAAAATCTAATCAGCACAGCCATCACCCTCCTGAATCACGTGGTGGTATTTGACATTGGTAGCTTCTTCCGTTCTCGGAGTTATCTGTACCAAACCGATCAAAAAATCGAATATTTGACCTCCACTGTGACCTTGAGCCTTTGAACCGATTTTGACCAAAATCTAATCAGCACTAGCCATTCACCCTCCTGAATCACGTG
Source organism: Eptatretus atami (assembly GCA_035128595.1). Classification (NCBI taxonomy): domain Eukaryota; kingdom Metazoa; phylum Chordata; class Myxini; order Myxiniformes; family Myxinidae; genus Eptatretus; species Eptatretus atami. The sequence continues at coordinate 183,164,871 of CM068956.1, read as the reverse complement.
ATGTATTTGACATTGGTAGCTTCTTTCCGTTCTCGAGTTATCGTGCCTACAAACAAACAAACAAGCAGTCATAGACTGGTACTTTTCGAAATCGTCAACTTGACCCTCTGACCTGTCTAAATAAAAAGCTGTCTCTGGAGAAGGGTAGCGACGACGACAAACCAGAAGTTTCTAACGATGATTCTGTACGCAACAATCAAAAATCGAATGTTTTGGATGTTTTGACCTCCACTGTGACCTTGACCTTTGACCGATTTTGGACGCAAAATCTAATCACGCAGCCATCACCCCCTGAATCACTGACGTGGTGTAATCTTGACATTGGTAGCTTCCTTCCGTTCTCGAGTTATCGTGCTCAAACAAAACACAAGCAGTCATAGACCTGGTAACTTACGAATCGTAACTTGACCTCATGACCCTGTCTAATAAAACGCTGTTCTCTAGAGAAGGTAGCGACGCAACCAGAAGTTTCTACCAATGAATTCTGTATCAAACATCAAATCGTAACGTGACGCGAAGCAAAAATACTCCAATTCTCCACGCATTATACCTTTAACGTGACTCAACGACGCGTCTGCTCGAGCGCCTGCAATCAATGGACGAACCCGTGACGTCCTGCTCGAGCGACTGCATCATGGGAACGACCCGTGATGCGTCGAGTGAAATATTTTTTATACAATCTTAAAACGTCTCCAAAATATCCGATTTTTACCAAATTTTCGAACAGACCGAGTTTTAAGCGTCCTAAGCCGATCGCAAAAACTGGAAGACAAAATTAAAATTGAAGTTAAAACGAACTCGTAAAAAAACGTCGAGCGAAGCAAAAAACTTCCATTTCTTCCATGTGATTATTACGGAATTATGTTGACCTCACTGTGACCCATTGACCTTTGACCGATTTTGGAACCAAAATCTAATCAGCACTAGCATCACCCCTCCTGATCAACATGGTGTATTTTGACATTGGTAGCTTCTTCCAGTTCTCCGAGTTTATCGTGGCCTACCAAACAAACAAAACAAAGCAACAGTCATAGACTGGTACTTACGAAATAGTCCAACTTGACCTCTGAACTGCTGTCTAAATAAAGCTGATTCTCTAGAGAAGCGTAGCGAACGTCAAACCAGAAGTTTCTCTACGATATTCTGTATCAAAACCATCAACAATCGTTAACGTCGACCGAAGCAACAATCTCCCATTTCTCAACGCAATTATACCTCTTAACGTAACTCAACGACGCGTCTGCTCGAGCGCACTTGCATCAATTGGCGACCCGTGACGTCTTGCTCGAGCGCACTGCATCATGGGACGAACCGCGTGACGTCTGCTCATCGCGCCACTGCAGTCATGGGACGACCCGTGACGTCCTGCTAGAGCGCACTGCATCATGGGACGGACCGTGACGTCCCTGCTCGAGCGCAACTGCATCATGGACGACCCCGTGACGTCTGCTCGAGCGCACTGCATCATGGGACACCCGTGACGTCTGCTGCGAGCGCACTGCTCATGGGGACGACCGTGACGTCTGCTCGAGCGCAACGGATGCATCATGGGAGACCCTTGACGCTTCGAGTGAAAATATTTTTTTATACAAATCTTAAAACGGTCTCCAAAACATTGTCCGATTTTTACCTAGAATTTTCGATAAACAGCGAGTTTTAAGGCGTCTAAGCGATGCAAAACGGAAGACAAAATTAAAACGAAGTTAAAACGAACCATAACGTCGAGCGAAGCAAAAATCCTCCAATTTCTTCCCAGCGCAATTAACCTTAACGTGACCACGGACGCGCTGCTCGGAACGCGCAGACTATGGCATCAATGGGACGACGCCTGAACGTCTGCTCGAGCGCACTGCACAGATCATGGTGCGGAGGCCGCGGTGACGGGGGGCAAATCGAGTGAAAATATTTTTATACAAATCTCTTAAAAAAACAAAAAACGTTAGACGAGGAAAAAAACGGGACGACGGGGCGTGAAAATTAAAACGGTGGGGTCGGCGGTCTCCAAAACTATCCCGATTTTTCTACCCAGAATTTCGACAACACGAGTTTTTAAGCGTCCTAAAGCGATCGGCAAAAAACCGAAGACAAAATTTAAATTGAAGTTAAAACGAACTGTAATCGTTCGAGCGGAAGCAAAATACTACTCCCATTATCTCCACATGAATTTAACGGAATTTATGTATTGACCTCACTGTGACCTTGACCTTTGAACCGATTTGACCAAAATCTAATCACGCATAGCCATTCACCCCTCCTGAAATCACGTGGTGTAATTGACATGGTAGCTTCTTTCCGTTCTCGAGTTGTCATGCCCTACAAACAAAGCACACAAACACACAAGCAAACACACAAACAAACAAAACAAACAAGCAGTCATAGACTGGTACTTACGAAATATCGTCGAACTTGACCTCTGACCTTAGTCTAATAAAAGCTGTCTCTAGAGAGTAGCGACAGCGCAAACCAGAAGTTTCTTCTCGTAACGATGATCTGTAACCAAACCATCAAAATCAGAATGTTTGACCCTCACGTAGACCTTGACCTTTGACGCGATTTTGAACCAAAAAATCTAAAGCAGCAACTAACCAATCACCCTCCTGAATCACGTGATGTAATTTGACATTGGAGCTTCATTCCGTTCTCGAGTTATCGTGCCTACAAACAAACAAACAACATACAAACAAACAAACAAACAAAACAGCAGTCATAGACTGGTAACCTTATGAAATCGTCACTTGACCTCTGACATTGTCTAATAAACCTGTCCTCTAGAGAAGTAGCGACGCACAAACCAGAAGTTTTCTACGATTGATCTGTAACTCAAACACATTAAAAAATCGTTAAACGTCGACCGTAAAGCAAAATACTTCCCATTCTCCGACGCAATAATACCTAAAGTGACTTCAACGACGCGTCTGCCCGAGCGCAAACTGCAATCATGGGACGATCGGACCCGATGACAGTTCTGCTCGAGCAAATACTGGGCATCATGGACGACCCGTGACATGCTGTCGAGTGAAAATTTTTTATAAGACAATCTTAAAACGTCTCCAAACCATGCGATTTTTTAAACGACCACCAGAATTCGACAAAGGAAGTTTTTAAGCGTCCTTAGCGATCAGCGAAAAAACACGAAGAGACAAATTAAAAATCGAAGATTAAAACGAACTCGTAACGTCGAGCTGAAGCAAAAATTACTCTCTTGTCCATTTCTTCACGCATTATTACCTTAACGTGACTCAACGACGCGTCCTGCTCGAGCGCACTGCATTCAATGGGACGACCCGTGACGTCTGCTCGAGCGGCACTGCATCATGGACGACCCGTGATGCGCGAGTGAAAATATTTTTTATAACAATCTTAAATCGTCTCCAAATATCCGATTTTACCAGAATTTCGACAACCGAGTTTTAAGCGTCCGCGTCGCAAACTTGAAGACAAAATTAAAATGAAGTTAAACGAAACTCGTAACGTCGAGCGAGCAGCAAAAATACTTCCATTCTCCATGTGAATTTACGGAATTATTGTTTGACCTCACTGTGACCTTGACCTTGATTGGAACCGATTTGACCAAAAATCTAATCAGCAACTGCCATCCCCCATCCACAAACTAGCACCTCCTGAATCACATGGTGTATTTGACTTGGTAGTCTTCTTCCGTTCATCGGGTTTCGTGCCTACAAACAAACAAACAAACAGAGCAGCATAGACTGGTACTATTAACGAAATAGTCAACTTGACCTCCTGACCCTTGTTAATAAAAGTGTCTCTAGAGAAGGTAGCGACGCAAAAGAAGTTTTCTAACTTCTTCCTAAACGATGATTCTGGTATCAAAACCATCAACGAAATCGGTAACGTCGACCGAGCACAATCTCCCATATTCTCCACACGCAATTATACCTTAAAACGTAAACTCAACGACCCGCGTCTGGCTCGGGCGCACATGCATCATGGAACGCCCGGTGACGTTGCTCGAGCGCAGAACTGCATCATGGGACACCGTGAAGTCTGCTCAAACGCACACTGCATCATGGGACGACCCGTGACGTCTGGCCTTCGAGCGCACTGATCACATGGGACGACTCCGTGACGTCTGCTCGAGGCACTGCATCATGGGACGACCCGTGACGTTTGCTCGAGCGCACTGCATCATGACACCCGTGACGGAGTCTGGCCCCGAAGCGCAAACACAACAGCGCATGCAAGAAATTTTGCACACATGGATGCATCATGGGGACGAACCGGACGTCTGGTTCGAGGCGCCCGACAACAACTGCATCATGGAAACACCTTGACGCTTCGAGTGAAATATTTTTTATACAATCTTAAAAACGTTTCTCCAAAACATCCGATTTTACGCAGATTTCGACAACATGAGTTTTTAAAGCGTCTAAGCAGAGGATCGCAAAAACTGAAGGAACAAAATTAAAATCGAAGTTAAAACGAAACTCATAACGGAACGATCAGCGAAGCAAAAATCTCCATTTCTCCACGCAATTATAAAACCTTAAACGTGAACTCAACGAACGCGTCTGCTCGAGCGCATGCCATGACTGCAATCATGGAACGAACCGCGTGACGGTCTGTCGGAGGAGCGCACTACTGCAATCATGGGAACGAGCCGTGACCATTACGAGTGAAATATTTTTTTATAACATTCTTATTAAAAACGCGTCTCTCCAAAACATGCCGATTTTTACCAAGAATTTCGATCAACGACCGAGTTTAAGCGTCCTAACGATCGCAAAACGAGACAAATTAAAATTGAAGTTAAAAAACGGAAAAACTTTTCGGGTAAATCGTCGGAGCGAAAGCAAAAATACTCCATTTCTCCACATGAAATTTACGGAATATGTTGAACCTCACTGTGACCCGTGACTTGTGAATGACAGATTTGACCAAATCTAATCAGCGGCTAGCCACATCTGGCCACACGACCCATCCCCATCACTCTCCTGAAATCACAGTGGTGTAATTTGACATTGGTAAGCTTCTTCTCTTACCTTCTTTCTTTCCGTTCTCGAGTTGTCATGGCCTACAAACAAACAACAACAAAACACACAACAAAACACACAAACAACAACAAACAAGACAGTCATAGACTGGTACTGACTTTACGAAATCCGTCACTTGACCTCTGACCTTGTCTAAAAATTAAGCTGTCTCTAGAGAGGTAAGCGCGACGCAAACCAGAAGTTTCTACGAAAATGATTCGCTACCAACCATCAAAAAATCGAATGTTGACCTCCTCACCCGTGGAGACCTGACCTTTGACCGATTTTGACAAATCTAAGCAGCAAACAAAAGCTAGCCATCACCCACTCCTGAATCACGTGATGTAATTTGACAATTGGTGCTTCTTTCCGTTCCGAGTTATCGTGCCTAACAACAACAAACAAACTACAAACAAAATACAAACAAACAAAACAAGCAGTCAATGACTGGTATTATGATCGTGCACTGAACCTCTGACATTGTCTAATAAAACCTGTCTCTAGAAGAAGGTTAGGCGAACGGCAAACCAGAAGTTTCTAACGATGATTCTGTATATCAACTCAAAAATTCCGTTAAAAAACGGTCGACCGAAGCAAAAATTAAACTCTTTTCCAAACTTCCTTTCCATCGCATTTCTCTCTCTTTCTTACTCCTCCACGCAATTAACCTTAAAAGTGACGTTTTCAAAAACCGATACGAGTGCGGTCTGCTCGAGCGCCACTGGGCACTCATGGGACGATGGAACCCGTGACGTCTGGTGCTTGCT
>CM068956.1:183131673-183142017 GCA_035128595.1 Eptatretus atami | reverse complement strand
AAAATCTTGTCTGTCCAGCAGCGTACGGGTTGATCCGCCGAATTGTCGTGCTACCAATTGATTCGCAGTAGACAGAAATGCCGGGATTCTACACTCGAACGACTGCACGAAAACGACGCCGCTAAAGCAGGCTCGTTCCGTTTGCGATCGTCGAAGCGTTTTGATATTCGCCAGGGCCGCCGCCCGGACCACGAATGTACCTTTTATCGCTCTTTCAATCAGGGCCAGATACTTATATTTCAGCATACTGAGCATTGCGACAGTTCACATGGAAAGGGACTTCGATAGGAGCGAAGGCAGGTGAATTATTCAAACGATAGGGAGCGATTTATTTACACAATCGCCACCATTCTGCAAGTACGGAAATGCCAATGGCGGCTAGGCGGATCAAAAGCCACGAGCCGACAGGTAAACCTACAGACACCTGAACAGCGTACATAATTATTAATGTACATGCCACGACTGACAGTGACAATTTCATGACTTATCGCAGACTAGCGCCAAGACTTAAATTGCAGCAAAACGAACACCCAGAAAAGAAAGAAGAGAACTGGGCTCGTAAGCCTTTATATATTGCTTGGAAGGACGGGAATGACCAGAGAGATCCGAGAGACTCAGGCCAGGCCTCGTGGTGACATCGATGGTCCTTTGTGTCGGCACCTCACAGATGTCTCTATTGTCAATTTCGGTAGCCAAGGCTGTTGTAACGGCGGCTTGGATTGGGCCAGGGCCTAGCAGTGCGCCGACTTTCCACGGCCGTTCTCCTGACTCTCGAGACGCAGCTGCCTCCTCACAACCGTGCCGACATGCAAGGCACCTCTCTCACCAAACTTCGATCTCTCCGCAATCTGGCACAACGTCTGAGCAACGGTCTGTCACAACTCGCATCCCCACCAACTCCGCCAACTCTCAACCAAACTCGCACTATACTGCCTCGATCTCGGCGTTTCCAACGCGGATCACCCTATGTATCCGGTCCGGGGCATTCGCCCCTCCCTTCCCGGCGCGCGGGGGAAAAATCCCAGGAGTGATCGGGCTTGCATTTTTTGTTGTTCGTAAAAACCATCATCCTTGTGTTACGCCATTCCTGAGGGACCCGCCCCAACCGTCACTTCTGTTACCGTTCCAAGATATTCGGCAGTTGCGGGGAGTTGTCGAGTTGTTTGTTCTTTTGTTTGTAAGGAGGGTCGCCTTCGTGAGAGAAGTGGCTCCTATGGCGGTGTTTGTGTTGAGATGGCGTGTTTGTTGAGATGGCGTGTTTGTTGAGATGTCGTGGTGGTCGCTGGTGTGTGGGCGATGGTGTGGGCTGATGATGTGTGTGGTGGTGAGGTGGCGTGGTTGTAGTGGTGTCGTTGAAGAGATGCTGTTTGTTTTGAAATAAAAGATATAACAGAATAACGGCTAACTCAAAGATGCACAGCCTGGCACACAAATAATTCCCTTTATACTCGGTGGGGAAATCTAACCTGGACACACACTTATCGACATAACTGATCTTCAGGGAACCTGAATGGTGTTCTGTGAATTCCACAACCGTAACATATTTTGTGTGTCATCCATGCCTACAGCTAGTGGTTGCCTGGTTATCTAGCCGCTACCAGGTGAGCGCCCAGGGTATGCCAGTATTCTTTTTTTGTTTTTTTAACTCTGCTATATCCACCACAAGGCTTCACGAAAAATATTCACAAATGGTGATTCACATTTTGTTCCCCTCTGGAGGAAGAGGGTATTGCATTTGGGGTCAGTTTTTTGTTTGTTTTGTCTGTTTGCCTGCTTGCTTGTTACTTTGGCGAAATCTTCGATTTTGTCAAGTATGTTGGTCTGTTTCGTTTGGTTGGTTGTTTGTTTGTCCAGTCGTCTACAGCCCAAACGGCTGGAGCAGTCGTTCTTAAATTTTTACACCTATAGCAATCAACACAGACTAGACGGTCAAACGCGTCTTAATCGGCCTAAACGTCACGACGGACGTCACACAACTAAAACACATTTTTGGACATATCTCAGTGACCGGAAAGTCGTAGCGACTTCCTGTTGACGCCAAAACAAACTTCAATGAAATATCTAAATGTTTAAAATGCATGTTAGTACAATTATGCACAGTTTTCGCAAGCGTATGACGTCAAAGTTTTTAGCTATTGGCGTGATTTAAAAAAAATTCGATTCGTTCTACAGGTCACATTCTTAACCGATTTGTATAAAATTTTACACAGCTGATATAAATCCACAGTGCAAAAGGATATGTGACTTTTGGTGATGTTCAAGATCAGGATCTGGATTCTGCATCACTTTATATTATCGCCATTATAAACCAATCTGGGAATTTTGTGACATTACACATGGCTTTTCTCAACAGTTTTGCACTTATTATATTGAAACTATACTGTCTATTTATCAATCGTAATCATTAACATGTGTACAAAGTGATCGAATGAACACACAAGGTAAAGGTCAGGGTCCACCCGAAACTGAAAAACACTCATATAAAATACATATTTTGTTTTACAAGATATTTCAAACCTGATAACGGGATCGTAAAGCTGGTTGAAAAAGCAATGTTCCTAGGTATTTTCAAATATTTTCTACGCATCAGAATGAAGGCAACAAGCACCGATGAAAGTTGTTGAATGCACATGGTGGCTAAATGAGTTGTGAAAAATTTTCAATCTGCTGCCGTTACCTGACAACGCGCGCCTGATAATTATTATTTGTGACGTTCGCGTCATTTTATTAATGTACGAACAAATAAACAACACACTTCCATGACATTACGCTTGGAACCACCACACGAACGGTCAACTAACTTCGCCAAGTGTCGTAAGCACGAATTTTTAATTTGTTTGTTTGTCAGTTTGTTTGTTTGCACAGAACTTTTGTGTTTTTCTCTGCAAATATTTGTCAGCATTGAGACGAAATTTTCACTATGGGTGTGACTACTCATGTAGAATGTTGTAATTATAATTTGACATCATAGGTTACATGGTGTGAAAGCCATGTTGGAAAAAGGAAAACTTTGGAAGCTGTATCTCTGAAACACAACGAAGGAAAAAATTGAAATTTGGCACATGGCAAGTACTCCCACATGTGGAATAAGTGTGATTGTAATTATGTCATAGGTGTCTTTGTTATGACGACATTATTACATAGTAGAACGCTACATCTGATCAGTATGAAATTTTTGAGGATTGTATAGGGATAAATTGGTCCCAAACAAAAAAATTGATGTGGTCATTGGTCACGTGGATCGACACATGTTGTTGTTTTTTATCTTCAAAAAATCTATGAAATGGCTGAACAGATTCGAGCAAATTTACACATCTATGACCGCCTATCCATGAGGAACAAAACATTCACACATATGACGTCATAGGTCATATAGTTTGACAGCCATATTGGAGTTACACTAAAACTATAAAATCTTCTTCTCCAGAATGGCTGACAAATCGATGGGAAACTTCATGGAAATGTTCCCCAACCCTTGGGGATACAAACTATTCACAAATATTAATGTCACATGTCTGGCCATATTGGATTGAGTGAAATTTTTTTTAAATTTTATTTCACTTGAACTGCTCATCAATCGATGTGAACATATCGATTATGATCTAGTGGTGATGGGAAAATATATTTAACTTTCAACATGGTCGGACGCATTGTCTGGCAGGCAGAATTATTTAAATTTTTATCTGGGTTATTTTTTATTTTATTTTTTTTTAATATCACTCACTTGGCTGTGCCTGATGGGTGGAGGAATCGCAGCTGAAACCCGAATCCTATCCAGGTTCTCCTGATGACTCCATCTTTGCTTTTTGCTTGTTTGGGTTCCTTCTGATGAGCGCCGTACCTATTCATCAATCATGATGACTCCAATGCAGTACTGTACCTATTTGGTCTTCCATTTGATTTGAATTGAATTTATTTTAATCCCATTCTGAATTCAATTGAATAATAATATAATAAACGTCATGGGTTAGGTCATGTGTCCGATAAAAGTGTGGTTGCATCAAAGCGGGGCATCTTGGTACCCGCGTCATCACTGCCTGCACTTATAAAGTGGCAGTTCTAGTTAGTGTTATTAATTACGTAGCACACTAGTACACAAACACCCACAAAATACACAACACAAAACAACACAAACACCACACAACACACCACACAAAACAAGTCCTGGTGAGGGTCTGCAATCTCTGATTGCTCTTTTTCTTGTTACTCTATATTGTTGTACTTGCTAGACTTTCATATTGACATTTTGTTTGTGCATTTTGTTATATTAATTTACTTTATTTTGTTGGCTTCAGCATGTGAACAGAAAGTGAAACTTATTGTTTTTGCTTTCCCTAAAAATTGGTCTTTTGTGATGGATGTCTTCCCTGTAGAAGTGCATGTTCTTACTTAAAATAAATGTGCAATGGAATTTTTAGTGTGATTTCTTGGAAATTTGCATTGAAGAATCAGAATGTATTTAGTTGACTATTGCTCACCATTACCCACACCACCACCACCACCACCACCACACACACTGACACTCTTTTTTCCAGCTCATCAAATTTTCATTTGTTTACCCATTTGTAGTTTTTCTGTGTAAATATTTCTTACTATAGATTACATCCAAAATGAGTTTTGTTGAAAGTTGATCCAAATTTTAATGTTCGTACAACTCGATCTTTTCGTGTCTTGTGCAGAGACAAGACCACAGATAGAGTGATCAAATATGACATTTTGTGATAGATAAGTCACACTTCAAAACAATATAGTGTGGTAACAGCTAGAATTTGAGAATAAACAGAGATGGAAAATGTTTTCGGACAATTATCTTAATCTCTTTGTATACAGCGTATGGAATTAAGACTTCACAATAACTGAAGGAATGAAGTCGCCTTCAAATGCAGGAAAGGTACCAGTGGACCGAACCTAACCCACACTGCACAGATCGTGTTATCTACCTCCCTTCTTGTGATGCACGTGAGTGTCTCCTTTGAACCTCTCACTCCTTGCAGTTGTGAGCGTATCTTCAAAATATTCCTGTGAGTTGACAAATTGTAACATTTTTGAAATATTACATTCATTTAATTTCAGTGTAATGTGTTGGAATTTCTCACAGGTTTATATTCTCTGAGCAAACTATTCTGCTCTCATTGTATCTCTGTAACTGTGAAAGAACAATTGGGTTTTTTATCCCACGCTTTTTTGAAAAAAACCTGGGGTTATTGTAATTGGCTCCAGCCGTCCATCTGTCAGTCCTCTCATTACTCCTCCTAAATGGTTGCACAGAAATTCAAGAAACTGACAGTTATGAAACCACATGGAAAGAAGGTACAAGAGCAGTATCATTTTGGCCCACTCCCTGTGGCAGGGTCAAAAGGTCAAATCTCGAAAATGTAATTACGAGCACTTTTTTGAACATTTTTTGTTTATTTAAAATATATAACATTCTCATGACGAGCTTTGATACAGAAAAATACAAACACAACACACCACAACAAAGGGAACAGCAGGAAAAGGGGAAAACACCAACAGCATGGTGGAGGAAGAAAGTAGACGGAGACAGACAAATGAGTGATGCAGGTAACGATGAGGCTTAAGGGAGAACGAAAAGGGTGGACAATAGGGATACAACTTTTTTGCAACTCCATAGTCCTGTATCATATTCTGATGAGCTTTTGCTAGAAAACAATGAAAATCAATGTTTTTTTTGTATTTGTTCAAAAAGTTCACCCATGACTAACTTTGAAATTTAATGACTTGCATGACCTAATTGCTCGCTCACAGCATTGATTGCTTCTGCTGATGTTTAGTTTTGATGGCCTTGTTTTCCAGTGATTTGTCAAGGATTTCAAAGCAGTCTTGTAGGGTAGTAAGGCTTTTTAAAAGTTAATAAATAATTAAACAGGGTTCTAGTTTTTGGAAATCCACCAAATGCAACCGAGTATAAAAATTTCAAAGTTAGTCATGGGTGAACTTTTTTGAACAAATACAAAAAAAACATTGATTTCATTTTTTCTAGCAAAGCTCATCAGAATATGATACAGGACTATGGAGTTGCAAAAAGTTGTATCCTAGTGGACAATATGGATAAAATATGCAAAATTTTTGAGAGAGGTGCGGAGTGGTTTAATGGATGTAGAAAACATCATGATTTTGGATGGGGGGTGACTTGAGATAGTTGTGAACAGCTGTGTTGAAGACCTGGAGGGAAGAACGAGATTGAAGAGAGCATGGAAGGTGGTTACAAAATGAAGTAAGAAAGAGTATTTGAAAAAAAGAGGAATAAATGAGTGGAGGTGAGCAGTGATTCTGGATTCAGGCAGTTTCACGATGAAGGGGTTTCTGGTGGACTGTGTGCGTCCTGCAGATATCTTAGATTGGAATGTGAAGATTGGAATAATATGTGGCCCAGAAACACTGCCTTGTGGTCATCCAGCTTTGACAGGGAGAGCGGAACAAAGGGTTCCGTCGAGAGCCACATGTTGGCTACGAGAGTGGAGGAAGTCAGTAATACAAGAGTGGAGTTGTCCTTGGATTGCATAGGCAAACAGTTGGAGAGCAGGGCAGGATGCCAGACTTTATCAAAAGATATGTCCAGAGAGACGGACTGATCTCATATCTGATATTGAAGGCCTCCATCCATTGTTGGGAGAGTAGAAGCAGCATGTCCAAGGTAGAGTGACCAGGTGTGAATTTGAATTGATGATTTGAGATGATGAGGCTGTTGGAGAAAAGGAATGATTTTTTTGTCAACTACGATGAAGGATTCCATGAGGTTTGAATCCGAGGTGTCAACTGCGATGATGTATTCCTTCTCACAAGTGGAGTCAGCTGTGGTACCATTTGAATTGAGAGAAGGGATGGAAGGTGAGCATATACTATATACAGACTTGGCAAGGTGTCTTCAGGTTTTAGAGGAAGGAGACAAGTTTAAACGTTCATTCTTGAGATTGGAAGATGTTCTCCTGAGGGGAGACGCTTATTGCGGGCATAATGGAATGATCTGAGGTTGTCTTCAGTTGGATTTGCCTTCCAGGAAGAGAATTCAAGTTGTTTGAAAGCAATAGCCTCACCACGAGATTCATAGTATCAAAACTGGAAGGATGGGTAAGATAACTGAAGACGAGATGGGATGAGTTTGTGCATACAAGAGAGCAGGCCTCTGTGGAAGATTTCCCAGGCTCAATTAATATAAGCAGTGCTGGATATAGGAGTCCAGTCCTGAAGTGTTTTGACTGCTTCCAGTCCCTGCCATTTTGCTTGAGTGCACTCAAGTTTGCTTGAGTTTACGAGTTTGCTTTTCCGGACTCACCAGTGCAGAGGATGTTCTTTGAGAATGGCCAGAGAGATGCTGACCTTCACTAGCACATGACCAGAAGAGCCAATTTGGGCAGAAGATGAGCAAGAAACATTGGCTGGGAAGTTGGTCATCACCAAATCCAGGAGTAGTCGAGGGAAGATTTGCCATTGGAAGACATCCAGGTGGGAAAGTTCATAGATTTAGTCAGTCCCTTGGAGTCACAGAAGTCCTTTGCAGAAGTGCCATGGCTGGTGAGAGAGGTACAAACACCCAGCCAAATAGCATGGTGGCAACTGTGGTCACCATGTATGAGGAAGAGAGAGTTGGAATGAGTGATTAAATGTTGGTCCATGTCATCTGAGAGAGGGATGTAGATGGAGTCATCACTGTTGGATGGACGGTATAACACACAGACAAAAATGAGGTGAGAACGGAGGGGAAGTCGCAACCAGAGGTACTCTTGGGTTTGGGAGGTGTGAGAGCAGTACATGGAGAGTGATAAATTTAGTTTTTGATGTAAAGCACGATGGTGCTGCCAGAATGGGGTTCAGGTTGATCAAACCAGAGGAGACACTTTAGCCAGGGAGAGACACTAAGGAGTCCGGGACAATCTTTAAGAGGAAGAGTTCTTTTAAAGCAGATAATGTCTGGTTTATCGACAGCAGCCTGGATTGAGAGATCTGTCAGGTTGGAACGGAGGCCTCAGAAATTTGAGGTCCACACCATTTGAGACAGGGGAAAGGAGCTGCTGATAGGATGTAAGGATGTGAAAAGGAGCAAGGAGAAGGTGTCGGGGAAACCCCTGGGGGGGGGGTGGGGTGGGGGAGGGGATTGTGGGAGAGTCAGGGTGAAACTGGGAGGGGGCTGTGTGAAGTTGAGAGGGGCTGGACGGTTGAAGTTGAGAAGGGGCAGGACGAGGAGGAGGCAGAAGGGGGGGGGGGGGGGGGGTGTCATACTGACATGGAGGGATTTGACACCATGAATGGACGTGAATAGGAAATGTTTGTCGTGTGCACACAGCCTTTGCAAAATTGACGACCTCAGGATTCCTAGATTGGATAACATGCGACAGGCTTTATGGTGTGATGGTGGGGATAACCTGTAACAGGCTTCATGGGCTAGTTGTAGTGAGAGTGTTTTTGGTTGAAGGCATGGAGGAAAATTCGGCTGTAAGTGAAAGAGGAGGCTGGGTGACTGAGCATTTAGGTGTTAGGAGGTTTTGGAAATACAGTAAGCCTTGTCAAAGAGAAAATGAAGAGATTTTGATGAAGAAGAAGAATGAATGGGTTGTTCATGATGAGCAATCAGCAGAGTAAGGCACTTGAAGATACATGTTTTGGAACTGTTTTGTAATATATATTCTTAAATGTCTTGAGGTTTTACACAAGGGAATGTTTCACTAAATTTGGGATATTGCAAATAAGGTATAGGAAAGTGAGAGTGGAGTTTGAAAAAAAAAAATGTTGTGTTGTTGTAAGTTGGGTTTCACAGAATGTTTGTTTTTTTCCAGGCAAAGAAGGAGAGATATTTTGTTTAAATTTTCCCCGATCAGTCATCACCGATCACTCTGTTATCAATGATCCAGAATTTCTTAATGAAACGTCGTATGTGCAGTAAACGTTGGGGGATGCATGAAATACAGTATGTTACGATTTATGGGATTTGACCCAGGGTTCATGCCCCTGGGGATAGGGATTTTGGATTCACAGGGGTCAAAAGGGAAAACGTTTTTAAACTCAAAATTGATATTGGCTCATTCCTGGTGGAACTTTTTGCAATCTTTCAACTTTGCTTTTGGTGGGAAGCATGGGGATTTGAGATGGCGTGCCATCGACTTCACTTAGTTTTTTAAATTTGTGACCCACTCAAATTCTGTATAAAATACACTACGGTGTTTATCCTTCCTTTGATAATAAGTCAATTTGATATTTTTCATTTGTCTTTTCAGTCGGCATTTTTTATGATTCAGACATACCTTGTTTGAACATCTTTGTTCCTCATTGTTTTCACAAAACTATTTGTGTATGTTGAGCATTTCAGTGTTAAATTAATGTGTCAGCCTGTTTTGTGTCTCCATCTGTACTGACTGATGACAATGGAACATTTGTATTGGATTGAGGGGGGAGGAGGAGGGCGGTGGGGTGTGAGGGTGGAAAGGCTAAAAAGAAGGAACTTAACTGATACACATGATTGGTGAGCAGTAATAAACAATATATAATTGAGACAATACACAGGAAAGGAAATTCTTAAAATACTCCATACCAACATAAGGAGTTAAATGTTTCAGCCCCTTACCTGGAGTGGTTTTCTACCTTTTTGGGACGATTTGCATTAAAAAAAAAATGATGAACGGCACTCGGTGGAATGCCTACCTTCACCAAGCTGAACAGTTTACGTTTTTGTTTCGCCAATGGCCAGATCTGGATCTGGACCTGAGCACAAATAAATTAAATTCGTCCTTGTCACACACCCAACCGGTCTACACAATTTTGTGTGAATCTGTCCACAACGTTTTGAGATATCCGTTTACAGTTAAAACAGACAGACAGACAGGGGTGAAAATGTAACGTCCATCCACCTCTGGTGGCAGAAGTAAAGAGGTGAAAATGAAGGGAATTGAAGAAGATGTTTGAGGTAATCAGTGGTGAGAGAGAAAATAAATTCAGAGGTTTTTCAAGAAATGGACAGTAACAGGACCAGGGCCAAAGCATAGGAGTAAAGAAAAGGAGATTTTGATTGGTAATAAAAGTCTATCATTGAGAGAGTAGTAAATGCATGGAATGGTCTCCCTGGACAGGCAGTTGTAGCACAAACAATATACTGTATAGGTTTAAACTGGAATTAGATGAAGCATTGGGGATAGAGTAGTATGTTGGACAATGATAGGATCAGTTGGAAGCTGAGGTATGGATGCATGATTATTTACATGGTTGCAGTGATTGTAATATCTGTAAGAGGTTCTCCTGAAAGACTGAAAGTACTGTCTGTGTTTAAAAGTTTATTCTTCTCCTTAAATCTCCTCTACTCTCTCAAAAAACAAAAACAAACTGGAAAGCATCTGA
>CM068956.1:182996566-183010699 GCA_035128595.1 Eptatretus atami | reverse complement strand
ACTCTGTCTGTAAGGTTGTGGACTCTGTCTGTAAGGTACATGGTTGTGGACTCTGTCTGCAAGGAACATTGTTATGGACTCTCTCTGTAAGGAGCATGTTTGTAGACATTGTCTGTAAGGAATATGGTTGTGGACTCCGTCTGTAAGGAATATGGTTGTGGACTTTGTCTGGAAGGAACATTTTTTTTAATGCTCATGCAGAACATTGCTATTTAAACAACAACCCCCCCCCCACCCCCCACTTCATCCTGATTCAGGATCTGAAATTCAATGTCTTGCACTGAAACCAACTCAACTTGACACTTCTGACTTACTAAAATCAGACTCTCAGTTTTGTGAGTCACCAGCTCTACGACAAGGCTCCAAAGGAAAACAAACAAAAGTGGAAATGTGGAAACAAATGTGAATAAATCTGTCAACAGAACCCGATGAAGTCCATCGCTTATCACACTCAGCTATACCTGTACCTCTTGCGTTCTGGAGAGGGAAGGGTATTCCAACCATCACAGCATCTTTTGACTTTTTACTTTTGTTGTGGGATTGTGATGGAAAACACTGTCTCGGGGGAGCTTTAGCTTCCACTGGGAGAGGGGAGGAGAGGGTTAATTGATGGTCAAATGACTGCATGAGCAGAGGAAGTCATAAATCCAGGAATGGCGGCGGTCTTCCATGCTGCATTCAGAGAGCTTTGCAAGCAAATCATGTCGAACAGCCAAGACACTGTATATACATGGAGACTTCTGTTCTTTGAATATTATTGTTATTATTATTACTAGTGCGGGCCCGTAGGGGCGTGCCCGTAGGGGCGTGCCAGTATATGCAGCTTCGTGCCTGCAGTATCAGGTCCCCAGCATCAATTGTGACGACGTTTTAACTGGTTTTCTTACCTACATGTTTACTGTGTTTTAGTTCGTTTTGTTTCAAAAATTGTTCTACTTGTTGAGTTTCGTCGATCTTGTCTACTTTCTTGAGGTCCCTACCCGTCTTCCCATTCAACGTGTCGATCTTTTATTGTATTTCTCCCATTCATCAAGTTCCTATTTTCCCCACTTTCCCACCACCACCCTCTCATCCCTCCCCAACTACACCCTTGTTTCTTGGTCTTAAAATTTTAAAAAATATAACAAAACAAAAAAAAAACACTTTCTACCTCCAACCCAGAGTCCGACCCTTTTTTCTTGTTCTTCTTCCTCCTCTTCCTGCCGTCCACACCATCTTCCTTCGATTGAGCTGTCCCACTCTCACATTTCAGCGTCACTTTCTTGCCAACATTCTACCACTCCCAAATCTTACCTAATCTCAAATCCATCAATTTTTTTCAAATAAAATTTTATTTGTTATCATTTATAACGCGACGCTCTAAAAACAACGTTCTCTACCCCTTCCTCTTCCTGGTACTTATTCATCATCCACCAGTTTCACTCTGCGTTTACCGATCCAAAATTCACCATCACCTCCACTTTACTTCAACCTTTCCTTTTCCAAAATCTTACGCAATTCCTTATTTTTTAAAAAGAAAAAAATCCACTTTTAACTACACACCTCCCGTAACCACACGTTTTCTGCTGGAATTGTTTCTACCCTCGTGCTTCCGATCCAAATTCACCATACACCTCCACGGCTTTACTCAACCTTCCTTTAAATATCCCACACATCCTTTCAAATAATAATAAATAACAACAATAAATTTTAGTAATAATAAAAACGTCTCTTATAATTATAATTCTTCAACTTCTTTCACACCGTGTGGTTCTCATGACGTTATCATAATGCCCTACTGATTTTTCTATTTCACACAAAACTGCTCTCAATTCGACATTTCCTCATCCGCTTGTCGAAAAAGTTCCAACTGATAACACGTTTCTTCTCTCCATTCTTCTTAATTCGCCATTGTTGCATCCCTCAAGTAATGTCTTTTAATCACATTCTTGACCTAAAAAATATTAAAACCCCAGTTTGCCAATTGCATGTTTTCATTTTCAGTTCAATTGTCCATTTTTCCAACCTCATACCAATTCACGCCTCTCACCCTCTTCAAAGAACTGTCACACTCTTCCCCCTCACCTTTTCTGAAGAATCCCCCCACCTTCCTCCCTCAACCTCCCCACTCACCCTCTCCCTCCATCACTCCCCTTCTCAAAGTTGACCCCATCACATCCCACAAAGCTGCCTCCTTCCGCAGCCCTCTCTCCTCCATTCATCATACCACTGCCTCAATCCTCAAACTCATTCGCCCCCTCTCTTATTACTCCCCACGTACCTCAACCCAGCACCACAGAGCCTTTTATCCTTCCTTCATCGGCCCCCTCCCCGAGCTCTTTGTAATCCTTCACGAATCTTTCAACAACTATCCTTGCCTCCCCCTCCCCTCCCACTCCCCTACCTCCCCTGCCACCCCAAAGCCTCCTCCCCTCCCCGCCATCCAAAGCCTCCTCCCCTCCTTCTTCCCTTAAAGTGGACCTCAAACATCCGGGACCTTTGCTCAAACCTGACAGATATTCAAGACAGGTGCACTGAAAAAACAGATATAATCTGCAAAACAGAAAG
The DNA here is from genome assembly GCA_035128595.1 of Eptatretus atami. Classification (NCBI taxonomy): domain Eukaryota; kingdom Metazoa; phylum Chordata; class Myxini; order Myxiniformes; family Myxinidae; genus Eptatretus; species Eptatretus atami. The sequence goes on along the minus strand of CM068956.1, from coordinate 183,008,152 downwards.
TTTTCTCCTCAAGACGTCTCTGACTCCCGAGTAACCTCTCCTTGGTTACTCCTCTCCTCCGGTATGACAGACCTGGAGCCTCAATCCGGGTGAGAGGAGTTGCTCTCTTCACCAAAGACTCGATTCCTCATCTCCATGCACTGCCCCTTCACTCCTCCACAACCCCAGGAATACCTCTGGCTACAGGTTCCCCTCCACTCCCACCATCATGTTTTATATGGTGTTTACCGATCAACCAAACAGTGATGACTCCATTCAGCGCTCACAATCCGAAAAATGGACCAAACTTCTATCTCTCTCTGCAACTCTCTCTTCCTCATCTGTGACTTCATATTGTCATCATGACAGTTGGTGGGAGGATCCCTGCTCTCACCTGTCATGGCATTCAGCCAAAAGGATTCTCGACTCATTGCGGACTGACTCAATCGGACAACTTTTCCCGACCCGGATCTCAACCATTGGTACTCCATCTCTTCTAGATCGAATGCTTGACAAATTTCCCTGAAAATATCTGCTGTTCTTCTCCCACTCCAATCGGTTCATCTGACAACATGCTTCAAAGTAGACATCTCTCTGGCCTGTTATTTCGAAAAACCACCTCATTGTGTCGTCGATCTGTCATTTCACTCAGGCTGACTTGCAGGGTCTTCAAGCAGCCATCGAACTTCTAGGCTGGTCTCCCATCATACTTTCTCCAACATCAACTCGTCCTGGAATTCTTTCAAAGAAATTTGCCCTCTCCCTCATGCACAGATTTATCCCCTCTTCAATCTTTTCTTTTTTTTCCCCAAGTTGTTTTTCTTTCCTACCTTCCCCAGCCCATTGTTCAACTGAAGCTCTGTGGCGAGGCAATTGTCCTGAAAACAACTTGCCTTGTCTCATGAAAAGCAAAATTCAACTGAGGGTAATCTCAGTTTCTTCCATAAAGCTCAGAGCAAGTGTGCATCTACCCTCAAGAGAGCCAGAAAAGAAAGCTCTAATCTCGTCTGTGAACTCTCAAAACCTCTCTCCCTCCTCCAAATCCTGGTGGTGTCCAATCAAATCTGTTTCTGGTGTATGTTCCCCCCTCCATCCCATCCGTTTACCTCAAATTTGCACACTGCTGACACCGCACGGGAAAGGCTGAATGCCTAAACTCCGTGTATGCCATCTAAATCTGTGTCCGAAACATTGCTTATCTGCACCACCTTACCCATCGCATCCAGCGTCCCTGACTCTGTGTTCTTTTCTTTATGATAAAGTGAGTGCTTGCGATGTCAAACCTCGACCAGATTCTTGCAACCGCGTCCAGACGGGATCAGCCCAGTGTCCTAAAAAAACTTGCTCCTCTGCTCTTCTGCACCCTCTCGATGTTCTATCACCTCTCATTTGCCTCAAGGTCATTATAAGCCATTCCCTTGAAAATCACAAACATTAACGCTCTGCATAAAAAAGGAAATAACAAAAACAGATCGCTTGCAACGGAACCAATCAGGCTTCCCCAATCATCAGCAGGGTTATGAATTCATCACGCTTCCAGACATTGAAAATCCTTACTCTTCTCCAATGGCTTGATTTCCGCTAGATCAATTTGTTCAGACAGTTTATTCTACCTGATTTGCTGGCTTCTACTCTTCCCAACAATGGATTGGAGGTCCTCAATGCCGACTAGACATGAAATCAGAGCCAGATCCCCAGACATATCGCATGCTTGTGACATGGTCTAGCACCCTGCCCCCTGCCTCACCAAACTCTCTTCCTATGTATCAAGACCCATCTCCACTCATGGCTCACAGACTTCCTCTTCCTGTCGAAGCCAACATGTGGCCCTAACTAAATGGAGTTCTCTCTTCCCTCTTGCTGTCCAGACTGGAGTTCCTCAAGGCAGAAATCTGGCCCTGTTTCTTTTTCTTGTCTTCATCAATGATCTCTCCACGCTCTGGAAAATCCTCTTTATCTCTTTGTTGATGACTCACCTCTGCGGTACCATCTGTCATCCATGTCAGACCGACAAGCAGCAGCTCTTCCGCTCTCTGCAGATGCTGGGATAACTGTCCAACACGTGGAACATGTCTTTCAATTCCTGACAATTCTCACACTCTCACAATGTCTCTCCGAAAGGACGTTGGAAAAAAAAAACCATCCACTCTCTCAACACATCCTCTGGAAGAGAAGTCCTTTCTTTCAGGTTCTCTGGTCTCAATAATCTGCCGATCTTTCCTGGAAGCACATTCCAAGCTGCCTCCAAAGCCAATCGCTGACTGGGAATCCTCCGATCGTGCTAAGTTCCTTTTTCTTAGCCCACCTGAGCTCCTGACCACATACAAAGCTTTTCGTCCTCTTTTCCCATTCCACTTTCTCTCCGTTTAACGTAACTGCCTTCCAGAGACTGCTCACAACTCCTCCGTCAAGCACTCATGCAGGGTGCTTACAACCACATCTCATCCCGCCTCCATACCTGTGACCTTTTCCACTTCCCATACCCGCCAACCTAACCGCAAACCTCTTTCTGTGAGTAACTGTTGTTTTCTCCCCACCTCTCTCTTCTCCTCTCTTTCCTGTTTGTTCATGCCTTGCTTGTTAATTCAACTGTTGCGCCCACTCGTCAGTCATTTGCACTTTACCTTACTGTCCCCCCCCGGATCTTTGCATGGCGAAATATTGGGAACAAAAAAAATATCATCGACTGGCATAACGAGCCTAAAGGCACTTTTGAGGGCCTTTTCCAGGTTGTATTCATGGCATTGCCCTTATTCAACATCCTCTGCCAAGTTTTAAAAGGTTGAAAGGGACAGGATTGAAGATAGGGTCTCTTCAATTCCTCCACTTTTTTGTATTCCCCTCATTATTCATTTTCGCGTTCTTTGATTGGCTTGCGTAAAAATAACACTCCAAAACATTCCACGGTATCTGCCATCTTAATTGAAAGAAAGGTTGCACCTGGACTTTTGCTTTGCATCACCGCTCTTAGGGGCTGGTCACACCTTACGTTTTAGCCAGCGTATGGCAACGTATCAAAATGTATGTAAAACGCGGCGTACGTGACCTATTGATGTTTTTCTAAAGTTGTTTGGCGTATTCATAACGAGTGGACGTATTGCATAACTGTATAGTAATGTACAACAGGAACATTTCATAACTTATAATAACTTATACCAACGTATGCTTAGCGTGTTGTCGCGTGCACAACGTATGCCCACGAGATAGTCTAACGTGTGCATAACGCGTGACAGCGTTCGCCGACGATCAACGTGGCGTAGCCTATTAAAAGCGCTGCCGCTCGACGATTCAAAATCATAACCCCACTAGGACATCGAAGTGTCAGACCCTGCCACACCTTGACGTTTTAGCCAGCGTATGCCGCGTTATGAAAAATTTGCAAATACGCTGGCACACGGTCGAATAAGTGATGGGTAAGTTTTGTATACGTTAAAAGCACGCTGAAGCACACTGGCATATGTCGTAGTACGCCGAGCAGGTCGACAATTTTAAGCATGCTCACAATTTTTGACCTATGCCAGCGACGATGACTCATACGTTCCGCATATGCTGGCCATAAGGTGTAGGCACGTTATGCGATCGTTGAACATTACGTCGGACACACGTTACTGGTAAGTTACCCATAAGTCGACACACGCTCAAGGTAATGTTTAGCGTACCCGAAACCTTATTTGCTAACCTATGATAACGTGCTTTGAACCTATGAGTAACGTGCTTTGAACCTATGTGTAACGTATCTCCAACGCATATTTGACGATATATAGACGTTATTTGACGTCTTCCGGACGACCACAGAATTTACTTGAACGTGTTTCTAACTTTACAGCTACCGTATAATGGCGTATTGGCAGCGTTTAGGGGGAATTGGTATATAAAAATGGGTTCAAGAGGAACCCGGTCAGTGTGTCCAGACTCCGTTCGTTTTGTTTGTTCTGTTTGTTTTTTTTTCTTCGGATGACGGTTGATGTTGACACTCGATTCGTAGTGCGGTTGAATAATATTAATATAATTAATAGGCTAGCCGCCAACGATTTAAATCATAACCGCACTAGAAATTCGAAAGTGTCAACCATCACCGTCATGCCGAAGAAAAAAAAAACAAAAAAAAAACATGGAGTCTGACACAGCTGATGGGTTCCTTCCTGGGTCTGAAACCACATTTTATACACAATTCCCCTAAAACGCTGCCAAAATACGCCATTATACGGTACTGTTAAGTTAGAAACACGTTCAGTAGATTCTGTGTCGTCCGGAGGACGTCAAATACGTCTACATACGTCAATACGCATTGGAAATACGTTACACATAGCGTTCAAAGCACGTTACTCATAGTTCAAAAGCACGTTACTCATAGGGCTAAAAATAAGTTTCGGGTACGCTAACATTACCTCGATGTGTTTTGACTTATGATTACTTTACCAGTTAACGTGTGGCTACGTGTCAACGATCGCAGTAACGTGCCTACAAACTCTATGGCCAGCATTATCGGAACGTTTGTGATCAAGACGCTGCATACGTCGAAATTTTGAGCATGTTAAAATTTGTCAACGAGCTCGGCATACTACGACTTATGCCAGCGTGCTTCAGCGCTTGCTCTTAACGTTATACAAAACTTACCCATACGTATTCGACGCTGTGCCAGCGTTTTAGACAAATTTTTTCAATACCGTCGCATTACGCTGCTTAATCGTTTCAAGGCTTGTGACAGCCCCTTCAGATGAATCGTACTAAATTAGTGAGGGGTCAGATGAAACTGATGATAATGAAAGGAAAACACATAACTTTCGAAATGAGGGATTGAATGCTAAATGAGACCTTTTTGCGCATGCGCTGTTGTGTTACACTGACTCCGTTTCTGCTCGTAGGCACTTTTTAAATCTACGCTTACCAACACAATATCTTGATTCAAATCTTCCTTTCAATATAATTTTCAACATTTAGACAAAAGAGTGCAATTTGATGATGGATACCAATATTTTTCTGTTCCAGAATGCAGATCAGACTCACGAAATACAGGAATATAGAATAGATACGTTGGATGAGGAAGGAGTCGGGTTTGTAGCATTCCTGTTAATACAATTAGCTAGTTGGTGGCCATGGTTATAACACACACACACACACACACACACACACACACACACACACACGCACACACTTATCCTTTCACCAACACATGCAAAAATACTAGCATAATTTATCTTGTGCCCCGGAACCAGACAAAAATTATGTATTCGATAAACGTTTCCGATTACTGGCTAAGTTCATGGAAAACCTCCCACACTGATGAATAATAAATATCATTTAAACTAATCCTATACATCGCCAAGTTCACAGATATGACCTTCCCAATGTGTTAAGAACACAAAGGTTGGGATTTGGAACGCGTCCGATTTTGAACATCAGGGCCGTTCAAGGCGATATCATCAGGAGGGTTTGCAGTACAAGCTGCAAGATATCAACTTTTTGGACGAGTTGATCAGAAAGTTCTTCAAATGTTTTGTTTTGCAGAGGCACACCCCTTTTCTCTGGGGTATGTTTTAACTTGTTTTGGGCTTCTTAAAAGATTTGTGAGCCGTTTCATGCAACAATCATTTTTTACTGCCATGCGATACATGCCAGCCACGGCTGATAGACCTCATACTGGGAGTTCTGCACATGTGTGACGAGCTGTCAGGGGACAGATCACATCATTTTGAAATTCTAATATTTATGTGGAGCATTTTCCTGTTCCCTGTCTGCCTCAACATTGCTGGTGTCCCTTCTCTGAACCAGAAACATCGATTCAAAATAATTAAAACTGGCTCCCATGGGGTCAGATGATCGGTGTACATCCTCACTGTTCTCCACGCATTGTGAAAGTTACACGTTTTAAATAGTAAACCCAAGAGTCAGTGCTGTAATGATAATAATTAGTAATCATTGAAATTACCGCTTTAGGTTGGCAGACAGGGTTTCCTTGGCCAGTGAGATTGTGACAGTTATAACTTTCAGAGCCCACAAGTCGTTTCCATATTACATGTCGCTTGTCGCCTGGATGATCACATTACGATTCATCTTCATTCTTAGTTCTCATCACCTCGAGATTTCCCTCAATGATCGTTTGGATTTTTTGAGGACAACATGGATCTCTCATTCTGGTACTCCGTTGAGACACCTACAAGAAAGGAAAAAAGAATAGAGGTGCAAGAGGGATAATAATGATTATGATTGATCGAGTTATTACTGCTCCTTATACAAACACAACAAAATGTGTTTATAATGACAAATCTTTTTTGCCCAACATTATTAATGCTTTACTTATTGGTTTTATAATGATTAAGAATGAAGGCCATAGTTTTTTTTGCATATTAATCATTGGCTGCGTCTTCTTCCTCATATATCTGATACACTGAAAATTACACATTTGAAATGAAAAAGCCACTTCATGCATTATTCAAAAATTAAAAGCACGTAAATATTTTTCTTTCACAACAGCGGTAGATTTAATCGATATATCAGTTCCAAACTTTAAAAAAAAAAAAATAACCAAAAATTTTGGTTTCTGGGCGCGATCGGATGTTGGGCATTGCTAACCTTTTGTTTCCACTCTCTTGTGTGCAACCTTACAGCATATCAGGTAAATTAAGGTTGGTTTGGTGTAGTCCGTATGTTTTCCAACCAACATAATCATATGCACGATATCGGCATGCACAAATTCTCCATTTAAACTGCAAAAATCAACTCAATTATTCCAATCTGCATATTAGAAACCAAACAAAACACATTATAAATTACAGCAAAGCACAGCCAGTTCAAGACCAGCATTGTAGTCAAGGAACAAGTGGTGATGTGAACTTGTGGTCAGATAATGTCATTTTTGGCGTGAATTAAGGTTCAAAGACTTCACAGGTTGTTTTGGAAATTTTCTTGTTTTCTGTACTCCAGCATTCACGTAGGAAAGCTCAAGTAAACTGAAGATTATTTATTCTCATTTTTTCAAAGGAATGAATTGATGATTCCTTTCAAAAAACTAGAAATTCATTGAATGCCGCACCTCGTGCAAAACTGAGGAAAAATACATGGAAGGTCTTTTAAAGCTCTCTTGCATTTTTTAAACTCGACGTCTATATAGTTTCCCACCAGCTGCAATTTTGTGCGAAATATTGATATTTGCCCAAAACACCAAAAACACGAGCGGGCAAATTTTGATTCGTCGGGATGGCGTTAAATGGCAAATATATGGCCAAGTACGGTCAACTGAAGGAAGTGCCAAACAAGCGATTTGTGTCCACAGTAAGTATATTAATTTAAATGAAAATAAATAAAAGTGTCATGGCTGTACATCGGTAAAAAAGAAAATTTCAGAAGTTTCACTGCCCAATTGCAGCGTCTTGTCACACACTCTATTTAACACGGTTAAGTTCGTTATCCGCTGTCTGTTTCTTTGTATCTTTATTAATGTCCCTAAAAATAGTAAGTTTCCTATTGAAAATGATTTTCAATTTTTTTGTTTACTGGTCAGACAGGCAGAGAACTAAGAAACATTACCTTTCAACTACCTCTGTCACATGTTGTACTTGGGACTAAGACTACAACAAATTCCGAATTAAGCCACAAAGTACTGCTTTCACAGGAGGTTCGGTGTTCTGATTACATGATCTGATTTCATGTGGAATGTGTTCAAAAACTAAAAAACATTCAATTGAATTGATGCAGTTCCTCGATAACGAGAATAACGGTATTAGTCAGACGACAACAAACAGACAACAAAACAGAGATGAACGAAATGTTTCCCCCACTTTGCACAATTTGCATGCAGGTAACTAATCTGTGGAAAATTTCAGTTTGGAAAGTTCACTTTCCAAGACAAATTGCAACCCACAACTTTCACATTTGAAAGTGAAAAAAAGCACAATAGGGTTCAAGAGTCCATATGTAGTTCCTTCAGAAAGTATTCACACCCCCGACTTTTGTTGTGTTGCAGCAGCCTGAATTTAAAAATGGAATTAAGATTTTTAAAAATGTTCACTGATCTACACAAAACACCCCAAATGACATCGGGGAAAACATGTTTTCGAATTTTGTTCAAATGAATAAACAATGAAAAAGCTGAAATGTCTTGCATCAATAAGTATTCAAACCCCCTTAGTCAATACTTTGCAGAACCACCTTTGGCAGCCGATTACAGCTTGATGTCTTCTTGGTACGCTGTATCAGCTTCGGCACATCTGATTTGGGACTTCTCCTATTCTTCTTTGCAGATTTGCTCAGCTCTGTCAAGTTGGAGATGGGGAGCGTCACTGAAAACGACAATCTTCAAGTATTTCCACAAGATTCTCGAATGGATCCAACTCTGGGGTTGGGCTGGGCCACTCAGGACTTTGCCTGTATTTGGACCATCATTGTGTCCCTCTAAATCGTTACAAAATCTACCAGTCCCTGCACTTGAAAGCATCCCGTAGCATATACTGCCGCCACCCATGCTTCATGTAAGTGGATGCGTGTAGATGGGTGATGAGCCTGTGTTTCATTCTCTACCAGAATGGTGGCGCTTTGCATGCAGGCCAGAGTTCAATTTTGGTCTCATCAGACCCACAAGAATGTTTTGCCTCATGCTCTCAAATCTTTCGCATGCCTGTTTTTTGTAAACTTCCAGGGCATGCTATCGATGCCTTTTCTCAAGGAAGTGGCCTTCCTTCTGGCCACTCTCCCATAACCTGATTGCTAAGTGCTTGCAGAGACTGTTGTCCTCTCGGGAGTTCGCCCATCTCAGTAAGAACTTCATGTCAGTTTCTGACAGAGTGCGTCAATGGGATTCTTGTCACCTCCCGGACCAAGTTCATTTCTTGCCCAGTATGTTCAGTTTGGTCGATGGCCAGCTCTATCGAAAGAGGTCTGGGTAGTTCCATATTCTTTCCATTTCCAATGATGGAGCTCACTGGCTCTTGGGAACTTCAACACTCCAGAACTTGTTTATACCCTTCCCCAGATCAATGCCTCCTCACTAATTCTATCTCAGAGTTTCTACAGGACAGTTCCTTAGACTTCATAGTAGAGCTTCTGCTCTGAACATGCACTGCATAGAAAGTGTGTTTCTTTCAAATCGTGCTCCAGCAATTTAATTTGGCCCAATGTGGACTCCAATCAAGTTGTAGAGACATCTCAAGCATGATCAAAGGATAATTGATGCACCTAGCTCAATTGGAGTATCAGAGGCAAAGGTGTTGAATACTTTCGAATGCAAGTCATTTCAGCTTTCATTTTATATGTTTTTAAAAAAATGCAAAAACCTGTCTTTCACGTTGTCATGAAATTATGGGGTATTTTGTATAATCAGCGACAATTTTTTAAAAACTTAATTAACCACTTTATTATCAGGCTGGAACACAACAAATGTGACAAAATCAAGGGGTGTGAATAGTTCTGAAGACACATGGACATCTCTAATAATCATCAGATTGTCCACTTCTGACTTTCCTTTTTCCAAACACTGAAAAAAAAAATGCGTATATGTAAGCATTTTGAAGGCTCCAATATCAAGTATTTACTGTTTGCGAACAGTCTGATCTCGAACCATTCAACCCCTTCACCATCGGTTGCACCATTCAACCCCCTTCTGGTGAAAATCCAGAATCACTGCTCACTTCCACTGAACCGTTCCTCTTTTTTCCACCTGTTGGAACCAACTTCCACGTTCTCTTCAATCTCATTCTTCTCTCTATGTCTTCAACACAGAGGTTCATTACCATCTCAGATCCCCCATTCCAAAACCATGATATTTTATACCCCCATTAAACTACCCCACTTCCCCATCCCCCCCTAATTCCTGCTTTCCTTCATGAGAGTTTGCATGTGTATCCATATTGTCCGCCCCTGCATCTTCCCCTACCCCTCATTTTAATTAGTTTCCTTGTCCATTCCATCTATTTTGTCCCACGGCTCTTCTGTGCGCTCCCCTCCATACCTCTCTGTCTCTGTCTCGTCTCGTCTCGTCTCTCTCTCTCTCTTGTTCATTTTGTTCTGTTGCCTCCTCATCCATTCTGTGTTCAAGCTCTTCAGGAGCCTGGACTTTCACACCAAATAATCTATCTAATAATTCCAGCAATCTCTGTGGTGTGTCTGTCTGTTTGTCTGTCTGGTTGTCTGTCTGCGACCGCCGTTTCTCGACGACCGCCGGTCCGATCTGATTGAAACTTGCCAGGAATATTGCCGGGACCCGCGGATGTGCCTTTTTCGAGGTTTGATATCGATCGGACGAGCGGTTCCAAGTTACGGCATTTTATTGCTTTTGCAGTTGTGAAAAGGGTATATATGGCAGGCTGAAGGTTGTCGTTCCACCTTCTCGCCTTATCATGCATTTTTTCCCAAATTATTAATAACCGGACAACCACCGCGTCCGATCGGATTGAAACTTGCCAGGAATATTGACGGGGCCCCGGGATGTGCCTTTTTCGAGGTTTGATATCAATCGGACGAGCGGTTCCCAAGTTACGGCCATGGATCTGTTGACCAATGACAGGACACGGTGCTAGACATCACGAATGACGTCACAATTAATGTTTATTAATTAATTAAATTTTTTTTGAGGATTGACGTCACTTCTTCTTCTTCGTTTGGTATGACGTCACAATTCGACACTGGGGACCTGGTATGTGCCTTTTCAAAGTGTTGATATCGTCTTCCTCATCCATTTCAGCTGTTCCCAAGGTTTCTCCAAGGTTTGAAAGCTGTTCTTTCCAAGGTTTGAATTAATTAATTAATCCCAAGGTTGATTATTATTTAATTATTAATTTATTTAATTATTTACTCCAAGGTTTGATTATTATTCAAATTATTAATAATCCAAGGTTTGATTTTCCCGAGGGAACAGCTGTTTCCAAGGGTTTGAAAGCTGTGTTTTTCCGCAAGGTTGGAATTAATCGTTGTGCTTGGTAACATTTGTGAGTACATTTACAGAGGAGAGGAGCGAAGAGAGGAGGGGTGGAGAGAGGGGGGAGAGAGGGGCGAGAGAGAAGGGTGAGAGAGGGGGTGAGAGGGGGCAAGAGAGGGGAGGGAGAAGGAGGGGGGACAGAGAGGGGGAGAGAGAGGCGGAGAGGGGGGAGAGAGGGCGAGAGAGAGGAGGAGAGGACAGAGGAGGGGGAGAGAGGAGGGGAGAGAGGGGGGGTGCAAGAGAGGGGAGGGAGAGAGAAGGGCAGGAGGAGGGAGAGAGAAGGGAGAGAGGAGGAGGAGAGAGAAGGGCGAGAGAGGGGTGAGAGCGGGGCAAGAGAGGGGCGAGAGGAGGGGAGAGAGAAGGGCGAGAGAGGGGGTGAGAGGGGGGGGGCCAAGAGAAGGAGAGAGAGATGGCGAGAGAGGGGGTGAGAGGGGCAAGAGAGGGGAGGGAGAGAGAGAGGGCAGAGAGGGGAGGAGAGAGGAGAGGAGACAGAGGAGGGGAGAAGAGAAAGGCAAGAGGGGTGAGAGGGGCAAGAAAGGGAAGAGGAGGGGGGGAGGAGAGAAGGGCGAGAGAGGGGTGAGAGCGGGGCAAGAGAGGGGAGGGACAAGGAGGGACGAAGGAGCGGGGAGAGAGGAGGGGGGAGAGAGGGGCAGAGGGGGGGCGTCACAATTCTTCTTCTTCTGTTTGATATGAGTCAC
>CM068956.1:182973815-182987011 GCA_035128595.1 Eptatretus atami | reverse complement strand
CTCAGGGGTTGAATACTTATTGATGCAAGACATTTCAGCTTTTCATTGTTTATTCATTTGAAAAATTCGAAAAACATGTTTTCCCGATGTCATTTTGGGGTGTTTTGTGTAGATCAGTGACAACATTTTTAAAAATTTAATCCATTTTAAATTCAGGCTGCAACACAACAAAAGTCGAGGGTGTGAATACTTTCTGAAGGAACTACATATGGACTTTGAACCCTATTTGTGCTTTTTCACTTCCAATGTGAAAGTTGTGGGTTGCACATATTGTCTTGGAGAAGTGAACTTTCCAAACTGAAATTTCCACAGATTATTACCCTGCATGCAAATTGCAAAGTGGGGGAAAGCATTTCGTTCACTCTGTTTGTTTGTCTGTTTGTTTGTCTGTCTGACTATACACGTTATTCTCTCATCGAGGAACTGCATAAGTTCAATTGATGTTTTTAGTTTTTGAACAATCTACAACATGAATCAGATCATGAATCAGAACACGAACCTGCTGTGAAGCAGTACTTTGTGGCTCTGAATTTCGGAATTTGTATGTAGTCTTGTCCCAAGTACACATGTGCACAGAGGTAGTGAAAGGTAATTTTCTTAGTTTCTCTGCCTGTCTGACAGTAAAAAAAATTGAAAATCATTTCAAATAGGAAACTTACTATTTTAGGGACATTAATAAAGGATACAAAGAACAGACACGGATAACGAACTTAACGTGTTAAATAAGGTGGTGTGAAAGACGCTGCATCATTGGCAGTAAACTTCTGAAATTCTTCTTTTCCCGATGTACAGCCATGAAACTTTTATTTTATTTCAATTTAATTATATACTTAACTGTGGAACACAAATCGCTTGTTTGCACTTCCTTCAGTTGACCAGTACTTGGCCAATATTTATGCCATTTTACGCCATCTGACGAATCAAATTTGCCGCTCGTGTTTTTGGTGTTGGGAATATCAATATTCAGACAAAATTGCAGCTGGTGGGAAATATAGACCGAGTTTAAAAATGCAAAGCAAGAGTTTAAAAGACCCTTCCCATGTCATTTTTCTCAAGTTTGCACGAGGTTCGGCATTCAATGAATTTTCTAGTTTTTTGAAGGAATCATCATTCATTCCTTCTGAAAAATGAGAATAATAATCTTCAGTTATTGAGCTTTCTACGTGACCTGCTGGGAATACAGTAAACAAGAACAATTCCAAAACCATAACCTGTGAAGTTTGAACCTTAATTCCGCCAAAAATGACATTATCTGACCACCAGTTCCACATCACCAATTTGTTCCTTGACTAAACATATCTCTCTCTTTTCTGGAGAACAGTGAAGGATGTACAACCGATCATTGACCCATGGGAGCCAGTTTATATTTTGAATCGATGTTTCTGGTTCAGAGAAGGGACACCAGCAATGAAGGCAGACAGGGAACAGGAAATGCTCCACACTAAATATTAGAATTTCAAAATGATGTGATCTGTCCCTGACAGCTCGTCACACATGTGCAGAAACTCCCAGTAATGAGGTCTATCAGCGTGGCTGGATGTATCGCATGCAGATCAAAAAATGGATTGTTGCATGAAACGGCTCACAAATCTTTTAAAGAAGCCCAAAACAGTTAAAACATACCCAAGAGAAAGGGGTGTGCCTCTGCAAAACAAAACATTTGAAGAACTTTCTGATCAACTCGTCCAAAAAGTTGATATCTTGCAGCTTGTACTGCAAACCCTCCTGATGATATCGGCCCTTGAACGGCCTGAATGTTCAAAATCGGGAGCGTTCCACCCAAACCTTTGTGCTTCTTAACACCATTGGGAAGGTCATATCTGTGACTTGCGATGTATAGGATTAGTTTAAAATGATATTTATTATTCATCATGTGTGGGAGGTTTTCCATGACTTAGCCAGTACTGGTAAAACTGTTATGAATACATAATTTTTGTCTGGTTCCAGGGCACAACGATAAATTATGCTAGTATTTTGCCATGTGTTGGTGAAAGAGAAGTGTGTGTGTGTGTGTGTGTGTGTGTGTGTGTGTGTGTGTTGTAACCATGGCCACCACTAGCTAATTGTATTAAAAGAAATGCTACAAACCCGACTCCTCTCATCCACGTATGTATTCTATATTCCTGTATTTTCGTGAGTCTGATTTGCATTCTGGAACAGAAAAAAATATTGGTATCCATCATCAAATTTCCACTCTTTTGTCTAAATGTTGAAAATGATATTTGAAAGGAAGATTTGAATCACAGATATTGTTGTGTAACGGTAGGTTAAAAGTGCCTAGCGAGCAGCAACGGAGTCAGTGTAAACACACACAGCGCATGCGCAAAAGGTCTCATTTAGCATTCATCCTCATTTCGAAAGTTACGTGTTTCCTTTTCATTATCATCAGTCATCTGACCCTCCACTATTAGTAACGATCATGCTGAAGGGCTGTCACACCTTGACGATTTAGCCAGCGTATGCCGACGTATGAAAAAATTTGTCTAAAAACGCTGGCACACGTCGAATAAGTTATGGGTAAGTTTTTGTATACGTTAAGAGCAGCTGAAGCACGCTGAAGCACGTGGCATACGTCGACGTTGCAGCAGTATGACGCACACGTCCGACTATACGCTGGCCATAAGTTGAGGCAACGTTATGGCGATCGTTGAACACACGTCGACACACGTTTACTGGTTAAGTTAGCATAAATCAAAACACATCGAGGTAATGTTTAGGCGTACCCGAAACTTATTTCTAGCCTATGAGTAACGTGCTTTGAACCTATGTGTAACACGTATCTCCAACCGCGTATTGACGTATGGTAGATTGTATTTGACGTCTTCCGGAATGACCACAGAACTTACTGAACGTGTTTCTAACTTACAAGCTAAACCCGTAATAATGGTGTATTGGCCAGCGTTTAGGGGAATTGGTGTATAGAATGGGGTTCACAGGGGAACCCGTCAGTGTTCCAGACTCCATGTGTTTTTTTTTTTGTTTTTTTTTTTCTTCGGCATGACGGTGATGTTGAACTGTCGATTTCTAGTTGCGGTTTATGAATTTAAATCGTGAGGCGGCAGCGCTATTATTATTTATTATTTTAACCGCACTAGAAAATCGAAGTGTCAACATCAACCCGTCATGCGAAGAAAAAAAAAACAAATCAAGCTGACAACATATCTTGCCAAAACTTCGTTTGTGGCAAGATAAACAAGCAGTCATGACTGGTATACTTAATGAAATTGTCAACTTGACTCTGACCTTGTCTAATGAAAGAGCTGTCTCTAGAGAAGGTAGCGACGCAAACCAGAAGTTTCTACGATGAATTCTGTCCAACCATCAAAAATCGAATGTTTGACCTCACCGTGACCTTGACCGTTGACCGATTTTTGACCAAAATCTAATCAGCACTAGCCATCACCCTCCTGAATCAGGTGTGTAATTTGACATTGGTAGGCTTCTTCCGTTCTCGGGAGTTATCTGTACGCAAACCATCAAAACTCGCATATTTGAACCTCACTGTGACCTTGACAGTTTGACACGATTTGACCAAAATCTAATCAGCACTAGCATCACCCTCCTGAATCACGTGATGTAATTGACATTGGTAGCTTCTTCCGTTCTCGAGTTATCGTGCCTACAAACAAACAAACAAACATACAAACAAACAAACAAACAAACAACAGAAACGGTAGTCCATCATAATACTTACGAATCTTTAGATTTTGTAACGTAAAAGCAGTCATAGACTGGTACTTACGAAATCGTCAATTTGACCTCTGACCTTGTCTAATAAAAGCTGTCTCTAGAGAAGGTAGCAACGCAAACCAGAAGTTTCAACGATGAATCTGTACCAAACCATCAAAATCGTAACGTCGACCGAAGCAAAAATCTCCATTTCTCCACGCAATTATTTAATATTATTTTATCAAAGTCACAAAACCATAATATCGGCCATCCACCAACAATCTTTACATAATCCGACGGCTTAGCGAGTCAGGCATGCGAAGATAACCTTTATTGGGATAAAAAAAGACTTTTTAAACACCATCTTTATGAAAACACCGTCAGCCCTCACAGGCAGGAAACCTTTAGTGATCAACGACGCCTCTGCGTCAAGCGCAACTGCACCACGTGACACCCGTGACGCGGCGAGTGAAATATTTTTTTATACAATCTTTAAAATGTCTCCAAAACATCCGATTTTTACCAGAATTTTGACAACCGGTTTTAAGCGTCCTAAGCGATCACAAAAACGAAGACAAAATTAAAATCGAAGTTAAAACGAATCGTAACGTCGAGCGAAGCAAAAATCTCCATTTAATCCCACGCAATATTTAATATTATTTTATCAAAGTCACAAAACTGTAATACTTCGGGCCATCCACAACATCTTTTCGATAATCCGACGGCTTAGCGAGTCAGGCATGCGACGATAACCTTTATTGGGATAAAAAAAAATGAATTTTAAAACAACATCTTTAATCGAAAACACCGTTAGCACGCACACGGAAAACTTTACGTGATCAACGACGCCTCTGCTCGAGCGCGCTGCATCACGTGACGACCTGACGCGGCGAATGAAATATTTTTTATACAATCTTAAAACGTCTCCAAAACATCCGATTTTTACCAGATTTCGACACTGAGTTTTAAGCGTCCAAAGCGATCGCAAAAACCAAAGACAAAATTAAATTTCGAAGTTTTAAAACGAAATCGTAACGTCGAGCGAAGCAAAAATACTCCATTTCTCCACATGAATTTATGGAATTATGTTTTGACCTCACTGTGACCTTGACCTTTGACCGATTTTAAAACAAAATCTAATCAGCGCTAGCCAGCACGTCCTGAATCAGGTGGGTGTAATTTGACATTGGTAGCTTTTCCGTTCTCGAGTTATCGTGCCTACAAACAAACCACACACACAAACCAAACAAACAAATAAACTAACCATGTCACCCGTTAGGGTGAATCCGTATCTTGGCCAAAAAGGTGGACCACGTGTTGACTTCCTTTTAAGGTAACACTGAGGTGAACAGAGCTGCCTATCGCACCAGGAGCGACTCCTTGAGGAATATCTGCCTACAGAGATTCCGATGAGAATCGTTCTACAGAAGTAAACATGAAAAATATGCGTTTGCCTCATAACGTCACCAAAATTACGTCATAATGTCTCAAGCTTGATATATCTAGAAAGCACTCATCGAGGTGTTTCATTTGCAGGTACTACACGATATGGTTCCTAACAACTTGAAAATTTGACCTTGGGGTCAAAATATGTTTGACCATGAGGCCGTTAACCATGAAGGTCAAGGCCAATCGCCACCCAAAATTAATCAAGCTGAATGCCAAGAACCATGAACTATATTCCCAATGAAAGTCTTGAAGACGATCCGCATAAAATTAACTTCAAAAATAAGGGTTTCGTCGACTCCCCCTGATTTGCGACAAAGTGACCTTGACCTTTGACCTTGACCTTCAGTAAATTTTTTATGCGCTGAAAGGGACCTCTATAGGCCTCTGATATGCCGAAGTTACAAAAATTTCCATGAAAACTGTGCTCTGCAGAGTGATTTATAGTGAATTACAGAAAAAAAAAAAAAAAACAACAACAAAAAAAAACACATGAAGGTCAAGGCCAATCGCCAACCAAAAATTATCAGCTGAGCGCCAGACCATGACTATATTCCATGAAGTTTGACAGACGATCCGATCAAAATTACTCAAAAATAAGGGTTTTGTCCGATTACCTGATTTGGCGAACAAAAAGTGCCTTGACCTTTTGAACCTTGAACCTTCAAAATTTTATGGCTTGAAAGGGACCTCCATAGGCTCTGATATGTGAATTACAAAAAATTTCCAATGAAAACGTGGTCTGCAGAATTTTTTTTTTCGTGATTACAGACAAACAAACAACAAACAAAAAAAAAAAAAAAAAAAAAAAAAAACATACAGACTGACCTAACATATCTTGGCAAAAACTTCGTTTGGCAAGATAAACAAGCAGTCATAGACTGGTACTTACGAGAATATCGTCAACTTGATCTCTGACGTGTCTAATAAAAGCTGTCTCTGGAGAAGGTAGCGACGCAACCAGAATTTCCTTCGATGATTCTGTACCAAACATCAAAAATCGAATGTTTTGGATGTTTGACCTGTCACTGTGACCTTGACCTTTGACCGATTTTGACCAAAATCTAATAGCACTAAAGCCATCACCCTCCTGAATCAAGCGTGTGTAATTTGACATTGTAGCTTCTTCCGTTCTCGAGTTAATCTGTACCAAACCATCAAAAATCGAATATTTGACCTCACTGTGACCTTGACCTTTGACCGATTTCGACCAAATCTTAAATCAGCACTAGCATCACCTCCTGAAACACGTGATGTAATTTGACATTGGTAAGCTTTCTTCCGTTCTCGAGTCTATCGTGCCTAAACAAACAAACAAACAAACATACAAACAAACAAGAAACAAACAGCAGTCATAGCTGGTACTTACGAAATCGTCAACTTGACGTTGACAAACTTGTCTATAAAAGCTGTCTCTAAGAGAAGGTAGCGACGCAAACCAGAAGTTTTCTACGATGATTCTGTACGCAAACCATCAAAATCGCATGTTTGACCTCACCGTGACCTTGAACCGTTGAACCGATTTTTGACCAAAAATCTAGTCAGCCACTAGCCATCACCCTCCTGAATCAGTGGTGTAATTTGACATTGGTAGTCTTCTTCAGTTCTCAGAAGTTATCGTGCTACAAACAAACAAACAAACAGCGTCATAGACTGGTAACTTACTGAAATTTCGTCAAACGTTGAACCTTCTGACTTGTCTCATAAAAGCTGTCTCTAGAGAAGGTAGCGACGCAAAACCAGAAGTTTCTACTGATGCATTCTGTACACAAACCATCAAAAATCGAATATTTGCCTCACTGTGACCTTGACCTTTGAGCCGATTTTGACCAAAATCTAATCAGCAACTAGCCATCAACCCTCCTGAATCACGTGATTGTAATTTGACATTGGTAACTTCTTCCATTTCTCCGAGTTATCATCTACAAACAAACCAAACAAACAAACAGCAGTCATAGATGGTACTTACGAAAATCGTAACTTGACCTCTGACTTTGTCCAATAAAAGCGTCTCTGGAGAAGGTATAGCGACGCAAAACCAGAAAGTTTCTACGATGCTTCTGTAACCAAACCATCAAAAATCGAAATGTTGGACCTCCACTGTGACCTTGACCTTTGACCATTTTGAACCAAAATTTAATCCAGCGCTAGCCATCACCTCCTGAATCACTTGGTGTAATTTGACATATGTTAGCTTCTTCCGTTCTTCCGAGTTATCTGTACAAACCATCAAAAAATCGAATATTTGACCATCACTGTACCATTGACCTTTGACCGATTTTTCGACCAAAATCTAATAGCACTAGCCCATCACCTCCTGAATCACGTGTGTAATTGACATTGGGTAGCTTCTTCCGTTCTCGGAGTATCGTGCCTAACAAACAAATACAAACAAACAAACATACAAAAAACAACAAAACAAACAGAAAACGGAAGGCATCAATATACTTACTGAAATCTTTAGATTTCGTGTAACCACAACAAACAAACAGAAACGGTATCATCATATACTTAACGAAATCTTTAGATTTCGTAAGTAACAAACAAACAAACAGAAACGGGTAGTCATCAATATACTTACGAAATCTTAGAATTTCGTAAAGTAAAACAAACAAACAGAAAGAAGTCTGCAATATACTTACCGAAATCTTTAGATTCCGTAAGTAAAAAACACGGAGTCTGGAAACACTGACGGGGTTCCTCCTGTGAACCCACTATTTTTATATACCCGAATTCCCTAAAGGCCCAGTTCACACCTTGGACGTTTTAGCTCAAGCGATGGCAACGTATTAAAATGTATGGTAAAACGCTTGGCTTACAAAGTTAACTTTGATGTTTTTTTTATAAAAAGATTCGGACGTATTCCATAACGACTTGGTCTTATGTATACGTTTAGTAACGGACACAGAACGTTCGTTGTGTATATAGCTAACTTTACCACGAATGCTGAACCTGTTGTCGGCCTACACAACCTATGCCCCAACGATAGTCTAATTATGCATACGCGCTGCACGTATCGCCCGACGATGACGTGAACGTAGCCCGTATTAAAAGGCTGTGCCCGCACAATGATTCAAAATCATAACCGCCGCAGAAATGGAAGTTGTCAACATCGCAGTCACACCTTGGCGATCTTGCCAGCGTATGCGACTAAAGAAAAGAGTGTGTCTAAAACGCTGGCGCAGCGTGAAATACGGTAGGGTAAGTTTGGTATACGTGAATAGACGCTAAAGTACGCTATCATACCGTCGTAGTAAAGTGGGAGTACGTCAAGTAATTTTAAAACATGTTTCAAAATTTTACGACGTCTTGGGTAGACACACGTTCCGCATTGCGATGGGAATAAGTTGTTTACACACGATATGCGGGACGCTTAAAACAACACGTCGACAAAGGCTACTTAGTAGCTACTTCATAAGTCGAATACAGTGCACGTGCGGTAATGTTCTTTTTTTACGCGAAACTTATTTCTAACTTATGTTTGACGTGCTTTGAAACCAATTCTATTACGTAGTCCCAAAACGCACATTGACGTAATGTAGAGCGTATTCCAATTGACGTCTTCCGTCGACAAAAAAAAAAAATGAACGTGTTTCTAACTTACCAACTGCCATAATAATGACGTGTTCCCAGCGTTTTGGGGAATTGGTATATAAAAATGGTCTTCACAAGGGGGAACCCCATCAGTGTTTTTTCCGACTGCCTTTTTTGAGTCGATTGTCCATGTCAGCAGTTACAGTATCAGTATCAGTATTAGTAGTAGTTTGTTCATGTTGGCAGTAGTAAGGTGATGTGGATGCGGGAGGGTGTGGGTGATATGATGGACTCCTCCTTGCGTCCCCTGTGCCACGGGGTAGGAGACATCTGTGCACATTGTTCGAAGTTCTTCGCGCTAATTTTTTTTGGGGTTTTTTTTCAACAATGAGCTATGGCTTGTTTTTTACCTTTTACGTTGTATTCATAACGAGTTGGAAATGCTCAACGGTACTATATAATGTACTAGAGAGCGCCTTCGATACCTTAATAGATACGGTATAAGCCAATCGGAATAATTATCGTGTAGCCGGCTTACAACCTATTGCCCAACGATAGCCTAAGACTTATCCATGTCGTGCGGCAGTATTTATCTTTGCCGGTTGACGTGGGGTTTGTAATTCATAGGCTGCCCATCAAAGATTTTAAATGGCTGGCTAACTCCACTATTGAAAGTAAACGCTTGCGCTCAACAATATGATTTTTTTTACACTCAACGACTTTTAAAAACGGTGCCACTCAACTATTTTAATCTGTTTACAATGAACGATTTAAATTGCTGTCACTCGCCTTTGTTTTTTGACCGCTGGCGTCCGGGAAATTTGAGGCGTTTCTATTGGAACAGTGCCTGAAATCCTCAAAACTCCACTATTGAAATAGACCGTTGCGCCAAACAATCGCAATTGTTTTACGACTTACGTGTTCTTTTATCGGTGCAAATCAAACTGGTCGTTCTTATCGGTTGCAAATCTTATCGGTGCAAATCTTATCGGTGCAAATCAAATCCCGATCCATGGTGTACCCAAGTACTTTCCTCGTTCACCGTCTTCTTCTCTCGGTTCTATTGGCACGCTAACTGGTGCAAGTGCACAATCGAATGAGGGTATGCGATGTTGGAGGCAGGTAGATATTGTAGTGGGTCATCAGTTGCCGGATACTCCATCTCTCGTAATGTCAATGGACATGTACTCGCTATGTAGTCTGCCAAACAGCTGACGGGTTCCTCCTGTGAAACCCCTTTTTATTTAACCATTCCCTATCGCTGCCATTATCATAATTATTCTGGTATCTGTTAGGTTGGGAACTCGTCGTTAAGTTCTGTAGTCGTCGCGGTAAAACGTCAAATCGTCTAATACGCCAGTATGCGGCGGAGGTGCATTACACACAGGTCAAAGCACGTCACTCATAGGTTAGATAAAAGCCTCTTTGCCCCTAAACAACACTCGGCATGATTCGACGTATAAGTATTTTCAAGGCAAGGAGTGTCGAAAGTGTGTCCAACGATCGCGTAGCGTGTTAGCAAACATGTCATTCTGATAGGGTTATAAATAAGTTTCAGGCACGCTAAGCATATAACTATCCGACGTCTTTCATGCCTATGAAGTAATTAAAAGTAAACGTGTGTCGACGTGTGGTCAACGATCGTGGTAACGTGGCCTACAACACGTTAACTCATAAGCTAGGAATAAGTTTCGGGTACGCTAAAACATTACTCGGCGTGTCTCAAACTTTGGATTACTTACAAGTAACATGTGTTGACGTCTGTCAACGATCGCATAACGTGCCTACAACTTATGGCAGCGTAGTGGAACGTGTGAGTCATACTGCCGGCCATAACGTCGTGGAAATTTCAAGCATGCAAAAATTATTATGAGGACACTGAAAAGTACAACGTTTAAAGAACAGCCGTACAACGAGTATGGCAGTGTTCCAGCGTGCTCTCAATGTTTATCAACTTACCCATAACGTAATTCACGTGGTCCCAGGTTTTTAGACAATTTTTTCAAAAATCGGGCATACGTTGGGCTAAAACGTTCAAGGTGGTACTTGGGCCTTAAAAACGCTGCAAATACGGCATTATACGGTAGCTGTAAGTTAGAAACACGTTCAGTAAATTCTGTGGTCGTCCGGAAGACGTCAATACGTCTACATCAGTCAATATGGCGTTGGAGATAAGTTACACTAGGTTTAAAGCAACGTTATCATAGGTTTCAAACACGCGTCTATAGGTTAAAATAAGTTTCGGGTACGTAAACATTACCTCGACGTGTTTCGACTTATGGGTAACTTCAAGTAACGTGTGTCGACCGTGTGTCCAACGATCGCATAACGTGCCTACAACTTAATGCCCAGTATGCGGAACGTGTTGAGTCAATAGACGCTGGCATACGTCGAAAAAATTTTGAGCATGCTTAAAATTTGTCGACGTGGCTCGGCGTACCTACGACGTAATGCCAGTGGTGCTTTCAGCGTGCTCTAACGTATACAAAACTTACCCATAAATTGTTCGACGTGTGCCAGCGTATTCGGCTAAATTTTCATACGTCCGGCATACTGCTGGCTAAAACGTCACAAGGTGTGTGACAGGGCCCTTAGACGACTTCGATGTCAGTGCGGTTATGATTTGGAATCGTCGAGCGGCAAGCCTTTTAATAGGCTACGCACGTGATCGTCGCGATACGCTGCCGGCGCGTTGCACATGTTAGACTATCGTTGGCATACGTTGTGAAAGCGACAAACACGCTAAGAGCATACATTGGTATAAAGTTTCGAAATGTTCTGTGTACGTGTTACTAATACGTTATGCATACTCCAATCGTTATGAAATACGGGCCAACATTTAGAAAAAACATCAATAGTTCAGCGATGCCAGCGTTTTTACATACATTTTGATAACATTGCCTAAACGCTGGCTAAAACATCAAGGTGTGCACAGCCCCTTAAGCGCGGTGATGGCAAAGCAAAAGTCCAGGTGCACTTTCTTCCATTAAGATTGGCAGATTCCGTGGAATGTTTTGGAGTAGGGCTATTTTAACAGCAAGCCATCAAAAGAACGCGAAATATGAAATAATGAAGGGAATACACCAAGTAGTGAGAATTGAAGAGGACCCTATCTTCAACCTGGTCCACCTTTCACCTGTTTAAAAAACTGGCATGAGGAATGTTAGAATAAGAGGCAATGCCATGAATACAAACCTGGAAAGGCCCTCAAAAGCTGCCCATTTAGCGCTCGTTATGGCAAGTCATGATATTTTTTTTGGTTCCCAAAAATCTCGGCTCATCAACGATTCCGGGGGGGGGGGGGCAAGAGGTAAAGGTGCATAATGTACTGACCAGTGGGGCAACAAGTTGAACTTAACAAGCAAGGCAATGAACAACAGGAAAAGAGGAGAGAGAGAGGTGAGGGAGAAGACACAGTTACCCACAAAGAAAGAGGGTTGGGTAGGTTGGGGGTAATGGGGAGTGGAAAAGGTCCAGGTATGGACGGCGGGATGAGATGGTGGTGTAGCCCTGATGAAGTGCTTGAGGGAGGAGTTGTGAGCAGTACCTCTGGAAGGCAGTTCGTTAAACGGAGAAAATAGGGAATGGGAAAGAGGACGAAAGCTTTTGGTATGTGGTCAGGAGCTCAGGTGGGCTAAGGAAGGACTCAAGCAGACGAGGATTCCCATGTCAGCGATATGATTTCGGAGGCAAGGTTGGAGAATGTGACTTTTCCCAGGAAAGATCGTGGCAGATATTGAGACCCAGAACCTTGAAAGAAAGGACTTCTTCCAGAGGATTGTTGAGAGAGTGGATGGGTTTTTTTTTTCCAAACGGTCCTTTCGGAGAGACATTGTGAGAGTGTGAGAATTGTCAGGATTGAAAGACATGTTCCACGTGTTGGACCAGTTATCCAGATCTGCAGAGAGCGAAGAAGCTGCTGCTTGTCGGTCTGATGGATGACAGATGGTACCGCAGAGGGTGGAGTCATCAACAAAGAGATAAAGAGGATTTTCCAGAGCGTCGGAGAGATCATTGATGAAAACCAGAAAAAGAACAGGGCCCAGATTTCTGCCTTGAGGAACTCCAGTCTGGACAGCAAGAGGGAATGAGAGAACTCCATTTAGGGCCAGTGGAGATGGCCTAGGTTTACCATAGGAAGAGAGTTTGGTGAGCCAGAGGGCAGGGTGCCGAGGCCGTGTCAAAGACATGCGACACGGTAACCATGTGTCTGGGGAATCTGGCTCTGATTCATAGGACCTCCATCCATTGTTGGGAGAGTAGAAGCAGCATCATCAGGGTAGACTAACCTGGTCTGAAACCAAATTGATTAGCGGAAATCAAGCCATTGGAGAAGAGTAAGGATTTCATGTCTGAAGCGATGATGAATTCCATAACCCTGCTGATGATTGGGAGAAGCCTGATTGGTCTCTCGTTGCAGCGATCTGTTTTTGAACCTTTTTTATGCAGAGCGATTATGTTTGCTGATTTTCAAGTGGATGGCATATGACCTTGAGCAAATGAGAGGGTGAATAGAACATAGAGAGGGTGAGCAAGAGCAGAGGAGC
>CM068956.1:182944754-182955544 GCA_035128595.1 Eptatretus atami | reverse complement strand
TGTATCCGTATGTTTCCAAGCACAACATAATCATATTGCACGATATCGGATGCACAAATTTCTCCATTTAAACTGCAAAATCAACTCAATTATCTCAATCTGCATGATTAGAAACCAAACAACACATTATAAATTACAGCAAAGCACAGCCAGTCAAGACCAGCATGTAGTCAAGGAACAAAGTGGTGATGTGGAACTGGTGGTCAGATAATGTCATTTTTGGCGTGAATTAAGGTTCAAACTTCACAGGTTATGGTTTTGGAATTGTTCTTGTTTACTGTACTTCCCAGCAGGTCACGTAGAAAGCTCAATAACTGAAGATTATTATTCTCATTTTTCAGAAGGAATGAATGATGATTCCTTCAAAAAACTAGAAAATTCATTGAATGCCGCACCTCGTGCAAACTTGAGAAAAATGACATGGGAAGGGTCTTTTAAACTCTTGCTTTGCATTTTTAAACTCGGTCTATATTTCCCACCAGCTGCAATTTTGTCTGAATATTGATATTCCCAAACACCAAAAACACGAGCGGCAAATTTGATTCGTCAGGATGGCGTAAAATGGCATAATATATTGGCCAAGTACTGGTCAACTGAAGGAAGTGCCAACCAAGCGATTTGTGTTCCACAGTTAAGTATATAATTAAATTGAAATAAAATAAAAGTTTCATGGCTGTACATCGGAAAAAGAAAATTTCAGAAGTTTACTGCCAATGATGCAGCGTCTTTCACACCACCTTATTTAACACGTTAAGTTCGTTATCGTGTCTGTTCTTTGTATCCTTTATTAATGTCCCTAAAATGTAAGTTTCCTATTTGAAATGATTTTCAATTTTTTTTTACTGTCAGACAGGCAGAGAAACAAGAAAATTACCTTTCAACTACCTCTGTGCACATGTGTACTTGGGACAAGACTACATACAAATTCCGAAATTCAGAGCACCAAAGTACTGCTTCACAGCAGGTTCGTGTTTCTGATTCATGATCTGATTCATGTTGTAGATTGTTCAAAAACTAAAAAACATCAATTGAACTTATGCAGTTCCTCGATGAGAGAATAACGTGTATAGTCAGACAGACAAACAAACAGACAACAAAACAGATGAACGAAATGCTTTCCCCCACTTGCAATTTGTGCAGGGTAATAATCTGTGGAATTTCAGTTTGGAAGTTCACTTCTCCAAGACAATATTGCAACCGCACAACTTTCACATTGGAAGTGAAAAAGCACAAATAGGGTTTCAAAGTCCATATGTAGTTCCTTCAGAAAGTATTCACACCCTCGACTTTTGTTGTGTGCAGCCTGAATTTTAAAATGGATTAATTTTTAAAAATGTTGTCACTGATCTACACAAACACCCCAAAATGACATCGGAAAACATGTTTTTCGAATTTTTTCAAATGAATAAACAATGAAAGCTGAAATGTCTTGCATCAATAAGTATTCAACCCCCTGAGTCAATACTTTGCAGAAGCACCTTTGGCAGCGATTACAGCTTGTAGTCTTCTTGGGTACGTCTGTATCAGCTTTGCACATCTGGATTTGGGGACTTTCTCCTATTCTTCTTTTGCAGATTTGCTCAAGCTCTGTCAAGTTGGATGGGGAGCGTCACTGAACTGCAATCTTCAAAGTATTTCCACAGATTCTCAATGGGATCCAACTCTGGGTTGGGCTGGGCCACTCAAGGACTTGCTTGTATTTGGATCATTCATTGTTCCTCTATCGTTACAAATCTACCAGTCCCTGCCAACTGAAAAGCATCCCGATAGCATGATACTGCTGCCACCATGCTTCATGTAAGGGATGGTGTAGATGGGTGATGGAGCTCGCTGTTTCATTTCTACCGATGTGGCGCTTTGCATATTCAAGGCCAAAGAGTTCAATTTTGGTCTCATCAGCCACAGAATGTTTTTGCCTATGCGGTCTCAGAACTTTCGGCCATGCCTTTTTGTAAACTTCCAGGCATGCTATCGATGCCTTTTTTCTCAGAGTGGCTTCATTCTGGCCACTTCCCATAAGCTGGGATTGTAAAGTGCTGCAGGAGCTTTGTCTTCTGCAGGTTCGCCATCTCAGTCAAGGAACTCTGTAGTTCTGTTCAGAGTGGTCAATGGATTCTTGTCACCTCCGGACCAAGTTCATTTCTTGCCCAGTTGTTCAGTTTGGTCGGATGGCCAGCTCTATGAAGAGTCAGGGTAGTTCCATATTCTTTCCATTTCCCAATGATGGAGGCTCCACGTGCTCTTGGGAACTTTCAAACACTCCGAACTTGTTTTATCCCTTCCTCAGATCAATGCCTCCTCACATTCTATCTCAGAAGTCTCACGACAGTTCCTTAGACTTCATAGTAGGCTTCTGCTCTGACTGCACTGCATAGAAAGGTGGTTTCTTTCTAAATCGTGTCCAGTGCAATTTAATTGGCCACATGTGGACTCCAATCAAGTTGTAGAGACATCTCAAGTATGATCAAGGAAATTGATGCACCTGAGCTCAATTTGGAGAATAGAGCAAAGGTGTTGAATACTTATCGATGCAAGTTCATTTCAGATTTTTATTTTTAATGTTTTTAAAAAATGCAAAAAACCTGTTTTTCCACGTTGTCATTGAATTTAGTGGGTATTTGTATAAGATCCGCGGAATATTTTATTTATTTATATTTTTATTTTTACTTTTTTTTTAATTTTCATCTTTTTTTTTTTTAATTTTCTTTTTTTTTAGTTTTTTTTTTTTTTTTTTTTCTGTTTGTATATCATTCTTTAATTTAAATGTGTACCTTTTTATATTATGTCTTATAGTGGTTTGTGCATATTTAGTTCTTTTGAAGACAGGACTTTATTTTTTTTTTTTTTTTTTTCTAATATCATTGCTATATTTTCCTTATTTTTTTTATTACCTTTTTCCATATTTTCTTTATTGTTTTTCTTTTTTTTGTCTTTTTTCCTTAATCTTTTTTTTTTTTTTTTTTTGAAAAAAATCGTAGTACACATCTTTGAAGGCTCCATATCAAAGTATTTACTGTTTGCGAACAGTCTGATTCGAACCATTCCACCCTTCACCATCGGTTCACATAACCCCCTTCGATCTGTGAAAATCCAGAATCACTGCTCACTTCCACTGAACCGTTCCCTCTTTTTTTCTCGCACCTGTGGAACAACTTCCACGTTGTTCTCTTCAATTCTCATCTTCTTCTATTGGGTCTTCAACACAGAGGTTCATTACCATCTCAGATCCCCATTCAAAACCATATATTTTTATACCCCCATTAACAACCCCACTTCCCCATCCTCCTATATCCTGCTTTCCCTTCATGAGAGTTTGCATGTGTATCTATTGTCGCGCCACCTGTCATTCTTTTTTTTTCCCCCCCTAACCCTGCCTCATTTTTATAGTTTTCCCTGTCCATCTCCATCTATTTTGTCCCAGGCTCTTCTGTCGGCGTCCCCCGATCCATCCTCTCTGGTCTCTGTCTCGTTCGTTCGGTCTCTCTTCCTCTTGTTCTTTTGTTCTGTTGCTCCTCATCCATTCTGTGTTCCAGCGATCTTCCAGGAGCCTGGACTTTCTACACAGATATCTATCTATAATCCAGCAATTCTGTTGTGTCTGTGTCTGTCTGTTTGTCTGTCTGTTTGTCTGTCCTGCGACCGCCGTTTCTCTTCTGACGACGCGGTCCGATCTGATTGAAACTTGCCAGGATAGCGGACCCGCGGATGTGCACTTTTCGAGGTTTGATATGACGGGTACGAGCGGTTCCCAAGTTACGGCCATTTTATTGCTTTTGCAGTAGTTGAAAAGGTGATATATGGCAGCCTTGAAGGTGTCGTTCCAACTTCCCGCCTTATCATGCATTTTTTCCAAATTATTAAATTAACCGGAAAACAACCACCGGTCCGGATCGTATTGAAACTTGCCAGGGAATATTGACGGGGCCCCGCGGATGTGCCTTTTCGAGGTATTGAATCAATCGGACGAGCGGTTCCCAAGTTACGTCCATGGATCTGTGAACCAATGACAGGACACGGTGCTATTGACATCCGAATGACGTCACAATTAATGTTTATTTAATTAATTAAATTTTTTTTTGAAGGGATTGACGTCACCAATTTCTTCTTCTTCGTTTTGGGTATATGGACGTCACAATCGCACACTGGGGACCTGGGTTATGTGCCTTTCAAAGTTTATATCGTTCTTCACTCATCCATTTCAGCTGTTTCCAAGTGTCTCCCAGGTTTGAAAAGCTGTTCTTTCCCAAGTTTATTGAATTAATTAATCTAATCCAAGGTTTATTATTATTTAATTATTAATTTTATTTTATTATTTACTCCCAAGGTTTGATTCTATTTCAAATTATTAATTAATCCCAAGGTTATGAATTTTTTTCCCGAGGGAAACAGCTGTTTCCCAAGGGTTTGAAAGCTGTTTTTTCCCAAGGTTGGAATTAATCGTTGTGCTTGCGCTAGATTTTGTGAGTACATTACAGGAAGGAGCGAGAGAGGAGGGGGAGAGCGGAGGGGAGAGAGGGGGCGAGAGAGAAGGCGTTGAGAGAGGGGGTGAGAGGGGGCAAGAGACGGGCCGAGGGAGAGAGGACGGGGCTGGGCAGAGTGAGGGGGGAGAGAGCTGAGGGCGGAGAGGGGGGGAGGAGAGCCGCGTTGGGCGAGAGAGAGAGGAGGGACAGAGAGGGGAGAGAGGGGGGAGAGGGGGGGTGGCAAGAGAGGGGGGAGGAGAAGGGCTGAGAGGAGGGGAGAGAGAAGGGGAGAGAGGAGCGAGGGAGAGAGTAAGGGCGAGAGAGAGGGTGAGAGCGGGGAAGAGAGGGGCGAGGAAGGGGGAAGAGAGGGCGGAGAGGGGGTGAGAGGGGGGGGCAAAGAAGGAGAGAGAATGGCGACGAGAGGGGGTGAGAGGGGGCAAAGAGGGAGGGAGAGAGGGAGGGGACAGGAGGAGGGGAGTGGAGAGGAGAGGAGACAGAGGAGGGGGGAGGGAAAGAGAGAAGGGCAAGAGAGCGGGGGTGAGAGGGGGGGGCAAGAAAAGGGAGAGAGAGGGCTGGGAGAAGAAGGGCGAGAGAGGGCGTGAGAGGGGCAAGAGGAGGGGAGGGACAGGGAGGGGATCAAGGGAGGGGGTGAGAGAGGAGGGGGGAGAGAGGGGCGAGAGAGGGGGCGTCACAATTCTTCATCTTCGGTTTTGATATGACGTCACAATTGATGCTGGGGACCTGATACTGCAGGCCGAAGCTGCATTATACTGGCACGCCCCTACGGGCACGCCCCTACGGGCCCGCACTTAGTAATAATAATACAATAATATTCAAAGAACAGAAGTCTCCATGTAATATACAGTATATTGGCTGTTCGACATGATTTGCTTTGCAAAGCTCTCTGATTGCAGCATGAGGACCGCCGCCATTCCTGGATTTATTGACTTCCTCTGCTCATTGCAGTCATTTGCCATCAATTACCTCTCCTCCCCTCTCCCAGTGGAAGCTTAAAGCTCCCCGAGACAGTTTTCCATCACAATCCCACACAAAAGTAAAAAGTCAAAAGATTGCTTGTTGATGCGTTGGAATACCCTTTCCCTCTCCAGACGCAAGAGGTACAGGTATAGCTGAGTGTGATAAAGCGATGGACTTTCATTCGGGATTCTGTGACAGGATTTTATCACATTTGTTCCCCATTTCACTTTTGTATTGTTTCCTTTGGAGCCTTGTCGTAGAGCTGGTGACTCACAAAACTGAGAGTCTTATTTTTAGGTAAGTCAGAAGTGTCAGTTGAGTTGGTTCAGTGCAGACCTTGAATTTTCAGATCCTGAATACAATGGAATGAAAGTGGGGGGTGGTGGGGGGATGTTTGTTAAATAGCAATGTTCTTGATGAGCATTAAAAAAATGTTTCCTTCCAGACAAAGTCCAACAACCATATTCCTTACAGACGGAGTCCACACCATATTCCTTACAGACAATGTCTTACAAACATGCTCCTTACAGAGAGAGTCCATAACAATGTTCCTGCAGACAGAGTCCACAACCAGCTACCTTACAGACAGAGTCCACACCTTACAGACAGAGTCCACAACCATGTACCTTGACAGACAGAGTCCATAACAATGTTCCTTGCAGAAAAAGTCTATAACCATGTCCTTACAGAGAGAGTCCACAACGAGTTCCTTACAGAGAGCGTCACAAACCATTTCCTTACAGAGAGAGTCTTGCAAACAATTTTTATTTTCAGACAAAGTCCCATAACGATGTGCCTTATAGGCACAGTCCATAACTATGTACCTTACAAGCAGAGGCCATAACTATGTTGCTTACAGACAGAGTCACAAACTATGCTTCCTTACAGGTCCACAACTATGTTCCTTACAGACAGGGACCACAACTATGTTCCTTACAGACAGAGAGTCCACAATATTTCCTTACAGAGTCCACAACTATGTTCCTTACGACAGGGGACCACAACTATGTTCCTTACAGAGTCCACAACGTATTTCCTTACAGAGTCCACAACTATGCTCCTTACAACAGGGACCACCCTATGTTTCCTTACAAGAGACGTCCACAACTATGTTTCCTGCAGACAAAGCTTTGAAACAAAACACACACACAAACACACAAGACTCAATATCACTGTGAATCACTTTACTGGTGATTATAACAAATTATGTGAACATGATAAATGAAACACATCAGTTTTTGTAAACATAAACCAATCGCGACCTCTGATCACGTAAATACTATAGAGTTGAAACTTCAACCGCTTGAGAGCCAAACAATAATTAAATAGAATAATCATTATGAAACATTTAAAATCTCATTTAATATTGAAATTAAAGTTCCCTTACTTGTGACAAGTGATGCTTTTGGTTTTCATTTGTAATTGGAGCGAATGCCTGATGCAGATGAACACAACACAACACAGTTGGTTCACGGACACCAGTGCGCTGACCAGCTTCTTTGGGTTTTCCAGATGGTGGGTCGCTGTTGTCACTCACCAGCCAATCATTTAAAAAAAATAATGAAATTGCTCAAAGATTTCATATATTTTGTTATTTTGGTATGGGTTAATCCATCTATGTATTAAATCGTTTTCATACTTGTTTCAGTTGATTTGAGGGATGGGTTATGTAGATGGAAGCCGTTTTGCACACACAACGCAGTCCCCGGAGCTCAGTATATCTTCGATAAGTATGTGTTTATAGTTAGGGCCCCACCCCTAAGGCCTAGTCACATTTTGCTCTACGACGAGGATACGGCGCCGTACGCCCTTGAATTGACAGAAACGTGCGGCGTCCGCAGAAGTTTCTGCGGTTGGCCTCAGGGTGGCCTACGCCATTTGGCTATCTTTTACAGGCGTAGGGGTCGCGTGGAATAATAAGCGGAGTTATAACTTGTTTCATTTCTACGTTCGCCATAGCAATTCGACAGCGAAACAAAAAAACTTGGTAAAAAAAAAAAAAAAATGAACACTCGTTACCGTCCGTCTGGCCGCACGGTTCGCCTTAGGGCCCCCCTGCGGTCGCGTTGGCGCACCTTGAGGCTACCTTGCGTTCTGGCCTTGAAAATTCTATGGCGCGCGCAGGGCCCCCTAAGTCACCGTGCCGACATCAAATCAGACCGTTACGGCACCCCACTGTTTCGGTTCCACAATTTCTAAATGCGTCCGTGCGGCTCCCGAAAAATAAACATATGTGACTGCTACATTGTGTGACGTGAAATACTGCGGCCGCATATAATTGCTAGTGGCCGTAGCATTTTGGAGACCCAAGGCCGCCGTCAAATGTGACTTGCCCTAATTAGACATGTGTACGGTACTCGCTATTACCTTCGAATGATTTTTCGTTGTGCAGATCACCAATCTGGATGAAATTTGGCATACTTAAAGAATTTTAGACGCTGAGTCCAAAATCCACTTGTTTCCCGTCGGGATGTGGACACAATTGTCTGGGCAATTAAAGATAACCGAACTTAAGCACGGATTTTGACCAGAAATGAAGAATCAAGGTTAGACTTGATATGTACGTCAAAAGAAAACTCTTGTGAGGTCTAAAAATGATACAATATGTTATACAGAGCCTATTCACTGTTATAAGATGTTTAGAATTAAGGTCGTAAACCGAAAGAGTTACTCTGCCTGCAGTTCTTTACGGCCGAAAAACGTCTCTGGACCGACCAGACAGGGCTTCGAGTTGTCAGCAACTTTGCTTTAAAAGGCAGCCACACTGGTTATTAAGTAGTTAGTTACATGACTATTAAGGCAGTTACAGCGCCTATTAAAGACAGTTACATGGCTATTACGGATTTAAATCAAAGACAGACACTGCGCGGGGGGGGGGGAAAAAACTCCCCAAAAGCCTGGATGAAAAGGTGGGAACGCACAAGAGGATTACTGTATTGAACTCAGTATTTCTTGCTCATGAAGCGTGCTGATCTAGGCTCTTGACTGCTTTATTACCAAAACTCAAGTCCACTATTACATGCTAAGCAACCTGAATACTACTGTGTTTAGTAGATTCACCACACAAAAGCAGTGTGACACCCGCATTCACAGTTCTGTCGGAATCATCGCTCAGTTTCTGCTTTCATCATCCATAAGTTTCCATTTCTGCACGGGGTCTGCTCATCGTGGGCGCAGTTTTCACCCTACAGCACTCTGTGCAGGACAGTCCTTTTGACCTGTAAGAACCACTGGTTGGGTCTCGCATTTCGTCTTCTTGCAATTACATTATTTGTCGCCCTCTAACAGTTCCTTCGGCGCTTGGTGGTTGCTCACCAGTGAACAGTCAGTGCTCCGTTGCGTTCCACCCATCCCTGAAATGTAGGAGAAGGGGCTTCTAATAAACCTCTCAGTACTCCGGTGGTGGATCGCAGACTGATAGTTCACTCTTTTGCAATGCAGCATCAGAGCGTCGCTTGTCGGCGGCAACTTTCTGTCTCCAGCGACTGACTGCAGAATGCTTGTAGCGAGCCTCATCCACACTCTTCTAGGTCGGCTGATTGTACTGGCGCAGACGAATTGTTTCCAGTGTGAATGATATTTCGATCTACTGTGATACTCGACCAAATGCTTCACGAAACAGGTGATGAGATTGGGGACCCTTCATCATTTCAAGTTCAAATGCCTTGTTTTGCCTTACCGTGGAAAATGCACTTGGTTGTATTCACTTCCATGAATTGTTGCAAACCTCATCAACGCATCACAGACAGAACTTTCCAGGGACATTACTCAGCTTCCTAATTGTCAACGGACGATAATGTCCTGACTTCCTGTTACCAGATGGAATTTCGCGCTCCGAATCAATTTGAGTGAGCCA
Organism: Eptatretus atami; assembly: GCA_035128595.1. NCBI lineage: Eukaryota > Metazoa > Chordata > Myxini > Myxiniformes > Myxinidae > Eptatretus > Eptatretus atami. The sequence goes on along the minus strand of CM068956.1, from coordinate 182,946,250 downwards.
ACGCCAACACAAACACATCGGTGTCGAAACTCTCTATGCGCACCGACTCTTCATTCTGTTCCCGCCGTGGCGGCATGTATCAGGAGCTTCGTGTCAGCTCCTTCATGGGTCACATTCAAGTTCAGGTTACTGACGGACACATTCATGACACCATCGATGCCTTTGATTTTCTCACATTTGCCGGCATGATCACATACAACAGCATGTCGCCAGTTTTGTGGAGAATGTTTCTCGTCCCGATTTGACGATTAACTCTATCAACGCCTCCTTGTTGCTCCGCTCAGGAGATTAATTTGCCCACTGTTTTGGAGGGCTTGATCACGTCCGTAGATGGTTCGCTCTGAAGATCGCGCCCTGCCGCTCGTCTTGGCGTGCTCCACGGCACTTGATGCTGATTAACTTTGGTAAGTATCAACACCACGTCCATGTCTCGAACATGGTTATGTCGTGCTGGCCACTCATGTTTCAGCACATCTCTTCCGTTTGCCGAAAGTGTTAGGCAGTGAACCAGCCTTTATCGCCTGAATAACGGCCATTCCATCCACAATTGTTGGCACCTGGACTAGGCCGAGCGTCCACACGGGCAATCGGGCCACAGTTTCAGTATATGGTTAGCGGGAGTTTGGCTTTGTCCGTCCTTAGCCATCGGAACCATCCGGATCGCCAGCAGGAAGTTGTTCGCCAGTGGATAGCTGAGCAGATCGTTTGCGATGTTTACATTGCTTTTCTCACCAATCAACGCCGTCGTGTTTGAAAAAGATAACATACATCGCAATTTCAACCTTTCGGCGTCTGCTACTGGTGGCGGATGTCGCCCGACTTGCCTCGCGCCTTCGGAAAGTTTGCCGATTTGTGCCTTTGAATGGACTGAAGAATGGGACCTCACCGAAGAGAAGCCGATAACGCAAGAATTCGCACGACAGATCTCTCCCTTGACATACGCGTCATCAGTCGCGCGAATGGCTGGCGGTGCGTGACACCTGAAAACTAATTATTGACGAGTTCAAGTCGTAGAGCAGCCGGGAGAAAGGGTTAAATCTTTGAGTACTGTGTCCATCACTGACCACCACTGCTTCTTTCTTCTTCGAGCTCGACACATCAAATCCTTTCGCGTTCGGGGTCATCGTGGATACCCGCCCTGGACTCCTTTCCTTGCGATTTTCCGCAACGTGCGGTTTGCGCAGGATCCATTTTTCACAGCTGTGCTTTTTCTGAGGTGTAACAATGATTCCTCACTGGTCTTGCTGTCCCTATTTAAAGTCTGCTCTTGATTCCTGATGCACGCAACACTACTACATCCTATAACGAGTCAAGCCGTTTTGGGCAGTCCATTGCCATCCCATGCCACGCTTGATGGATGTTCTGGGTCGGGAGTGCTCTAGCCCGGCCATTTCCAGCCAGTAAAGGGTAAAGTTACCTTGCATGTTTTAGTGATCGTATGCAAGTACCAGGGCATGACGCTCTCGTGATCGCAGGTGTTTCATCTCTCTCTTTTT
>CM068956.1:182914735-182936140 GCA_035128595.1 Eptatretus atami | reverse complement strand
ACCGGTCAACGAGCGTGTTATGAGACAGGATTTGTCACGACTTGGGTATCATTTCCCTGGTCTCTTTATATGCTCCGACTAAGGCGAGTGATCTCACCGTGAAGGATGCATTCTTTGCCATGCTCGAGTCTGTGGTTGATCAGTGCCCCAGGCGAGATACTCTTCTTGTCTTGCGGGATTTCAATGCATTGACTGCAACTGATAGGGATGGTTATGAGACATGTGTTGGTCCCCATGGGTCAGGAACTGTGAACAAGAATAGTCCTAAGTTCCTTGACTTTGAAAGAAGTCATGGAATTAGGGTGGCTGGTTCATGGTTTCAGCACCCACAAGCTCATCGCTGGAGGTGGTATTCCAACGCTGGAGGTGTGGCAAAGGAGATTGACCATGTGCTCGTTGATGGTTGATGGAGGATGATACAGAACTGCAGGGTCTTCCAGACTGATCAGTTCCTCAACACTGACTACAGGCTTGTTGTAGCAACCCTGAAGTTGCAGCTTACATCCCGGAGAATGGTACCATCCCAGCCGAGGTTTGATGTTGGCAAACTCAAGGTTGAGAAGGTTGCTGAGGAGTTTGCAAATAGGCTGAGTGGGGATTTGGGGAGTCTGGGTGCTTTGGGAAATCCTGAAGAGTTGTGGAGTGCCTTCAAGACCACGATCCTTGATGTTGCTGGAGCATATCTTGGAACTCACCATTGGGTGATGTCTCTCAAGTGACACGATACCATTGAACAGAGTCGCAGGGCCAGGCTGAATGGCAGAGCTGAGCTGTTCAGGGAGCTGTGTTATAAAACTGTACATCTACTAAGGGTGGAAAAGGAGGTGTGGTGGAAAAGAATTCAATTTCCACAAGTTGGATCAGCATACCAAATGCGAATCTTTAATTTCGTATATACGGAGGAAGAACATTGAATGATTCACTGAAACATTCAAATGGACTTCACTGCAACAGAAGCCCGAAGCAATTCTTCTTATATACAATTTGACATTCCAAAGAATGGGAGGGTGAGACATTTGGAAATTCAACCACAGGATTAGCTGATAACCATTAGGCAAAATAACTCAAAACTGCAATACGTGTCCACTTTGGGTGGAGGGAGAGAATGACACAATCATGGCAAAAGTTGCAGTGTTATCAACCAGGTCACCCTGTTTCCATGCAGCGAACAAGACCTTTCTTCATAGTAAAATATTATTTTATCAATATGTAGGTTAAAAGACTCTTGGGAAAAGGGAAACATTACTGACAGCCAATTCGACAATAGTACAAAAATTAAATTTATAAAGTACCAGCAACAATTTTAATTGAGAACTACATGAATATGATTATTATTCTTCCACATCCCCCCCCCCCCCCCATTATTTTCCCCTATAAGGAAAAATTTGAATAATTATATTACGCATGATCACCGTACCCCATTCCTAGAGGAGAAAAGATATCCGTCACACAAGTTCAATCAATAATGGCAGCGAGCGCTCATAGGAGAAGAATGCTGGATGACAACCATTTCAAGAGTGTCACAGCCAGGTTAGTGAGTGTGTTTCCATTTAATTCATAGCCTGTTCATCAGCAGGTGCCACAAATCGAAAATACGTGCTACCTGAGGTCAGAAGATAAGCGGGTGTAGTCAGAAGAAGATAAGATAGATAGATAAGATAAGATAGAAGATAAGAAGATAAGCGGGTCAGAAGATAAGTCAGGGTGTAGATGGAGCAGCGCCCAACGGGAAACACAGTCGAGGCGCTCCTTGAGCCGCAGAGAAGGTAGATCTTGGCAGGTACGAGCTTGGGCCCAACACTGGGTTGCAGATGACACTGGTTTGAAGGAGACGAAAAGGACTCAAGATGTGACCCAGAGATTCAGACCGGCAGGATTTGGGGCCTCATAGCAGCAGTTCATGCAATCAGGTTTGATTCACCAAGCGAGTTGTGCATGTTGGAGGCAGCTGCGATGGCTGCACGAGCCCCACCCACACCATTGAACACATGTTGCAGATAACTCACCGCATGGACCTTCAGGGCCTTCGTTATGCATTGTGCGACCATGGCAAGTTGACGATGTAGCTGCAGAGCAGCAATTTGCGAGTGTGGTTGGGAACATTCCTCCAGGCAGGCAACTTGCAACGGCGAGGTTAATTCTTTGTCTTGCTGTGGTTTGACTTGTCCAACCTTCTCTTCAGTGGGTTTTTTTTCCCAAACATACTCATCTTATCTCCTCAGGAAGGGGGTAGTGTCATGATCATGTGTTGAACGCCCAATTACCCAAATCTGGGTTCTCCCCATCGTCCAATGTTTCGGTGGAAGTTCTTCCAAAGCTTCATTAGACGAAATCATATACTGCATCGTTAAACTGCCCTCAACACTCCGAAACAAGAAAAATCAAGGTTAAGCATCTAACATACATAACATTTTATATCAAAATTTTACCCTTTCCTTTCCTTTTTTTCACACTGAAACGACATTCTAAAATATATAGACATCCCAGTTGTATGTACACTCAAAAACAATCATCTCATTTGCTATTTCCATGTAGAAAGGGCAGCAGTATTTATCAGGGATCCAATTTGCAATCAACAATTCTTTTCACCATCCTCCAAAAATCCCTTCTCGTCAAGAGAAATGTTCCATCACCTGTATAATAATTATGAAAGTTAGCTCCTTCTTCTTCTTCTTCAATTTTCATTCACAAGCAGTTCCAGAGCAACTGGCATTATTTATTTATTTATTTCCAGCTAACTGAGCACTTGCATGCTGAGGAAGGATGGTTAAGTCAGTGTTAGAAACACCTCAACTTACTTAAGTAAACGTAAAAGAAGTACCACTTAATCAAAAATCATGCACCTGTCCAATTAATCAGAAAACAAATAAAACAGGTCATATTTTAATTGGCTTGTGGTGTCATTGCACGATTTTCAATAATATAATTCTTACACTGACCGATTTAACATTCACTTCACATGCTAATGCCTTCTGTACTCGGCATGATTGTTGTTTATCCTTTTTTTTGTTTTTTTGTCTTTCCACAAAATATGGAGGTATTTACAATTCATGGTACAATTCCGAATTCCATTAATTGCTTTCATATTTCTGTTGGTCTAGCCATTCTTCCATTATTGTTATGTAAATACCATGCTGCTTTCCCTCATATATTGATTTTCCCTTCCAGTTAACTTTTGATTCCGAATATCTAATGTTGACCAATCTGTCGATCAATTTAATAACATTGTTCCTCTTTCAATATGATGTTTTAGTACCTCAACATAATATATTATCTCGATTCAATACTCAGTAAACTTTTTCTATCCTTAATTAATAGATCAACAAGGTCCATAGCCACAGTGATTGATAATAATATATCAATCAATCAATACAAGTTATCAATAACCAATGGTGTACCTTACTGTGATATAACCGATCATTCGCATGTGCCCCAAGTTACTGGTTTTAAATCATACTGCTGTTCCAAAACTGCGGACACTACAAGACTTATGATAAAGGTTTCTCAATTTGTAATTCCAAAACAAAACTTGATATTAATTATCACCAAAAGAAACATGATGGTTCGAATACCATTATAAATTGTAATGGAGAAAAAGACACAATGAACACAAAAATCTTGTGCCTCCAGTGTTCTCAATGAGTTCTTTTTTTCTTTTTTTATGAACTGAGTCTGAAAGTAATTAACTAAGTTACCGTACACAACTTCCATTAGTTACCAACTGTTCCCCATGTTTATGCATGTGACAAACCCGGTGCATGCAAACATCATCACGAGTATCACTTGTTGGTCCTATTGACCATAAGAGTATCCCCATAACTCCCATACGAGGTCTATCTAAAAAGTAACGGGATTGAGCCTGCTGTATGCTCCACTTACACAACTTCAATGAACGGGTTGCGTCACAGTCTTTCGCAACATTCCAGCAATATATGTGATTGGTGATGGTTGACTGCGCTCATTGTGTGATTTTTTTTACATGTTGTCTCGTCTGAGTCGTCGCGCTATGAGTCATGAGCAGAGAGCCAATCTGAAGTTTCTTGCCAAGCTTGGCAAAACACCTTCCGAATCCTTCGCAATGCTGCAGCAAGTCGAAGGGGAAGAAATGATGTTACGTGCACGTGCATTTGAATGGCACAAGAGGTTCAAAAGAGGACGGGAGGAGGTTGAAGATGATCCACGTCTGGAGAACCTCAACGAGCAGAACGGCGGACAACATCGAGTGTGTGAAGCAGATGGTGTGGCGCAGCGTCGACTCATGGTGCGGATGATTGCTGAGGAACTTTTCATCAACAAGGACACTGTGTGGAGCATCATCACTGAAAATCTCGAAATGTGCAAGGGGTGCACAAAGATGGTCCCCAAGCTGTTGGCCGAGGACCAGAAACAGCAAAGAGTCACTGTCTGTCATGACATTATCGAGTGCCTCGATGACGATCCAGACCTGCTCGGGAGAGTCATTACTGGTGATGAATCGTGGATATTCCAATATGATCCCGAGACCAAACGGCAGAGTCGTCAGTGGAAAAGTCCGGCATCACCAAGACCAAAGAAAGCAAAAACAAGAGAAAACTGAATAGCAGAAAACAATTTGCAGTCGGACTGTAAAGGCGCGCAATGGTCCTCAAGGATCCTTTTATACATCCACGGTATTACTGATTCCTTCATATTGTATTATATGCTGTAGTGCATTAAACACTAGTTGTCCTATGCTACACAGTTTGCTGTTATACTGTAGGTTAGAACGCCCTAAGCCTGTTCTCCCCTTCTCCGAAGTTTGAACAAGCATCTCGTAACAAAGTTCTGAATAAGAAGCCACGGGGTAGAAGCCCTGACAAACAACACCAAAACACAACAGAGTGGATTATTGCCAGGTTAGTGGTGGCATTGGTAAGTGTAGTTACAGTTATATGCAGCAACATTGGATACTTATTATGACGAGTTTGATTCTACATTGATAAGTGTTACTGAAAACAAAATATCAAAAGCTGTTAATACATCAAATAGGGATACTCTTTTTAAATTGGTGTCCACTACAACTATCATGATTTATACCTTTCACTTCTCCTTTAAAATTTGAACCTATAGGTGAGGTTCAGATACCCGTGATGGAAGCTCTCCCCCCGACGAAGAGGCCAAAATCCGTAGGATTTCAAGCTGTGTTTATTTGCCCAGACTGGTGTTCGGCAAGCTGACTACAAAAGCCTATGATAGCAAACCTGCATTAGATTCCATTCAGAATATCATTGACTCTGCTCAACTTGCGATAGGATATGGAGACCAGGACTATGCTGAACTGAATGCCCGTGTTCAGACTTTTCTGCAGAACAACTGATAAATGAGGGTGTTTTCCTATCACAATAGATGCTAATGCAAATGTTACACACCAAACGGTAACATTGATAAGGCAAGACCACGATTCAAAAGGCAGCATTAGTGGGAGATGTTGCTGTCATACACAGAAGAAGATTAGGAACGTCCTTCTTGTTCTGCAACGGATTCTCCTTGCACGTCAGTGAGAGGTAGAAGCAGAAAAATATACTGACAACATCAAATGTGTTTTTGTGTGATGAAGTACACAAGAGTCAAGCTCCATGATGTTGCAACCAAGAATATTCGGATCCCAGTTTATGGAAATTGCCGAAACACAAATGATGTAAATCTGAAGGGCAAGCCTAAGTAATTTATTGCCAGCAACTGATCCCCTAAGCAAGCAGTTGCTTATGATATCAGATATCATCTACCTTGTTTGTAAAGAAAAGAGGACATTGCAAGGGGAAGGAACCCAAGATTCAGCAAAAAAATTGGCCAAAGCCATATCTGACCGTGACATACGTTGAAGTAATAGCAAATGAACTAAAACTAGAGAAACTGCTTGACAGAATGATATTTAACAACTTACATTCAACATATTAGAAAGGAAACGGAAGTGCCCTTAACTTCCAAACAAATGTACAAACCTTCCTAAAGCAGCTGATTCTGGATAACATCCCTGATGTGCACTTCAACAGACCACCAGACAAGACTAAACACTGAAACAAGTTCTCCAATAAAGGTAAAAGAAGCAGCTCTGTCAAACTGCCCTAGAGACAAGAAGATTCTCACAGCGAGAATTGAAGATCCTGTTGAAAGCAGCACAATAGTAAGAACGAGATATTGCCAATTCCCCAACTGGAAGTTCCGTGGGACATTCAAGACTATAAACCACCTCCACTGTTGTACACATTTTTGCAAACATGCCATCCAGGGACCAAGACCAATTCAAACTGGAAAAGGAGGAAACATCTGTAAGATCAAATGCCTCCGTTTTAGCACAGCACTTGTTCAAGCTTACAAATCTGACAGACAGGTGTCGTTACACCAAAACACTTAGGATGTGACTTCAGAAAACCTCTGCGAAACTCTCTTGTCACGGTCGGCTTGGCCTAGACGTGCACAAGAATACAAGAATCTGAGACCCTTGTATCCAAAAGTTGGAACACGTTGACATTGGCATCAGTTATTCAAAGTTATGGAAATTTGAACTGGCATCGCCAATACTTCAGAAAGCAAATGGATTCAGTAGGTGGACTTTGTCTACCACCTTGGCTATTAAGGATACATTTGTTGTGTATGCTTAGATAACATTGACTTTTCTGGAAGCACGCTGCGCGTATGAACACGCTCCATGGACAGCAATAGCTGTTTACCAGTCCACAGACCACAACAAGCCAGTAATGTGCCCAAAGCGAAATTGACCGTACATCAAAATCTCAAACATTGGTGATGCCGTTAGATGTGAGGTATCACAACATGCAAGCAAGCCGGAGATATATAAAGAAGAAGTTTCCGGCAAGCTAAGCAGCTCTCATCCCATCACAGATATGAGCAAGAAGCCGATATGGCATGATAATTGGGCTGTTTAGATCTCGAGAACATAGCGATGAAACGCAATCACAAACCCACTCGGCAGAAAACAAACCCAAGGGAAAGAGATGACGAACTTCAAGCACAAAACGAGACTCCAGAAACACATCTCGATACAGTTGTAAGATTCAAAACACAAGCAACACAAAAGCCAAAAATCAAATCTCAAGGAACATGGGTGCTTTTAACTCCCTTGCTGTCTCTTCAACGCAGCCGAACCAATGTCTCTTTAGTTCCACCACTGATACGATCACCACCTCAGAACTACGGAACCCTTTATACTGGTTCAGAGAGCACATAAATATGACAACTCAGTGTTCTTGGAAAGAAACAAAATAACAGTAGATACACTGATCTCCAAACTCTATGATATGGCAATGAAACTATGGGTAGAAAGAGATGAAATGAAGGAAGCAGTCCTGTTTCGGCCTGGTGGGTTGCACGTAGTCTTCTGGGCATTGCGGCCATTAGGCAAATACCGTGGAAGGAAGCGGCATTGCCAGGCTTGGTCGAAGCTGCGACTATATTCCAAACAAACCGTAACGCAAATCCTAAATGGAAACATCTCACAGGTCCCTAGAAGCACATACTGTGTAACATTGCTTGCTCTATGACCATCTCTACTTTGACAGGTTCTTAACAAAAGCACAGAAGAGAAAGTGTTCCTAATGAAGCGTCCATCTGATTGGAAAAAGCATTATCAGCAAAGATATCAGCCATGAAACACAGGCAACGTTCAAAACCTCAGAGATGCCGCTCAAGAAAACCATGACCATGTTCGAATCTAGAGATATCCTCACAAAGTTGGGACAGTTTGAAACAATCCAGCACCAAGTTCAAACACTGACATCCGTAACGACTTGAGGGGGGGGGGGCAGTTTGAAACTATCCTTCAGTATATTAGAGCTACCAGACAACGGGACCTCTGCTGCTTGCCCATATGGAAAGCCACTGAAGCTCTTATCAAGTACTTCTTTGCTCACGACCACCTGAACTACGCACGTTGCTGCTCCTTGTACCTGTCAACAATGCAGCAAAACAGAACAAGTTTTTCCAGATGTCTGGGCAGAACTCCTGAAAAGGAAATTTCTGTGTGACGAAGGGATTGCGCATTACTTCAAATAGTCCAGATCACGCAATTGAGCAGGAGAACCGCAAACTCAAGGTCATTGGAGCATCTACTGGAATAACCCAAATTAGAGAGAAGCTCTAGACCGTTTCTCCTATTGCACCTGATTTGCTAATCTAAGTAGAGGAGTTTCAAAGAGATATGGCATGGAAAGGTTGCTGATACCAGAGACCAACAACCCACACGGAAGAATTTTCCACAGGGGGAAAGTACACCCGAGTAATGCAGAAATTCGCTAGATTGACAGAGGTATTTGTTGCTCATGGAGACCCATTCGTAACCGATGAGAGTGACCTTGTGTAACCCCTCTTACCAAGGAAAGTAATTGATGAAAAGTAACAAAGACATAGTAGACCGCGATGCCATCGGACAAACATTGATCCAGACATTTGTCAAAGAAGCCTTACCAGAAGGAAACTTTCAGTGTGGGATCAATGAAGAGAACAGAACATAGGCACTTTAAAGGCTGCCAACACAGTGAAGAAGTGGAAAGCAGGTGACAAAACTCATTTAAAGTCAAAGAAGAACTGAGGACTCCTTACAGAGGTTTATAGTAGCATCAAAGAAGCCGTCCAGACCTTGATCAAAGGACGTATTGGGAAGTATGAATTTGAATTGTTCCACGTGCCCTTTTCGCTTCGGATGCGGTCACTTCTCCTAGCATATGACAAAGGCGTAAGCTCCTTCATCATCTTGAAGCGCCTATTACCAAGGAGCAACCTAGCCCAACAGAAGCCCCAAAACAAAGCGATCCAGCTAATGCCATACGAGTGTTTCTGGGCGACCAAGTATTGAGTGAAAACTTCCCAAACTGAAGTACCACCCCAAGCCGAGGCGCCTGAAGTACAAAGAAGAGGCAGCCTCTGAGCAAGAAGCTTCAAACTGACATGTCCGACATGTCTGAGAAATTAAAGTTGTAGTCATAGATGGCATGGCCTTCGTTTAACTCATCTCCAAGACAGACAAAATGAAAACATGCATGATTTTGCATGTCGCATTCTGAAAAGCTATAAGCGATTGCAGCTAACTACGACGAAGTAAGACTGGTATTTGACAGATACGTTCGAAAGTTCTCTGAAAGAGCAACATGAGAAAAAGAGAACAAAGGGAACTCGCCTACTATCACATCCAAGATAGTACACTATCCAGAATATTTACTTAAGGACTTCCTTTCAAGTGTCAAAACCAAAAGGCAAACTTGTAGATATTTAGCTGCAAGACTACGGATCACAGCCAACAGCTCTGCCAACAAAATTGAAGAAGTTCGTATGGTAACCTTCGGCACTGCAGAACAAAAGGCAATGTAAGTGTGCCTGATGAATTGGTTAAAACATGTCATGAAGAAGCGATACGTTACTCTTGCTCCATGCCCTAACAGTTAACGCGATGTAGAACTTGCAATAGGACTTCCAGATACCATGTCTTCTTAGCTGATGATCCACATGTATCCACAGCTACCTCTGAGACATATTTTCGTACCGAAAAGGAAAAGTGAATAGGAAAAAGTCAGTCAAAACCTATCTTTGAAAGTTAGGAGTTAACCGCGCCTCAGCTGATTCTCGGGTTTCATTACTTTCACAGGATCAGATATGTGTGGCAGGTTCGCCGCAGACAAAGGACTGGCTGTAATGGAAGGTGTTCATGTCCTGCGATGATATGATACTGGATTCACTTGCTTCACTTGGCAAATCTGCTGCTACACCCTCTCCAAACGCAATGGACCAACTGGGAAAGGTTCGTTTGCTTGTTGTACAGATCCAAAACACACACCAAAGTAAATGCACTACGATTAGCCGTTCTTGTACTCAAATCGACAGGCCGAGGGAGAGAGTCTGCCTCCAACCTCTGGATCATTGACACCACACATTCTGCGAGCCACATTATATTGCCAATGATATGGCATGCAGGCATGCAAAAGTCAAACCATCCCTTCCTTCTCCCTCTGGACTACGGATGAAGTCAGAGGAAAATAGATTTCTCGGTGATGTGTTTGAACCCTCCAGCACACAGAGGCCTGTGACTAAGCTGGTAAAGATGTGGGCTGCAAATCAGGACAAAGGAACTCCTGTAGTTGCCGCCATCAATAAACTCCATGACAGAGGTCTGTAGTGTTTGAACTACGGCTGTAGCAACTAATGAACAATCAGCTCAGAACATTGCTGGGAGATGAACACGAGGACTTGTAAGGTAAAACGTATGATTGTGCAGCACAGGGAATATTAAATATGGTCAAACAGGAATTACATTTATGCATCATTGTTATAGCCAATTGGATCCTTTGTGATAAACAGGTTGTAGCCCATATTATTGGATTTTTCACTATTTCTCACTAGGCTGGCAATCCACCGATTTCAACGAATCCAGTAACATGTTTCCCCAACGACCTAGCATTTACTTATGTGGGCATTACCACCAAAATCGACCTATTTCATCATTCACAATTTGTGTGATCAAGAACATAAGTTTTTACTGTGTTATTTAAAAGAAAGTGGCCGGCCATCTTTGGATTTTTCCACCATTTTGAATTGACTGCCATATTGAAATTAATTGTTTTTGAAACTCCTTGGTATTGAAAATTATGGGATTATCATTAATTTGGACCTCATACATTGTCTCAGAATACCAGTTTAATGGAATTTATGTATTTTGGGGCCCACTTGATTTGACACCCTTAATCCGTTTAAAAAAAATTTAACAACCTATTTTTCGAACCATGTCACACCCCAAAGACCAAGGAATCAAGTGGAATTTTGCTTTTACAAAAAAAAAAACGGAAATACTAAACAGGCCTACAACTAAATGCATAATCTCGGACCGCTTGACCCTTCCAAATATGTTCTGCATCATAATGCATCCAATGATGTGGACCTGCGTTGAAGTTGGGCACTATACATCGTTTTTTGTCCTTGACCGCATTTTTTTTTTCAGATGTGGACCTAATTTACAAAAAACAACACTTTCTGATTATAACTTGAAAAAAAAAAAACACCTGGTTTGATCATTTCCTCTGGTTTTCATGAGTTGACTCCATGGGATATGGTGTTGGATGTGGACCACATTTTCTTAATTTGCACTGTTCCCCATCCCATTATATTTATCGCTGTTTGTCAAAATTACCAATCTGGAATCCAAATAAAGCATCCACCCCACCCTCTCAAACTTTCACTTGCACCCCCACACCACTCAAACCTTCACCTGCACCCCACATAATCAAACCTTCACCTGCACCCCACCTTATCAAACCTTCACCCGCACCCCCCACACACAAAACCTTCACCCGCACCCCACAAACTCAAACCTTCACTCGCACCCCTACACTCAAACCTTACTCCTATCCACATCATTGCATGACATAAAAGGTGCAAAAACTGATCCCATTAAGGCCTAAGTCACATTTACTCTACGGCCGAGGATACGGCGGCCGTACGCCCTCTGAATTGACAAAACATGCGGCGGCCGCAGAGTTTCTGAGGTGGCCTCAGGGTGGCCCTACGCCGTATGGCTATATTTACAGGCCATAGGGTCGCCGTGGGAATTATAGCGCGGAGTTATAACTTTTTTCATTTCTACGTTTGCCGTAGCAATTCGACAAGCTGAAACAAAAGAAACTGGTAAAAAAAAAAAACCCACTCGTTACCGTCCGTCTGCCGCACGTTCGCCTTAGGTCGCCCTGCGGTTGCCTTGCGGGCACCTTGCGTCTGCCTTGAAAATTCTTGGCCGCCGCAGGAACGCCTAAGTCACCTACGACATCAAATCAAAGACCGTGCGGCACACCCCCACGTTTTCGGTCTCCACAATTTATAAATACGCCATGCGGCTCCCCGAAAAAATAAAAATAATATGTGACTGCTACATGTGTGACCGTGGAAATACTGCGGCCGCCGATAAATTCTAGTGGCTGTTAGATTTTGGAGACCCCTCGCCGCCGCTGGCAAATGTGACAGGCCTAACTACAGACCACTAGCTTACTTCCAATCATCAGCAAGGTCATGGAATCCATCGTTGCAGTTAATATGAAATCCTTCCTTTTCTCCAACAATCTCATCTCAAATCATCGATATTGGTTTTAAACCGGTCAATTCCACCTTGTATGTGCTGCATCTGCTCACCCAACAATGGATGGAGGCCTTCAATGTCAGACATGAGATCAACGCCGTCTCTCTGACATGTCTCGTGCTTATGATACAGTCTGGCATCGTGCCTTACTCTACAAACTATCTGCCTATGCAGCCAAGGCCAACTCCACACAAGGCTTACTGACTTCCTCTACTCTTGTAGCCAATGTGTGGCACTAAACCTTAATCTCCTCTCTCTGTCAAGGCTGGAGTTTCCACGGCAGTGTTCTGGACCCAGTCCTATTCCTGATCTTCATAAATGATCTTGAATCTCTGGAAAATCCTCTTTATCTGTTTGCTGTTGACTCCACCCTCTGCCATGACATCCCTCATCCTACAGACAAGAATACCTCTTCCCTCTGTTCAGACCTTGACTAAATCACAAATGGTCAAATACATGGAATATGTCTTCAATCCTGAAAAATCTCATGTTCTCTCTATCTTTCTCCAAATCTGACAAATCTTATCTAATTCTTAACAATCCTCTTGAGAAGTTCATTCATTCAAGCTCGTGGGTCTCACTATCAGTCATGATATTTTTGGGCAAACCACATTTCAAAGTCGCCTCCAAAGCCAGCCACCGACTGGGCATCCTCCATAACATAATGTTCTTCCTTGGCACACTTCAACTCCTATCCACCAACAAGGCCTTGATCTGCAGCTTAATGGAGTACTCGCTTTTCCCCCTGGATGGCTCCTCTGCCTCACATATTGCTCAGCCTTGACGCCGTGGAAAAAGGCCTTCAAAATTATTGAATCTCCTGCGATGAAAGCTGAGTCTCTGGGCCATCCCTTCACCATCACAGACACGTATGGGGTCTCTCTGTCTTCCACACCTCTTTTCTGGTTCTTGCACTTCTTTACTTTCTATGCTTTATCCCCACCCCAGGTTTCTGCAGTGCACACACGGTTCACCATCAACCCCTTCTGGTTAAGCTATCTATATCGAGTTATCACTGCTCACCTCCACTCATTCATTCCTCTTTTCTCCCTGCCTGGGAACCACCTTCCACATTCTTTGAATCTCAATCAACCCTCCATCTCAAGACTGCTGTTCACCACCAACTCATCCTCTCCTCTCCTCATTCCTCCCCCACCCATTGTTGTTCAAGTCTACCTCTATGTTGGCCGTTCAACTCTGATGTTGGTTTTTTCCCGCCTTTCTCAACTGTTCCTTTTGACCTGTTGTCGTCCTGATCCGTTCAGTGTACTAATTGTTGCTCTTTTACGAGCGTCAACTGTGTATAATGAAAAATTCCCCAAATGTTGAAAGTCATAAGTCATATGGTGTCCGAAAAAAATGTGGCCAACATTGTATCGTGGGTTCAAGGATATGTCGCAGGCGATCGCAGTTATCTCGTATTGATTCTTGTTGCTTTTGTAATATTAAACGGAGTTATGATTCCACTTGACCTGCTTTCTCCACGAACGTCACCCTATCATTTTGTAATATTCTTGTCGAGTTAAATATCAGTGGAAGGTTTTTATTAAATCATCACGTGCACTGAATTTTCTCCTTGAGATGGAGCATTAAGTTTGCGTTGTTCATCACCACTCACAAGTTGATGTATTGTGGGCAAGTGAGATCCCCTTCCCCTCAGCCTCACCCCTACCACCACCCTTGGGGGCCCCGCCTCAAAAGATTATGGACCACGATCGGTCGTGTGGGGGCACTTGTTTGTAGTTGCATGGGTGCATGGCCCTCACTCCACCATTCAGTGTAATAATGTACCATTTCCAAATATCAGAAACAATTAGCTGTTATTGTACTGATAATTTTATTCTTGTAAGAGAATTCAGGTCGAGTAATCACAGTGAATACCTCAAAATACAACTGCTGAAAGATTCCTCATGCAAAGGGTTGAAAAAGAAACCGAAGTAAATCAATTTACATACTTCCTAAAACTTCCAATTCTTAGATTTGGGAAATAAACAAACCACACATCTATTTCAAATGGAAAATGTACATGATGACTTTTCATGCAATACAACCACCTGGATAAATTGTATTTTTGTTTTAAAATACCTACCACAAGTATTTACTGTGCAATGGACTGTCGTCTTATGAGGTCGTCTGTTTTATCAAGTCTATTTTGACATTCATTCGGATCATAACTTTAAGGAAGGATAACACCACGGAAAGCTTCATTTCGTTTCTCTCTTCCGAATACAAACATATATTTGAATGTGGATATGTTAAAACAATCAAGGTTCCTTTCTTAACAACCATTGTAGTTACTTTTGGTTGTTGATTGTTTGAAAAAACAACTTTTATTCAACTTTTTGTTTTTGTTATTTCTGTGGTTTTCAGATTGCAAATCGTGGTTGATCAACGATGGTGTTATTAGAGCTGGACATCAGGATATTTTTCCATTGAAGATTTCTACAAAATGTCCTCCTGACCATTTTCATATGGTACACGGCTAAGGTCAGTTCCACCCCATTGGTTGTCCCTCTCTCTTAACTCACCATGTTTAATCATTTATAAAATGAGTGGCAGGATTGCCGAGAGGTATGCACACTTGCCTCTAAGCTGTCTCGCTTCAGTTTGAATCCTGACTGAGCGATAAACTGTCATCCTGGTGTCTTCCAGGCAGGGTGATTCATCAGTGTGTGTGTGTGTGTGTTGTGTGTGTCATCCCTCTGATGATGTTAAATTGGGCATCCCTCTGCTGACATTGAGTGGATGTTAAAGATCCCATGCTGTCCTTCATGATGAGTCGGCAAACTATTGCTGGCATCCTGATAAATTCAAAATTCCTGCTTTAACTACAGAGAGGATTGCATTGTGGCACAGCAGCACCCTCACTCAGTGATGCTCCCCTGCAGCCCTGTGCTACATCTGAACAAAGAAGATTTATCAAATTGAGAATGTGCTAGGTCATGAGACTTCTAATTTCAAACATCACAAGAAGTTCAGAGACTATAAGTTAAAAAGTACAAAGACTCCACCCCCCCCCCCACACTCACCCCTGATATATTTGCAATATCGAGTCTTTTTTTTTTCTTTGTAGGAGCAAGGCTCGTGGAAGCGCAAGTAGAACTGATGGGTTGGGGGACAAGCATCAAGGGGATGAATGGACAGGCAAAGAGGAGAGGGAGGAGGGAGAAATACTGAAACTAGCGAGAAAGATGGTTGACTTAGGGAAGGTTAACGGAGGTAATCATGATAATGGGTCAGAATTTAGGGATAAGAAAGTGAAGTGGTCCACTGGTTGTAGTAAGCATAGAGAGATGAGTGAGACAGAACAGCCTCTCAATTGGGGTTTCATAGAAGGGAGATTGAGGAATTTTAGAGTTGAGGTGTACAGACATCATGGATTTTGAAAGCAAAGTCGGAGAGGGTTATGGCAAGAATGCCTGCATCTTGGAGGAGATTAGGGAGGGTTGGAGGATTGAGAGAGCAGAGGGTGAAATATCGAAAAATATACAGGAGAGAATGAAGGACTATCAATGTGCTTGCGATGTGAGAGCAACAGACCCTGTGCTTCGACTTGTCATGGGAGAGTCCAATAATTTTGATCTTCAGATTCCACGTAATGCAAGAGAAACAAATTTGATAGCTGGGCTGCCAGCTCATAATGGAGAGCAGTACTCCATTGAGCTACAAATGTGTTGTACATTGAGAATAGTTCTGATTTTACAAGGAAAGCCGTGAATCGACCGAGGTAAGGAACAAATGTCTGGTCAAGCTAGATTTGATCTGTGACTTGCTACACGTACCATGTAAACCTGCACTAACCAGTTTCATGGTCGGATTGTCGTTGAATATACCATCTCCCCACCAGGTTTTCTGGTGAGGAGGGTGTATGGATATGGACACTCAGCAGGATTAAAAACAAAAGCTGTCAAAGGGCAGAGGAGCTCCTTGTGAGCCAACGGCCATCCATTTATTGTGCCCATCTGAGTCTGTGGACATCCTGCTGCAATTGGGTTACTTTTTCCGGAGGTTGTAATAGGATCTGCACTCGGCCACCGTAAAACACTTCATTCCGCAAAACAATAAATGCAAATAAACTGATAACCCACTCCGTGGGAGTACCTCCTGTGCTGCTGCCCTCCACAGGGCAGCTCACAGGATGCGCGGATTGGGGCAAAGCCTTCGGGACCCCCATTCCTTTATGACAGGAGGGAAACCATGGGGTAAACCTCCAGGGTCAGATTGCGGTGGTGTTGTGCAGAGTGGTGCTGAAGTATAGTCCACCAGACAGCAGTCTCCTTGGGGTAAGCTTTCGGTGGTCCCTTTTAGTGGCACTTGGAATGTCCTATCCCCAAGAGAGGTTGATCACCTGCATGTGTTTGAACATAGGTATTGCAGCACTCTCTGAGATTGGAGACCGGAGAGTGGTGAGATAATGGCTGGTGGTTACACTTACTATTGGTCTGGTTGCTCTTATGGTTACCATGCCAAGGAGTTTCTGTAGCTGTGTCCAATAAGCTGACTCCAATGATAATTGAGGGTACACCGGTCAACGAGCGTGTTATGAGACAGGATTTGTCACGACTTGGGTATCATTTCCCTGGTCTCTTTATATGCTCCGACTAAGGCGAGTGATCTCACCGTGAAGGATGCATTCTTTGCCATGCTCGAGTCTGTGGTTGATCAGTGCCCCAGGCGAGATACTCTTCTTGTCTTGCGGGATTTCAATGCATTGACTGCAACTGATAGGGATGGTTATGAGACATGTGTTGGTCCCATGGGTCAGGAACTGTGAACAAGAATAGTCCTAAGTTCCTTGACTTTGAAAGAAGTCATGGAATTAGGGTGGCTGGTTCATGGTTTCAGCACCCACAAGCTCATCGCTGGAGGTGGTATTCCAACGCTGGAGGTGTGGCAAAGGAGATTGACCATGTGCTCGTTGATGGTTGATGGAGGATGATACAGAACTGCAGGGTCTTCCAGACTGATCAGTTCCTCAACACTGACTACAGGCTTGTTGTAGCAACCCTGAAGTTGCAGCTTACATCCGGAGAATGGTACCATCCCAGCCGAGGTTTGATGTTGGCAAACTCAAGGTTGAGAAGGTTGCTGAGGAGTTTGCAAATAGGCTGAGTGGGGATTTGGGGAGTCTGGGTGCTTTGGGAAATCCTGAAGAGTTGTGGAGTGCCTTCAAGACCACGATCCTTGATTGTGCTGGAGCATATCTTGGAACTCACCATTGGGTGATGTCTCTCAAGTGACACGATACCATTGAACAGAGTCGCAGGCCAGGCTGAATGGCAGAGCTGAGCTGTTCAGGGAGCTGTGTTATAAAACTGTACATCTACTAAGGGTGGAAAAGGAGGTGTGGTGGAAAAGAATTCAATTTCCACAAGTTGGATCAGCATACCAATGCGAATCTTTAATTTCGTATATACAGAGGAAGAACATTGAATGATTCACTGAAACATTCAAATGGACTTCACTGCAACAGAAGCCCGAAGCAATTCTTCTTATATACAAATTGACATTCCAAAGAATGGGAGGTGAGACATTTGGAAATTCAACCACAGGATTAGCTGATAACCATTAGGCAAAATAACTCAAAACTGCAATACGTGTCCACTTTGGGTGGAGGGAGAGAATGACACATCATGGCAAAAGTTGCAGTGTTATCAACCAGGTCACCCTGTTTCCATGCAGCGAACAAGACCTTTCTTCATAGTAAAATATTATTTTATCAATATGTAGGTTAAAAGACTCTTGGGAAAAGGGAAACATTACTGACAGCCAATTCGACAATAGTACAAAAAATAAATTTATAAAGTACCAGCAACAATTTAATTGAGAACTACATGAATATGATTATTATTCTTCCACATCCCCCCCCCCCCATTATTTTCCCCTATAAGGAAAAATTTGAATAATTATATTACGCATGATCACCGTACCCCATTCCTAGAGGAGAAAAGATATCCGTCACACAAGTTCAATCAATAATGGCAGCGAGCGCTCATAGGAGAAGAATGCTGATGACAACCATTTCAAGAGTGTCACAGCCAGGTTAGTGAGTGTGTTTCCATTTAATTCATAGCCTGTTCATCAGCAGGTGCCACAAATCGAAAATACGTGCTACCTAAGAGAGTCAGAGAAGATAAGGGTCAGAGATAGTCAGGGTGTAGATGGAGCAGCGCCCAACGGGAAACACAGTCGAGGCGCTCCTTGAGCCGCAGAGAAGGTAGATCTTGGCAGGTACGAGCTTGGGCCCAAACACTGGGTTGCAGATGACACTGTTTGAAGGAGACGAAAAGGACTCAAGATGTGACCCAGAGATTCAGACCGGCAGGATTTGGGGCCTCATAGCAGCAGTTCATGCAATCAGGTTTGATTCACCAAGCGAGTTGTGCATGTTGGAGGCAGCTGCGATGGCTGCACGAGCCCCACCCACACCATTGAACACATGTTGCAGATAACTCACCGCATGGACTTCAGGGCCTTCGTTATGCATTGTGCGACCATGGCAAGTTGACGATGTAGCTGCAGAGCAGCAATTTGCGAGTGTGGTTGGGAACATTCCTCCAGGCAGGCAACTTGCAACGGCGAGGTTAATTCTTTGTCTTGCTGTGGTTTGACTTGTCCAACCTTCTCTTCAGTGGGTTTTTTTCCCAAACATACTCATCTTATCTCCTCAGGAAGGGGTAGTGTCATGATCATGTGTTGAACGCCCAATTACCCAAATCTGGGTTCTCCCCATCGTCCAATGTTTCGGTGGAAGTTCTTCCAAAGCTTCATTAGACGAAATCATATACTGCATCGTTAAACTGCCCTCAACACTCCGAAACAAGAAAAATCAAGGTTAAGCATCTAACATACATAACATTTATATCAAAATTTTACCCTTTCCTTTCCTTTTTTCACACTGAAACGACATTCTAAAATATATAGACATCCCAGTTGTATGTACACTCAAAAACAATCATCTCATTTGCTATTTCCATGTAGAAAGGGCAGCAGTATTATCAGGGATCCAATTTGCAATCAACAATTCTTTTCACCATCTCCAAAAATCCCTTCTCGTCAAGAAAATGTTCCATCACCTGTATAATAATTATGAAAGTTAGCTCCTTCTTCTTCTTCAATTTTCATTCACAAGCAGTTCCAGAGCAACTGGCATTATTTATTTATTTATTTCCAGCTAACTGAGCACTTGCATGCTGAGGAAGGATGGTTAAGTCAGTGTTAGAAACACCCAACTTACTTAAGTAAACGTAAAAGAAGTACCACTTAATCAAAAATCATGCACCTGTCCAATTAATCAGAAAACAAATAAAACAGGTCATATTTTAATTGGCTTGTGGTGTCATTGCACGATTTTCAATAATATAATTCTTACACTGACCGATTTAACATTCACTTCACATGCTAATGCCTTCTGTACTCGGCATGATTGTTGTTTATCCTTTTTTTTGTTTTTTTGTCTTTCCACAAAATATGGAGTATTTACAATTCATGGTACAATTCCGAATTCCATTAATGCTTTCATATTTCTGTTGGTCTAGCCATTCTTCCATTATTGTTATGTAAATACCATGCTGCTTTCCCTCATATATTGATTTTCCCTTCCATTAACTTTGATTCCGAATATCTAATGTTGACCAATCTGTCGATCAATTTAATAACATTGTTCCTCTTTCAATATGATGTTTTAGTACCTCAACATAATATATTATCTCGATTCAATACTCAGTAAACTTTTTCTATCCTTAATTAATAGATCAACAAGGTCCATAGCCACAGTGATGTAATAATATATCAATCAATCAATACAAGTTATCAATAACCAATGGTGTACCTTACTGTGATATAACCGATCATTCGCATGTGCCCCAAGTTACTGGTTTTAAATCATACTGCTGTTCCAAAACTGCGGACACTACAAGACTTATGATAAAGGTTTCTCAATTTGTAATTCCAAAACAAAACTTGATATTAATTATCACCAAAAAAAACATGATGGTTCGAATACCATATTAAATTGTAATGGAGAAAAAGACACAATGAACACAAAAATCTTGTGCCTCCAGTGTTCTCAATGAGTTCTTTTTTTCTTTTTTATGAACTGAGTCTGAAAGTAATTAACTAAGTTACCGTACACAACTTCCATTAGTTACCAACTGTTCCCCATGTTTATGCATGTGACAAACCCGGTGCATGCAAACATCATCACGAGTATCACTTGTTGGTCCTATTGACCATAAGAGTATCCCCATACTCCCATACGAGGTCTATCTAAAAAGTAACGGGATTGAGCCTGCTGTATGCTCACTTACACAACTTCAATGAACGGGTTGCGTCACAGTCTTTCGCAACATTCCAGCAATATAGTGATTGGTGATGTTGACTGCGCTCATTGTGTGATTTTTTTACAGTTGTCTCGTCTGAGTCGTCGCGCTATGAGTCATGAGCAGAGAGCCAATCTGAAGTTTCTTGCCAAGCTTGGCAAAACACCTTCCGAATCCTTCGCAATGCTGCAGCAAGTCGAAGGGGAAGAAAGATGTTACGTGCACGTGCATTTGAATGGCACAAGAGGTTCAAAGAGGGACGGGAGGAGGTTGAAGATGATCCACGGTCTGGAGAACCTTCAACGAGCAGAACGGCGGACAACATCGAGTGTGTGAAGCAGATGGTGTGCACAGATCGTCGACTCATGGTGCGGATGATTGCTGAGGAACTTTTCATCAACAAGGACACTGTGTGGAGCATCATCACTGAAAATCTCGAAATGTGCAAGGGGTGCACAAAGATGGTCCCCAAGCTGTTGGCCGAGGACCAGAAACAGCAAAGAGTCACTGTCTTTCATGACATTATCGAGTGCCTCGATGACGATCCAGACCTGCTCGGAGAGTCATTACTGGTGATGAATCGTGGATATTCCAATATGATCCCGAGACCAAACGGCAGAGTCGTCAGTGGAAAAGTCCGGCATCACCAAGACCAAAGAAAGCAAGGATGTCGAAGTCGAAGTTCAAGGTGATGCTCATCACGTTTTTTGACATCAAGGGCATCATCCACTTTGACTTTCTACCACAGGGTCAACAGTGAATCAATATGTGTACAAGGAGATCCTCCGGCGCCTCATGAGATCATTCTGGGACAAGAGGAGGGATCTGTGGGAGAACAACGCCTGGGTGCTCCACCATGACAACGCCCCTGCTCACAGTGCACTGAGCATCCGACAGTTTCTGACGGAGAGGAACGTGCCAACTCTGGAGCCACCACTGTATTCGCCAGACTTGGCCCCTTGTGATTTTTTTCCTATTCCACAAGCTAAAGGT
>CM068956.1:182789294-182800332 GCA_035128595.1 Eptatretus atami | reverse complement strand
CCAATAAGAACATCGTTGATAACTGATCTGGAAAATGAAGCCATTGAATATCACAAGGAATGGCAAAAAAATGAATGACATCCTTAAAGACATTCAATCGTTCAGAAGAGAATTGAATGACATTATTGTTGGTTGGAAGGAAGTCCTCTCACGTCCTCTACCTTGAATGAGTTCGAACACAGGTGAGTATTTCTCTCCCTCTCTCTCTCTCTCTCTCTCTCTCTCTTCTCCTCTCTCTCTCTCCTCTCTCCTCTCTTCTCTGTCTGTGGTGTCTCTGTGTCTGTGTCGTTTCTCTGTGTCTCTGTGCTTCTCTGTCTGTCTCTGTGTCGTCTTCTGTGTCGTCTCTGTGTAGGCTCTGTGTAGTCTCTGTGTACGTCTCTGTAGGTCTCGTAGGTCTCTGTGTAGTCTCTGTGTAGGTCTCTGTGTAGTCTCTTGTAGGTCTCTGTTGTAGGCTCTGTGTAGTCTCTGTGTAGTCTTGTTAGGTCTCTGTTAGTCTCTGTGTAGTCTCTGTCTAGTCTCTGTGAGTTCTGGTAGTTCTCTTGTTAGTCTCTGTTACGTCCTGTGTAGTTCTCTGGTAGGTCTCTTGTACGTCCTTGTGTAGTTCTGGAGTTCTGTGTAGTCTTCTTGAGGTCTCTGTGTAGTTCTCTGTGTAGTAGTCTCTGTGTAATCCTGTTAGGCTCTGTGTATCTCGTGTAGTCTCTGTCCTGTCTCTGTGCTGTCTCTGTGCTGTCTCTGTGTCTGTCTGTCTTCTGTTCCTGTCTCTGTCTGTCTGTCTCTGTATGTCTGTCTCTGTCTCTGCTGTTCTGTGTCTCCTTGTCTGTCTCTTGTCTGTCTCTGTGCTGTCTCGGTCTTCTCTGGTTGTCTCTGGTCTTATCCTCTCCCTCTTCTCTCTTCTCTATCTCTCATATCTCTGCTTGTTTCATATTATTATTTACTAGTGCGGGCCCATAGGCGGGCCCTAGGTGCCCGTTGCTTGCAAGTATGTGCAGCTTCGTGCCTGCTTATCATCCCCGCACTCAATTTGACTCATATCAAACGAAGAGAGAATGTGACGCCCCCCCTCTCGCCCCTCCTCTCCCCCTCCTCTCTCCCCCGTCCTCTGCCCCTCCCTCTCTCGGCCCCTCCTCTTTGCCCTCCCCTTTCGTTGCCCCCCTCTCTCCCCTCTCTCTCCACCTCCCCTCCCCTCTCTCTCGCCCCTCTTTAAATGTACGTCATATTCAAACAAGAAGAAGAATTGTACGCCTCCCTCTCCACCCCCCCCTTTCGTCCTCTCTTCCCCCCCCCTTTCGGCCTCCTCTCTCGCCCCCCTCTCTCGCCCCACTCTCTCTCGCCCCCTTTTTTTTTTCCCCTCTCCCCCACTCTCTTGAATTGTGACGCCCCCTCTCTCTCGCCCCTCCTCTCTCCCCCTCTCTTAATGTGACGCCCCCTCTTCTCTCGCCTATCGAAATTATAATACATAATCTATATAAACTCTCCTCCCCTCTCTCGCCCCCCCTTTCTCCACCTCCTCTCTCCCCCCTCTCCGCACCTCCCCTCCCCCTCTCCTGAGATTGTTACGCCCCCCTCTCTTCTCGCCTATCATAATTATCGATAGATAACTATATAACTCTCCTCCCCTCTCTCGCCCCCTCTCTCACCTCCTCTCTCCCCTCTCTTGAATGTGACGCCCCCCCGCTCTCCCCCCTCTCTCGCACCTCCTTTCTCCCCTCTCTTGAATCTTATGCCCCCCTCCTCCCCCCTCTCCGCACCTCCTTTCCCCCTCTCTTGAATTTACGCCCCTCTCTTCCCCCCCCTCTCTCTGCCTATCTATTATATAATAGATATCTATATAACTCTCCTCCCTCTTCTTCCACCTCCTCTCGCCCCCTCTCTGAATTGTGACGCCCCCCTCTCTCTCCCCCCTCTCCCCCCTATCAAACACACATACATAAATTAAATTAAGACACCAGACATTAATATCAACCTGAAAGCACATCCGTGGTCCCAGCAATATTCCGGCAAGTTCAATCTGCAAAATAAAATAATAAATAAATAAATAAAAAACATAATTTGACGTCATCGTACTCACAGCACCGTATCTGTCATTGTCGACAGATAAATGGCCGTACTGGGAACGACTCGTCATTGATATGTACGGCTTGAAAATTCGCAATACACCAAAAGTTCCTAGTCAGTTAGATGCTAACTTTATGTGCAGATATTCCCCACCGGTTAAAGGAATTTCTCGTGTTCACGGCTGCGACTCTTTGAGATAGCCGTTTTTCTTTTCTATTTTATTCTTGAACAAACCTCCACGCAAGCAACAAAGCCCGTGCAAAACCGTCAAACGAAAAGCGAAACCAAAATTCCGATGGCCCGGATTTTTTCCCCCGTTTCTTCCAAGGATTGACGAGCAGGGGAGGCAGCACGCCGCCGATGGTGAGACAGCTGAGGCGTCGGTGAGGAACCCCTTTTGGAAGCTTCCATAAGAGTGACCAGAAGCAGGTGGGCGAAGGCAGATCCTCAATTAAATAAGTGCGGACCCACGAGCTCTTCTCTCTTGTCCATGAGCTGTCGCCCTGGGGCCATCATCCGTCACCTCTGTCCATAGCTCTCGCCCTGTTCGTCCATATCCGTCTCTCTCTCTGGTCCATGAGCTCTAGCCTGGCCATCATCCGCCTCTTCTCTGGTCCTATGAGCTCTCGCCCTTGCGTCATACCGCTCTCTCTCTGTTCCATAGCTCTCGCCCTGTGTCCATTCATCCGTCTCCTCTCTGGTCCATGAGCTCTCCCCTGTGGCCATCATCCATTCTCTCTCTGTCCATGAGCTCTCGCCTGTGGCCATCATCCTTCTCTCTCTGGTCCTGAAGCCCCATTCTGCCCTTCAGCTTTCTGGTTCGGGCTGGTCGTGAAAGACCAGCAGCCAACCCGAGAAGCTCGCTGACCACCCAGGGCCGGGGTCACCGGCATACGCAAAAGCCTGGGAGTCACGTCGCCACCTGCCAGCTCGCGCCACAGGCAGGGTAAGACCCTGTTCTCACGACCCGTTCGGTCCCTCCAGGTCCCTCCTTAAAGTTTACGAACCCCGTCTACCTCCCTGCCTATAGGAGTTTTTCTTTGTTTTCGTAGCATGCTGTGGCCCGTGTCCTGCCAAGTTAGAAACTGCCAAGTAACGTGCAGTAAATTATCTTTGCTTTATCGTAGTAGTACTTTCATTTGTTGCTGAACATTACATGACGCCTTACTCTGTTTTGTGTGTATGTAATAATAATTCCTTGTCGAACTGTTCCACCGTCGTTGCGTCCTTCCTTTATTGAAATCCATCTTGAATCGCGGAATAATTATAGAGGTTTTTTTGAAACCCGGTAAAAACAGAATCACATCCGTCGAAGGTCGGCGATAAACAACTCGGTATCACTGAGCACGGAACGGACCGCTTAACGTTTCGTGTCCTAGGCCGACCTGCGTCCGAGTACGACGCCGTTCGACTAATCGCGCAGTACTAGTTAGGTCGAATTTGTCGAAACCCCTATATCCTGGCGCGGGCAATTGGCACGATCGTGGTGGGGTTACCCCACCCGTGACTGGCTCCTGGCGAGTTCCAGGAGGGTCACGACTGAATTTGTCCGTCGACGCTCTGCCATTAAGGTACGCGGCCGATCGCAAGCCCGGGCCAAATTTAACACTGGTCTGTCCGGGGAGAGAGGCGAATCCATCCCGGCTCCAACTAAATCACGGAACCGATCAGGGTGATGGAGCGAACACCCTTCCCACCAAATCAGCGAGTTAAATTGAATTCCACGAAATAAGATGGTTTTCAGCGAACGGTGACCGAGTGCATAGGTATGTCTTTTAATGTAAGTCATGCGCCGGGAATGTTTCTTTCGGGGGGAGCTCACTCCTCATACACTGACAAGAACTTTGCCGACAAACGAACTCGGAAGTCGCACAATGCGGCCAATCGCATATCAGCGCAACACGAGCGAGCTGCTCATATTAGCACAAACGAACGGCACGACACGAGGCGAGTGCTTTCATCACCGCTTCAGCCGTGGTGCCGGCAGGCGCCATGGCAGCGTGGCAGATGCCGGACATGCATTACGGGCTTCGGAAGACAAGTGTTGAAGTCCTTGCAGCGGTGGCAGGAATGTGAAAACTGATAGGGAATTGCATTCCGTTTTCCTTTGAATTGACGAGGCAACGGCGGCACATAGACAGGGTTCATGAGGATTACGTGCAACGGAGTCACAACGATGCGATGACAGAAGAAGGAGTAGGAAGAACAAGCAAACCAAAGCTAGAAAAGGAAAAATGTGAACACGATTAGAATTAAACAATAAAGGAAAGAGGTAAGATCAGCAAACAGATAAAAGAAAGCTGAACAGGAAGTAAAAAGAGAGAGGAACATCTGAGCAGAGGGACAGAAGAAATGTGGGTGAGAAGTCAAGACAGTTCGAAGAACTAAAGGAGAAAAGTGAAGGGAAAATAGAGTTGATATCCATAAGTGGAACAAGGGACGAGCGAGCTAAGCGAGATAATGGAGAGGAGCGAATTGTAATTCCCGGAGATAGAGAGAACTTGAAGAGGAATGGAAAACGAAGGCTGGGGAGAAAAAACGGAACACGAATGGGAATTGAACAACTGAAGGAAGAGGTAAGAAAGCCATCAGGAAAGAGAAGGCCTAAACGGAAATAATAAAGAGGAGAACGCATCTGGAGATAAGACGAGGAATTGCTGGAAAGTCAGAACAGTTCGAAGAACTGCAGGGAAAAAATGAGGAGGAAGGAGAAAGGAAACAAAGAATAGAAAAGGAAAAAACGCAAAACAAGATGCGGAAGTGGTGGCTGCTGGAGCAGAGTAAAGGCACAGGCCAGATTAAAAAAGAGCCTGGAAGGGGAGATAGAAATCAGGAAAGAAATATCAGAGCAGACACTAAGGAATCGGAGAGAGAGAAGTACGCAAGAGGAGAAGATGAGAAAGATGATGGACGAATGTGAGGAAGGAATAGATGAATGGGAAGAAGCATGAAAATGAGAGAGGAATCATGGAAAAAACTTCTGAATACTGAAACACAAACCAAGAGAGGGATTACAAAAACAACTGAGGATTGTTCAGAGAGAAAGAAACGAGAACGGAGAATGAAAATGTTAAGGACCAACTTACAGACAAACAGTTAGAAGCCAAGGCAAGGTTGGAGTGTGTGGAGATGAGAAAGGAATTAAATAGAAAAGCTTCTGAGTTTTACAGAAAACACCAAAACAAGAGAGACGGAATTAACAAAACGATGTTGGGGAATGTTGAGGGAAGAGAGAACACAGCAGAAGAATGAAACTTGAGGACCACACTGGCGCAGATCGCAGCTGGAAGCGAAAGGCCACTTTGTAGAAGAGGAACAAAAGAGACGTGAATAAGAACCACAAGGAGAACAAGAAATGAAAACAGAGAAGGAATTAGCAATTGAAGGAAATAACAAGATTGCAGAATGAGGACAAGAAAGACAGTGAATAAGAACTGAAAGAACAAGGAATGAAACAGAGAGAAGAATGCATCAATTGAAGGAAATACACGAATTGCAGAATGAGGAACAAGAAAAGACAGTGGAATAGAAAACACAAAAGAACAGGAATGAAGCAGAAGGAAAATCATGTCAATTTGAAGGAGACAACGAGATGGATTAGAGGAGAGAACGAGAGAACAATTGGATAGAAACAAAAGAACATGAATTTGAGGTTAACCAATTGAAAAACAGATGAGATTGGAATGAGGACAGGGGGTGAAAGAAATTAAAAAAGAAAGACAAGACAATAAAAAAAGAAAGCAAGGTTGAAGTACGCAGAAATAAATGAAAGAACAACGAACTAAACAGGAAAAGGAACTAAGCCAATTGAAAGAACAATGAGATTGAGACTAAAAAGCATGAGAACAGTGGGAGAGAAAACAAAACTATACGAGTTTGAAATTAACCAGCGTAGCGGAGAGCAAAAATTGAGTCCACGGAGATCGAAAAACTCGGAAGAGAACAACAACTAATGGGCTCAGAGAGAAGAAACGACTCAAATGGAAGGAAATGGAACCAGAAGAAAACAGAAATAAGAACAAGGAGAGAAAATGTATAGAGACGCGGAAAATAGAAAAAATAGAGAGAACGCACAATAAAGACGGGTTAAGGACAAGCACACACACATTAAGGTAGTGAAACCATGAGGTGGAGCTGGCAGAATGTTTTGTGACCCGTGCGAGCAGCTGGATAGCCTCCTTCGGGAACGGAGGGAGACGCTATCTCCCTTGAAGCGACGCGACCAGTGTGATTCGGTTGTGTCAAGCGAGTTAGAGGGGAGTGCTGCGAACGGGTGCACGGAGAGCTTGGGGTATGGAGCCCGACCATGAGTGCGCGATTCCCAGCTATTGTTCTGGTGTGTGTTACGAGGTGGCGAAATGTGTGCTGAAACGCGCCAGCGTGAGTAAAGGCGTGTGTGAAAGGGACCGCATGTGTGAGAAATGGTAGGCGAGTGGCCGATGCGTTGCCTCCAAGCACCGTTGTTGATAAGCCCATGTGTGAGTGAGGCCAGGTGTGCGAGGGAGGTGCATGCGTGAGTGAACCGAGGTTGTGAGAGGACAGCGTGTGTAAGGTCGCTGTGTGTGAGGGAGATGACGGTGGGCATGCAGGGAACACACACCTGCGTCCCGTGTGAGTGTAATGGTGAGGTGTGGTCTCGTGACACGCGGGAGTTTGAGTGTGGAGGAATGGCGACGAAGACGGCGACAGAAGACAAAGGCCGGGTAGCGGCCGAAGCTGGATTGGGACCGCGCCGGGTTTACCCAGCCGCGCGGGTTTCGGGCCGTGCTGTCGCACGAGACCGCACGTGCGCGCTTTGCGGGAGTGAACCCTGTCCGGAAACGCACGCGGTGGATTTGCCGATCCCGGACGGACAAAAGGTAGCTGGATAGACGGATTTGGACCGGACGGGTCTCCACGCGGGCTGTGTGAAGCTCCGACGGGCAGAGCACATGTGTTCTGTGGGAACCCTCAAAAGTGAGGCTTGCTTTTGTTATGCACGAGTGTCGTCATGGCTGCACGTTGTGGTTGGAATCCGGCAGAGGGAAATCTCCTGCCGGATGTTCCGTCCGATGTGAGACGAGTGCGCAAGCGCGAACGGCTCCATGAAGTTACGGGAAAGGTGCGCAGGTTGCGAGTTGCCGCGCTGGTCACGCCGATTTTAAAAAAAACAAAAAAAACAAGCCTCGCTTCGGTAACAGGATCCTGGGCAAGGGGGGAAGACCCCTGTCCAGGGCACAGGACACCACTATTAGGGGATGGGTTAGTTAGTTTAAACGGCTCATGGCAGGGATAAGTCCTCATGGAGCCCGTGATATGGATTAGTTAGAGGATCCAGTGCAATGTTAGGATGGAAAATGATTTGAGGATTTTGGGATACATTGACAGACTTTGATTGTAGAGGGACGTAGCTTAGCTACGTAGGTTAAATGGAACGTGCTGTAGTTTAATGACGAAGAGGGAGCACGAGGTAGTTAGGAGGCAGTTAGAAGAACGGCAGAATCAGTGATGTGAGAGTGAAGAATGTTTGAAACATGTTGAGTGAGTTGAGGCCAGCGGGTCTGTATGTATGGAGCGAAGTTATGCATGTCGATGAGTATTGCGAGGAGGATTGACTCCCGCCCAAG
Organism: Eptatretus atami; assembly: GCA_035128595.1. Classification (NCBI taxonomy): domain Eukaryota; kingdom Metazoa; phylum Chordata; class Myxini; order Myxiniformes; family Myxinidae; genus Eptatretus; species Eptatretus atami. Next base: position 182,792,671 of record CM068956.1, on the reverse strand, counting down.
ACCCAGCAGTGTCAGATGTGTAATGTGAGTTAGGGGTTAGTCAAAATTGACAAAATGGAGGTCGTTTTGTTGTTGTTGGAAAGTAGGCTCAATACCCGCTTGGAGGGGTGCAGGAGCCCTGTTGTCGGGCTGGAGCATGGCTGCGAATGGTGAGTATCGCTGAGTGGTACCCCGGGCACCGGCTAGTCGGCCGTGGTAGCCAAGGCCCATGGGGGGCCGGGATAGAGTGAGTGGCACGGGTGGCCCGCATGATGCGGGGCCCGGGCGCATATGTCACGGCAGTGTACTGGGCACGGGCGACCCTCGGAAAGGGACCTGGGGCGCCAAACGCCACGTGGGCATCGGAGGGAGTATGCCAGAGAGGCACTCCCCGTTTTAGGGAGCTGGTAGGCTCGGAGGCAGTTGTAGTCCCGGTGCCATTGTTAGAGAATCGGCAGAGTTAGTGCCTGCCAAGGAGCACGCGTCCAGCCGTGAGACCGTTGAGGGCCGGGAAGAAATTCGGAGGGCGAGGCCCAAAATTGTGAGACACCAACACAGCGAATGGAATCTGGTTGTTAGAACCGATAGTTTAAGCGAGAGGAGCTTGTGGAAGCCCCGGGTAGTTAAGTATATATGGTCAGGGTAGATTAGGAAGTGAACCCCTCCGCACCATCCATCCCTTCGCTCTCATTGTGGGCCGCTGGACCATTTTGGGTTGAGATCGCTGAAATCTGAGGCATCCTGAGCTTGAGTTGGGCCTCGACACAGGACGCTAGCTCTCCCTTATTCCCCTCCGAAGGAAAACGTAGGGGTTGGGAGTAGGCTAGGCAGACAGGATAGGTTAGCCGAACAGAGATGATAAAAGGGGTTAGGGACGAAATATAGAAGGGAAGTGAAATAAAAATAAAAAACAAAAAAATAAGTTGGGGCTAAATTGGGTTTTGCAATTAAGGTGGTATGGACAGAGACAGCAAAAAGCGATAGTTGGGAGGGAGACAGTCAGGTAGGTCCGAGCCCGCCTTCGAGTGGCCAGCACCACCGCACTTCCTCCACCAACCTCATCTCAAGGCAACGTGCCGCCAACTTCATCTGGCTGGCTTACTGCAAGGCCTGTGCCGGCCACTTCACGGCTGGCGTTTTGCTTCAAGGCTTGTGCCGCCACTCCATTTTCATCTGCCGGCTGTGTTTTGCACAACGGCCTTGTCATGCCACGCTTTGTCTGCCTCGCTTGCCTTTGCCCATGCCTTCGCCCTCGTTCATCTTGCCCCTTCTTTTGCATCCCCCCCCCTGTTCATTACCATGTGCGCCAGGATCATCGCGCAAGCCGCAAGGATCCCCGTGTGGCAGCCTGCACACGGGGACTGCACTGGCAGCCCGTGCAACGTTTGCCAGTTCACTGCGCTCATTTCAAAAGGGGAGCCTTGGACTGCGTTTAAGCAGCCTGGCCCCCTGCTTGTGACTGTTGTTTTTTCCCGCAGATCCATCGATCCTGGGCCATGGTAGTTAGTGAAATATAAGGTTAATTTTAAGATGTAATTGTAATGTGCTTTGCGCCCCCGGCATGAGAGTCTTAGCCCGGCAATTATTAAGTCGTCTGTATGAGTGGGTTTGCTAAGTTAGTTACTCACCCGTAGGTTATTTATTTTGGGGACACGAAATACACTGAATGTCGCACTCAGGATCCGAAGGTAAAGTTACTAGGGGAGAACTTACACATGATGTGCACACGAGAAATTCGACGACTCGGACGAGTCTGTAAAAAAGGAGGGGTAGTGTTACGCTGTGGAAATTTGCGATACACCATAAAGGTTCCTTAGATCTTATGACGCTAAGTTTATTGTGCAGATAGTTCCCACCGTTATTAAAGGGAATCTATTCGTGTTCACCGGGCTGCCTCTTGAGATAGCCGTTTTTCTTTTTCTATTGTTATTTTGAACAAACCTCCACGCAAGCAACAAGCCGCGGTGTGAAAACCGTCAAACGAAAAAAGGAAACCAAAGATTCCGATGGCGCGGATTTTCCGCCTGTTTTCTCCGAGGAGTGTGACGGAGGCAGGGGGAGGCAGCTCGCCGCCGATTGGTGGATGAACAGCGTTAGGCGGTCGGGGTGAGGGAACGCCCCTTTCGGAAGCTTCCAGAAGGAGGTGAGCCAGAAGCGGTGTGGCGAAGGGCGGAGCCTCAGATTATAAAGGGCGACGCGCACGGAGCTCGTTCTCTCTCTGGTGCATAGGCTCTTCGCCCTGTGGTCCGTCATCCGCTCTCTTCTCTCTCTGGTCCATGAGCTCTTCGCCCTGTGGTTCCATCATCCGCACTCTCTCTTCTCTCTGGTCCATGAACTCTCGCCCTGTGGTCCATCATCCGTTCTCTTCTCTGGTCCATGAGCTCGCCCCTGTGGGCCATCATCTCTTCTCCTTTCCATGAGCTCTCGCCTGTGGGCCATATCCGTTCTCTCTCTGGTCTGAAGCCCCTTCTGCCCTCAGTCTTTCCTTGTTCGGCGTGGGTCATGAAAGCACCAGCAGCAACGCCGGAGAAGCCGCTGACCACGCCAGAGGCCCGAGGTCAGGCGCGGCTACGCAAGGCCATGGGAGTCGACGTCGCGACCTGCCCCACCGTCGTGCCACGAGGGCGCGGGTAAGACCCTTCGTCTCACGGGACCCGTTCGGTCCTCCAGTCCCGTGCCATAAAAGTTTACGAACCCCGTCTACCTCCCTGCCTATGGGGAGGTTTTTCTTTTTTCTACTGCATGCTGTGGCGCCGTGTCCTGCCAAGTAGAAAACTGCCTAAGTAACGGTGCATGTAAATTGATCTTTGCTTGTAGTCGGTAGTAGTACTTTCTATTTGTTGCTTGAACATTGCATGACTCCCTTACTTGTGTTGTGTGTGTAATAATAAATGTCCTTGTCGAACTGTTCCCGTCGTTGCGTCCTTTCCTTTATTGAAAGTCCATTTGATCGCGGAATAAATTAGTAGAGGGTTTTTGAACCCGAAACAGCCCCCCCCCCCCCCCCCCCCCCCCCCTGAATCCACTCCGTCAGAGTCCGATAACACCGCTCGGTTATCACTGTAGCACGGAATGGACCGCTTCAGTGGTTCGTGTCCTAGGCCGACCTGCGGTGAGGTACGATCGCCCGGTCGACTACTCGCGCAGGTACTTGGTAGGTCGAATTTGGCGAGCAACCCTATCCTGCGCGGGTGGGCAATTGGCACGATCGTGGTGAGGTTAAACCCCACCCTGAATGGATGGCTCCTGGGGTAGTTCCAGGAGGGTCATGGAACTGAATTGTCGTTCCGGTGGGCGACGCGGCTGCCATTAGAGGTACGCGGCCGATCGCACGCCAGGCGGGCCAGAAATTCGTAACAATATTATATTGTGATAAATCACTTAATCTCACCAAGTCA
>CM068956.1:182707554-182719732 GCA_035128595.1 Eptatretus atami | reverse complement strand
ATATTTAGACACGTTTGTTAATTCATCTCTCAGCCAAATAACCATATTATGAATTTTTAATTTCTTACAATATTTGATAAGTTCTACATTTAATCTTTTATTCTTTCCAAATTCTTTAAACCACTCATCAATGCTCATTTATTTATTAGAAAGATATAATCCATTTCCTCTCACCTGTTTTAGCTTATTTGTACACCTGCTGTCGGCGATAGAAGAAAGCAATCTCACACTAACAATTACTTTATCAGGCAGCGTTTCTGTGAGGGCTTTTCCTAGAGAAGCTCTTCTGTCAGACTTGAACAACAAAACGAGCAAGAAAGAGGACGTCTTACAGTGAGGAGATGGCAATAAGCGAATAGGAGAGAGGAAAAAGCAAAGGGAGAGCAGAAAGCGACAAGAAGCGGGTGTCCTGACTGAAACTACGAGCGCCGAAGAGACCAACTTTCGGCCCTCCAAGCTAGTATGACTTTTGTTATCTGCGCCACATAGTCTTTGGATTGGCGTTCTTTCATTTTTGGAGGCTGGAGTTGAGCCTTCCTTTCGTTCAGTTTTCAAGTGGCTGAGACGCTGCTGGAAGTCGCTGAGCAGTGCCGACAGTCGGATGGATCAGCTGGGTCGATCAGCCCAGAACCCGAACACTTCACCCCAGCTATAGGAGGGACTTAATAATACCCAGGGCGAGCTGTCCCGATCCGATCTTCGTGGCGTGTCGCCTTCACTTGAGTTTTCACACCAGTTCGTTTTTGGAACATATTATTTTAAGTGAGCCAGTATCCGTTCACAGACGTACTGTTTATTGATAGCTGTAGTTCTTCAGATGAGCGAGCATGACTAATTCATGCTGACTGGAGGATGGTGCACTTTTCTGCGCTGCAGAGTGCTTATGAGATGGTGCATGAATAACATCGACGCACTTTGTATGGATTTTTCACGAGATACCACAGAGCTACGATAGTGCATTGTTCAGGAAGATATCGAGTTTGATATTTTTACCGCTAGTCACTCACGCGCACGACTTTCTGGTGAGCAGAGACCAGAGTTCGTTCGCCACTATCTTTTCTACTTCATTACTTAATCTGATATTAAGACTTCTCTTCTGGGTTATCAAGTTACTTTTACTAACCTCTTCTTACGTCCTCGCATCATTTAGCTTTGTATATTTATGAATCACTCTATCAAAAGTCGTATGTAAGACCATCCATAACACTACTTATGCTCTCTTATTTGGTATCTTTCATATTCTCGTTAATGGTCTCGATTTTTTTCTTGTATGCATGTTCTCGCATAATATGACAATATCGTATATTATTACGGCTACAGCAATTAACAAAATTCTTTTATTTATCTTCACTATTTCTCTTACTTATTGCGAATTATACAAATGTTAATTATGGTCGATTTCCAACCTGTCCTTGTGTGTGGATAGTTATCCTCTTCCTTCGTATTTGATGTATAAGTTTTCCTCTATTTGAGCACTCAGGTCAATCGGGCATGAGTGTCGTATACAGACTTTTAAATGCTGGTCATAACGGCAAGATAGATCCAAAATATCTGGTGTCAGTGTAATTTCATTGACATTATTCACAACAGTATTTGACCAAAAAACGCAGTCGGTCACCACACGCACCGGCGATTAAAATAAGCAGGGCATATTCTTGTTTGGGTAAGAGCAGCTTTTCTAGGTAGTCATACGAGAGCATCATATATTTGCTTTTTCATATTCCGACTCACAGAGCATACAAAATATTTACGCAGTTCCTATTCGATGACAGATAGTGTATTTAATTATATATTGTTTCTATGTTTACCGATTTGCCGCTTAGACAATCATGTCTACAGTGGGTATATTGTTCCTCCGGCTATAAGAAAATGCACATTATCTGCACAGGGCTTTTAGGCAGGTCTTATATCTGCCACATTTCTTTTCATTTATTCACGTTAGCATATAGTCTACATATCATGGATTTTTTTTTATAATAGACGCTTATTTCATGGCACCCACAGAATTGACCTCATGGCTTGCTTCCTTCTCTTACACACCAAAATGCACAAATACATTCACACCGTGGTAAGCGAGGGCTCATTTTAGCTGAGTTTGTCCGCAGTGCGCTTCAATTTCGCTAATTCCAAGTATCTCCTGCATGCGCGATTCCCTTACCTTTTAAGGGTTGTAACATGGTGGTTTCTTAGAGTTAAGTCTTCTATTCAAGCATCATCTCTTTTGTTTTAAGAAATTAGGAGTATATTCACTAATAACACTCAATTTCAATCAATTAGAATTTTTTTCTGATCAGGACGAAAGAATTAGCACACGGTCAAGGTGATGCGATTTCTGCATCTCTTCCGACATATCACGCTCAGACGCGTCGCGCGTACTGCGAAACCCCCAATGCTGCAACATTCCTACACACGACAATTGCCTCTATCAGAACTCTCAGCAACTGCTATGACGCCACAACCGGCCTCTATCCAAACTCACCTCCACTCACCGCTATGAATAGCACAACGACGACATTTCACCCACACACACCAAAGCTTCACAAACTATGCGGCTACACAAGCTGCCACTGATGACCATCACCCACGCCTTTGGGACCAGCGGGAGTGAGGAGATTGCGCTCATAGACAGGGCGTATTAATGGGGTGCTTCGTTCATGTTAAATCTCGAGGATCATGCACATGGCCGGGTTCAGTGAATTAGGGCAATTTTAAATAATTTTTTTTCTAGTTTCCGAATCCTCGGCCTGGGCAAGCAAGGCCTGGGATGAAGTGCATCTGCATGCCAATTCGGCGGCGGCAGGATAACGCCATGACCCTCGCTGTCCCCCGTCCTAGGGTTCCACCGCTCGCAGGAGATATAAATGTACTGAGTTCCACATTGAGCTCACATCTCTTCGTCTGGTCCGCCTTACGTCTCGTCTGGCTCATTTGTGCGTTACCATTTGGTGGCTACAGTTGAAGCGGAGGGGGAAGTTGGTCTGAGGGCAGCATCCGAGAGGGCACAGGCGGCTAGACGAAGTTGCAATTTATACGAATTAATAATTACATTAACAGATTTTCTCTTCACGTCACAGTCAAGTTATTCTCCTCATGGCATTCGCTTTGCTTCATTTCGCGACACTACCCCCCCCCCCACACTGCTATTGCCTTTCTTTACACCCTTCTTCTCCACTCTCATCTGCCAATCCCGCACAGCTGCAGTTGCACCCTCGCTCACTCACGCACCATAAGGCACCCTGTATTCTTCGCCTCCTCCCCCTGAAGCAACTGAGTTGCGTTGGTCCGTTCAACCATGCCAGGTACAAAGAGGTGTTCCACCTTGTAGCTTTCCTCTCATTTTATTTGCTTTCTACTTTCCTCAGATGTGTGTCTGATGGCACCTGTCTGTTGGCATATATTTGAGATTGTAAGAGTTTAGTATCGGGTTTAAACTCTGGGCCTGTGTCTTTGATGTTGTAATTTAAGCTGTTATTTTATTTTGCTGTACCCTAACTGAATCGCTTGCTTTCCCTGCTGTACATATTGCTTGTAATAAAACCCTTTTATTATTGTTCATAAATGCGTTCCTCAGCCTGCGCTTTATAAATAAATTGTGCTGTCGTTGTAATGTCCTCGCTCATATCTGCCTAATTTCCGTCATTGGTCCAGCAGTGTCAGCAGCGTTGTAAGCTGGGAAGTTCTACCCACTAATTGGATCTTATTAGCCGGTGCGTACTTGCAGCCGCCGTTTGGGCTGCACCTGATACCGTAATAGTTACGCAGGTACACATCGAGGGCACAAGACACCGCCGGCCCCACACCCCCTCATGGTATGGCCATCCACAGGTAAGATATCATAGTGGAAGTAGTGTACCCTGCCAGAATTCAGGCAGTACCAATCGGAGTTTTGTGATGCTTCACAACCCGTTGGCGTTATTATTTTTTGTCCAGTGGCCTCAGGGGACCAGGCGTTCGGGAGGAACCTGAGTGCTTCCCCTTGTGGGCAAGCCTCAAACTCACAGATCCGCAAATGGTTTGGTGTCAGGAGCCAAGATTCGGTCGCTGGGGGGCGACTAAGGCGCATCCGAAAATTATAAAGAGCAGGGTTAAGGAATGAAATTTAATTTAATTATTTGTGGGACTATGGTGGATGCACCTGGTACTGATGAAAAAATTGCTTACACGCCCCCTGTACGAAACTATAAGAGAGCCGTTTGTTGCGTGTCTGTGTGTGTTCAATTTACTTAGAGATGGCTGAACCCATATTCGTCAAACTTTCAGAGGGTCATTTAAGGGGGGGGGGAGTTGCCGGGGAGTGTTCCAGACAAAAAGTTTGAAAAAGAAATTTTAGTTGGTTTTGAGCCATCTTATTACTTTCATCAACTTTTTGTTGGCCGCTAAGCGCTTTGTAGCTGCGTGAAAGTAATCTATCTATTAGGAATTCCAGGCAATGCTGTGTGTCTAGTCTGTCTTCTGTGTGTGTGGTGTGTGTGTGTGTGGTGTGTGTGTGTCTGCGACCGCCAGTTTCTTCTCGACAACCCCTGGGTCGCGATCTAATGGAAACTTGCCAGGAATATTGGCTGGGGACGCTGAGGAGTGCTTTTTCAAGGTTTTATATTAATCGACAATGCGGTTCCGCTTTTTGGGTATGTTACGGCCATTTAGTTTATCGACGCAATGAACAGGACACCGGTGCGCTATGAACATCACTATTGACGTCACACAATAAATTTTTTTTTTTTTTGCAGCGTACGGCCACGCACGTACGGGCACGGCACGTACGGGCACAGCGTATGCGGACCTACGGGCCGGCACGTACGGGCACGCACGTACGGGCCCGCACTACGGGCCGCGCACCTACGGGCACGCACCTACGGGCAGCACCTACGGGCCCGCACGTACGGGCCCGCACCTACGGGCACGCCACGCCTTAACGGGCACGGCACCCTCGGGCAGCGCACCACGGGCGCCGCACACTACGGGCATGCCACAGTATTAAATATCCCTGACGCCCATTTTCTTTGTGGGTGTAGGGGAAGTGTTTTAGACGCCCGCCACAACAAATTACACACGAGCAACACCGAGACTATCTGCTAAGTAAGGGGCGTACCTAGAGTAATTTGGCACCAAGGCATCCTCGACGCCCCGCCCGGCCCGACCCCATGCCTGAGATTGAATTAAAATATAAAATTAAAGAAAACCTTAAATAACATAGAAAACATATGCTGATGTTTGCAAGTATTTCAAGCGGATTTAGCAGCAACTGTACCTGTAGTAAGGCCAAATTGGAAATACAGAAAAATGTAGGACATTAAAAATTCAGCAAACAGGTAATACTGCTGGCACTTGATATAAAAAGAAACACATCAAAGTAATTTTCAGAATGAAAGGGTTAACCCATAAGTAGCGTCGAGCTGCCATCTGTGGCCGAGACGTGTATGGTGTACTGTCAAATGAGTTTAAAACTTCAACTCTCCCAATGGGGTAGCTCCCCACCACCACCCCGGCGTCACCCAGGGGTGGATCCACCCTCCGCTGCACACCTCCTTAGTATGCCAATGCTGCTAGTTATTCCAAAATTTACATCAATGATTTGGGGTTAAAGTCAGCTTTTTAAATGTGCAGATGGCACAAAGCTTGGAAGGAAAGTATAGAGAAGAGGGTGATGATCAGATTCAGGAAAGTCTACATAACTTTAAATAAAGTGAGCAAATATTGGCAGATTGCAATTTAACATAAAGAAATGTAAGGTGCTGGGGTTGGGTAAGAATAATGAAAATAGGGATTAGCAAAGCAAGGGAGGGCAATCTTGGAAGGCATGTCACCAAGGTAGAAACGATCTCCCGGGGTGATAAAAGATACAGCAGGGCGAGAAGGGGAGGGGGTTGGGAGGGGAGGGGGGGGGGGGGGAGGGTGGAGGGAGATAAGCAGACACGACAGTGACAGGCAGCTATATGGTAATGCTAACGAGTTTCAGGTTGTATCGGAGGGGGGATCAATCATAAATCAAGAGAGGTCGTATTAACACTGTATAAGGAAATGTAATGGGACTCGTGTAGAATATATGTGTACTGTTCATCACTACAAATCTGAGGATGCGAACTATAGCTTATTTAGAGAGGGTAAGAGGCATCGATCTAGGTAGATTGGATACGCGCACAGGGTTCGGCCTCACTCGCTATGAAGAAATGTTTGAAGGATGTTTGAATGGATTGGAAAGGAGTGATTGTGCGAGGGGATCTGACAGAGATGTTTTAAGATAATGAAAGGGTGTGGACAATGATTAAACATAGGTGAATGCGGGGGGTTTTTTCAGGCAGATAATTTGACAGTGTTATGACCCAGGGCGGCATAAGATTGAGGGTAAAGATAATGAAAGTTATCGTACAGCTGTAAGGGCATAGGGGTCTTTCAGTCGGCAGAGTGGTTAATGCATGAATTGCCTCCCCGGAAAGGTAGTCGGCAGTTGGAGGGATGCATAATTTGAAAATGGGATTATTCGGTCGGTACCTGGATGGCAATGCAGAAAAAGGGATGGGGATATTTGCAGGCTTGTAGGTAGCTTGTATGTGAATGGAATGATGCTATCAGGGGTTGTGCAGCATCAGGCATGATGTGGCCGAATGGCCTCTCTCTGGCACGCAAAAGTTCCTGCGTGGCATCATTGTGCTGAACAGCAAGAACCGACGCTTGATTAATGGAGATGGAAAAAAAATAAAGATCTATTGGACTGCCCAGAATAGAATCTGCAAAGGACTCAAACTGAAGCGCGAGACTTTCTTCAAGGGCTGAAGATTGGTCATCACTATATGGCAGCTTCTTTTAATAGCTCACAAATGCAGAGTGCTCCATCTTAGAAACAGCAACAGTAGGGAGATATGTCAAACTGTATAAGCAAGTTCTAGTAGGCAGTGGAAGAAGAAATGGGCATACTTGGGATCATTATAAATGAGGATCTTCACTTCACTTTCGGCGAGGCACATTTGCTACCAACTTAACAAGGCCACAGAAGGCTTGGGATGAAATAAATGAGCTTTCAGCCACCTTAAGAGTAGATACACTTCCCTTGTTAATCCAAATTCGCTTGTGAGAAACGTGTGGCTTGAATAGGCAGTTGTACTCAGAATGAGGGCCCTAAGCATTTGTTTCCCTTCCGATGCAGATAAACTGGAATAAGTGCTTAGAAGAAAAGCTAGCCAAGATTGTGCCATCTACAAGCCATCTATCATATCAGATGGCTCAACCTGAGATTTGACAATAATGCAAGCAATCGCTGTAATTTGCCACAAGAGGTTGCATGATCCAGATCTTCAAACATTTAAAAACAGCTACAACAGGTTCTTTGAAAAGGCAAGCTCTCTACCGAGTCCGCCCACAAGAGGTGTCATGGATGGAAGTTCTTTTTGAAGGCAGAGAGAGCAGATGAAGCATCAGAAAAGGTTATTATCTATTATTATTAATTATTTATTATTTTTTTTATTTTAGTTAAAAAGAACATCGCTGATTGGAGGGGCAGTATTCCAGCAACCATGTAGATGGGGTCCCACAGTGAAGGCCTTTAAGACGCTTTTAGTTCATACAGCATGGAAATGCAGGCAATCAGCCTGTGCTGACTCCTCCAATATGCCCACCAAAAATAAGAATTTTGCAAAAGAAGGGAAGCAATCTACAGGATCAACGCATGCTTCTATAATTTATGTCATTTCTATAATTATTCTGTATATATCTTGCAATAATCAAAGGTTCAATAAGGCCTTCTTGTATCATCCATGGATGATGAAACTCATTTAACAATGATCCTTTAGCAAATAGTACACACAGTTAAAGAGAATAGTTAAAGATGAGGTTGTAGAAGAAGTCGTCCCAAAAGACATACTGAACTGAAAAAAATTTGTAGCCAATAGCAAAATTGTGGGACGACGAATGAAGCAGTGTTCAAGTCGAGGATGCAACTTGCACAATTTGCAATTGAAAAGAAGACAAAAGTGCCACTTAAATGGATAAGGGGCAGACACTGGTGGCACAAAAGCGAATTCAGGCTGAAAAAAACATGCCAAACATGGCAGGCCATTCCATGCATCAACCAAGAAGACTAAAAAAATACAGAACATACCTATTGCAAGATCCAAAAGGAAGTGGTGAGCGCTAGTGTTTGGTAAACACTCTACCCGCAGTCGCGTCAGCCACGCAGCCACAAATCATCAGCAAATCGTGGAATCCAGCCAAACGCATGAGCATTCAGCAGAAGGAAGACAACGCGGCCTGCCCCAAACATATGGTGTCTGCAGACCACAAAAGCAGCAGGGCAGCACATCACAGTACTTGTTATATTGATACAGTATTACATAAGAGTAAGTGTTTCAGATGTACAAGTTTGGTCCTTGCGGTTTGGGCCAAATCCCCAAAAAAAGATTTTAACTGAGTTAAAAGTTCCTGCTGTAAATACCACATAATAATGGCCGTTTTAAGATGTTTGAAAGAAACGACGGTGTGTAGTCATCTATCGATGACACATTGGTAAGAAAATCCAATGAAAGATTTTTCAACGCAACTATCGAGAGGGAAATGGTCGCTGTGCTTGCAAAACTAAAGTCCTTTTTCATGTAATTTCCAGTCTATCAGCACATTTTCCTTTCGTGGTAGATGAGGGTAACCGATGCATTAAGGAAAAACAAACAAACAAACAAGAGCAAAAACGCTCAAAAAAAGCATTATTTTTAAAAATACATCGCATCTTGGCTCTGAAGAACTTACTCTATATGCAGTTTACCCCGCCATACACAAAAACAAGGCTTGGATAATGCAAGTTATGATAAATTTGCCATTTCATACATTTTCATTACAGTCATTTCGATTGATCCATGTTTGTGGATAAATTCAAAGGTCTCCTCTGACCGATATGCAATTTTACCATACATAGGTCACTAACAAGCATGCTAATATTATTGGGGCTGCAGGCATCTATGAGGAATTGGCTCTTTTTCAAACAGAAAATGAGTCTGCCTGGACAGCACCATCTCACTATGATCTCTTTGATATATCTGCCAGAATTGGTTTACACCAATAAAACAATGCCGATGTCAATAGAATGACAAAAAATATTGCTTCAGACTGTACGGCAGGCAGACCGAAGACGCCAGCTGAGGTGAGTGGCAGCTTGTGGAGCCGCGAAGAGTGCTGCCGTGTAACGCTGTGGCAGAGAAAACGAAAGGGAAAGAGATGGGAGAGTTGAATGTATGATAAGACTGCTTTGCAGCTCATGTATGTGGAAAAGATAGGCACAACGTTCATGGAATACAAAGGGTAGAACACAGTGGCCTTCAACATGCCCAAGGTGAAAGTACTTAGGGAAGCAGTGTGGTGCAAGGGCATGGTTTTCAGGAAAGGCCGAGGCAAAGCGAGCAGAGAAAGAGCACTCTGTTGGAAGTGACATGAGCAGGTGGCACGGAGGCAAGGCAGGAGGCGGGCGATTCAGGCTTCGCACAACAATCCCTCACAGCCATGGTGTGTATACACGCAGTCAGGACGGACTTCGCATCACGGCGCTGTCTCGTACTCGTATTGGGCTGCAGGCCTTGACTCAAACTTGGTCGTGGATGCGGCTGAGCAGACCGCACTTTGAAAGCGCAATCATTGAAAACCGCACCCCAATCCAGGCTGCACATACTACCTTTACCGCAACGAGGTACATACGCAGACAATCAAATGTTGTGAGCAAGCAGGCCACACGACGCACTCCATTTTATTAAAAAAAGAAAGGCTGTTCCTCATAACTATGATAATAACTTATTATTAACAGTATCGTTGTTTTCATTGCATTACATTTTAACATTTAAAGGAGGTTCCAAATTATATAATTCTACACACCCGAAGAGTTGCATTTAATTTAAATTCGCCGAAAACCTCAAAAATAGTTTTTAGCCGAAAGTCAGAAACTTTAGTTGCAATTTTGTAAGGTGATTCAAGCCCAAATTTTCCAGACTGGATCAAACAGCTTGACTCCATCCTTAAAATCAATGTTTCATCTTTCAGTTAAATCTCATCCAAAATAGAGTGGTCAATATCAGGCAGAGCCCTGACTTAGTTCTTTTAAACGGTCAGGTAAAGCAACCTCACCTTTCAAATATCTCAATCTATAAATTTTATTACACCTTGTTAAGAAAGTCTGTCTCTGGATATGCCTCCCGCCCAATCCATTCCATCAATTCAAATGGCAACACAGAGACTGCGCAACTCGTGAAAGAGGACTGAACCGCCTCAATTCTGTGTATTTGCTTTTCCAATATATGTCCCCCACCCCTTGCTCCTTTGCACTAACAACGCTATCCAGTCGCACAGGCCAACTGGCTCCTGGACTTTGTGTCTGTCACGCTGAAGAAGGTGGAAGAAAGTTTCTGGCAACTCGAAAACTCTGTTCTGGCACTGGAGGCTGGATAGGGCATTGGCTCAGCATGTCCTGAAAACATGCTGCTGGTGCGTGTTCTTGCACTTTCCTCTCTCCAGCCTTTTATTCACTAAATATAATTTGCCCATCGATCATATTTTATTATCATGCTTGGAATCAGCCAACATCACTCATTACAATTAGCCTGGTGTTGGCTTTAACAGGTTAAGGTGATGGCTGCTTAAGATCTTCGGGTCTTAAGTTGAAGACCCGCTGTTCGCGGCGCCATTTGAAATAAAGCCAACAAGGTTAAGGGGACAGCTTTGTTCCCCCCAAAAATACTTCCCGAGTCCCGGAAAAATGTGTACCAAGAGCTTAACTGTTATTAAAAGGGCCCTAACACCAGCAGCCCAGCCGTGGCTTCCGAAATTATGCAAAGCATGCAGCCACATGCTGCAACGATGATGAGCAATAGCTGCATTACATAAACCAGGGCAAAAACGCTATCTCCTCAACTACAGACCAATATAAATTACTTTCAATCAATCAGCAAGGTCATAGGAATTCATAATCACAGTCAAATCAAATACTTGTTTGCTCCAATGGTTTGTCTCATTTTTAGAGGCATCAATCAATTCAGATTCAGACCAGTCATCCACCTTGGACAAGTGCTTTTGCTCTCGCCAAAAAAATGAAGTGGAGGACGCCCCATTGGTCAGACCATGGGATCAGGGCCAATCTCTCTGCGAAGGGGTCATCATATACCGTGCCAACTCACCTAAATTTCAAGCAACCTCACCCAGTCAACGCTCCTCGAGATTTTGACTGGAAAAAATCTTAAAATGTAGATACTATTGGATCTAACCGGACATGCCATGGCAAAAGATTTATCTTTCAAATTTTCGCCTCATTGAGTTTAAATAGAAATTCTATCTCTAGAGAACCTTTGAAATTGGCCCTAAAATGGCCCAAATGTGAAAACGACGCCCATTTTTTTTTTCCAACTTCAGGGCAGGGCGTTATAATTTTAATAATGGACTCCATCATAGAAAAGTTATATTGCAAAATATTTACTATTGGCATTACGATCCAATTTATTCATTCATTATGGCATCAAGATTAGCCTCTGGGATGAATATTTCTCCACTACTTAGGAAGATAAAAACTGCTTTTGGGCAAAACGAGCTAAAATAAGGTAAACTAAATAGTAGCCCCTCGACTGAAAAATATGGAACAAACTTCGAATGTTTTTATCCTCATAAAAGCAGTGATATAAGGGTCATTATCTATCATAAGATACATTTTGGTTGGGATAATAGTTAGGTGATGATTATAATAGTTTACCATTAAGGACGCCTTGCCTCCGAGGGCTCCTAAAATGCGAGCCAATTTTTGTACCCCTGGTTTGACTGAACCATTGAGTGGCGAGGGGTTTAGGAATCTTCATTTTTTTTTTCCTAGAAGATTGCCTGCATATAAATGTGTCTACTGACCGAAATAATTTTATTCTAACGCCCATGGCTTATATTTAAAAAAATAAATTTTATTACATTGGCACGTTTTTTATAAATTAATTCACGACCATACTTTTTTCGTTTCATAATTGCAGAAGTGCTCCGGCCACCCTGAGCGAGTAGTTCGGCTCCGCCTACCCTGGCAGAGTGGTTTGTGCTCCGGCCACTCTGAGCGAGTGGTTCGTGCTCCCGTACCTGAGCAGTGGTTTCGTGCTCGGCTACACGTCACCGCCGTAGTTACCTGAGCGAGTGGGTTGTCGCTCACGTCACCTCTGAGCGGAGGGTTCGTGCTGCGTCGACC
>CM068956.1:182671804-182682523 GCA_035128595.1 Eptatretus atami | reverse complement strand
TTGCATTTCCCAAGTTAGCATTTTCACCCTCATTGAAAAACAGTTTGGCTTGTTCATGGTCTCTAAATGACGAGTCCCCCGAAATGTCAGCACGCGTAAGCCACAGCGATGGCCGGCATCTTGCAGCAAGCTTCTTTAATGCTGATCCACCCAACTTTATTTGTCGTGTGGTAACTGGTGACAAAACATGTTTTCCCCAAGAGGATCGTGAAATCAAATTTGAATTAATGCAATGGAAGGAAAGGGAGCATCACCACCAAATAGCCTGGTGTTGGCTCAGTGGTGAGGGTGGTGGCGTGGGATCCTAGGGTCCTGAGTTCAAGCCCCGTTGGCCACTGCATTAATACACCAGGGGGTTGACTCAGCCTGTCATCCTTCTGAGGTCGGTGAAATGAGTACCAGTTCCAGTGTGTGTACTGGTAGAGGGGCACTGCATCAGTGACACAGTCGCGCTTCAAGAAACGATAGCTACCCCGGCAGCGAAGCTGCCATACGACCACCACCACCACCACCACCAAATAAAATTTTCACTCAAACTTGAGATGGAAAGATCAATTTTCTTGGATACCTCGGGAATTCTGATTCTTGATTAGACGAAGTATGTATCACAAAACTACAATCATAGGCAGATGTTACTCCAACATTAAGTAAGATTTGCGGCAAGCCATCAAGGACAAATGCCAGAAGATATTGACCAAAGTTGAACTCTCTCTCTCTTTCAAGACAAAACACCTGTGCTCAAACTCCGTGACTGTGGTTTTGAGAAAGCTGGGTCACCCACAGTACAGTATGGACATGGCCCCCAGTCACTAGTAACTATTTCTGTGCTTGAAGTCCCACTTGCATGGCTGCTGATTCACAGACAATGAGGAACTAATGGAAGCAACCACAACGTGGCCGAAGGAACATTCTGAAATTTTGTATTTTCCTGGCTTGGGACGAACAGCTCTGTTGAAGTCACGGGAAACAATATTTTAAAAAGTAAAAATGGTGCATGTTGCGGTTGTGTATCTCATTGCTCCAACTTTATGAATATCCATTCTATCACTTTAGAAAAATATCGGGAGCAGTGAATGGTGTATCTGCATCATGCTTTAATATATATATATATATATTTTGTATGCCTTGTCGAGGCTCGTATAGAGCTAACACACAACGCACAGCAAGAGTGGCATGAGACAAGAGGGTGGGAGTGGGAAGACAAAACAGTGGGGAACAGAGACATTAGAGATCTGTGGAGGGGAGGGATGGGGCGGGAACAGGGTACACAAGAGACATTACAGGAATTTCAAGAAGGAAAGCAGGGAATTTGAAGGAGGTGGGTTTGGGGTGGATTAACAGGGTAGAAAAGGATCGAGGATTTGGATGGGGAATGATAAGAGGTGTGGTGAACAGCTGTTTGAAGGCCTGCGAGGGAAGAATGGGATTGAACAGATGAGGGAGTTTTTCCAAAGGGGGGGGGGGAAAGAGAATATAAGAGTGAAGTGAGCAGTGATTCATGATTTTGGTAGTTTTACCAGAAGGGGGTTGTTGGCGGACCTTGAGCGCCCTGAGAAACATGGGAGGGACAAATCGCAGACACAGCGGGGGGGCACGACCGAGAGAGTGGTAGAAGACAGAAAGACCACGACTGCCTGCCGGTGAGAGAGTGAGAGGCCCAAAGCTCAGCTCATGCGGGAGATGCCAATGATCCGAAATGCTTGTTCCAAGCATGAAGCAAGAAAGGTGAGAGGCAGGAGCACCAACCCAGAGGGAAGAGCAGTACTCCATCAGGCTGCAGACGAAAGCTTTGTATGTGGTCAGGAGCTCAGGTGGGCCGAGGAGGACTTTGCACGATGGAGATTCCAATCGGCGACTGCTTTGGAGGCGAGGTGAAATGTGGCTTTCCGGAAAGATCATGGCAGATAGTGAGACCAGAAGCTTGAAGAAAAGATCTTCCAGAGGATTGTTGAGAAAGTGGATGGGGGGGGGGGTTGCCAATAGTCATTCGGAGAGACATAGTGAGAGTGTGAGATTTGTCTGGATTGAAAGACTGTTCCACGTGTTGGACCATTTGTGATTTATCCAGACTGCAGTGGCGAAGAAGCTGTGCTGCCGGTCTGAGGATGACAGATGGTACGGCAGAGGGTGTAGACATCAGCAAGAGATGAGAAGATTTCCAGAGAGTCGGAAGATCGTTGAATGAAACCAGAAAAAGAACAGGGCCCAGAATTCTGCTTGAGGAACTCAGCCTGGACAGGAAGAGGGATGAAAAGAACTCCATTTAGAGCCACACGTTGACTGCACGGACAGGAAGTCTGTGGACATGAGTGGAAATGGCCTTGGATACATAGGAAGAGAGTTGGTGAGCAGGGAAGGGTCAGACCGTGTCAAAAGCACGTGTATGTCCAGGATACGGCTCTGATTTCATGTCCGGCAATTGAGGACCTCCACCATTGTTGGGAGAGCAGAAGCAGCATATTCAGGGTAGAGTGACCTGCGTCTAAACAAATTGATGATCATAAATCAGGCATTGGAGAAGGAGAAGGATTAATGTCTGAAGTGATGATGGATTCCATAACCTTGCTGATGATTGGGAGAAGGCTGGTTGATCTGTAGTTGCAGGATTGTTTTTGCACTTTTTGATGCAGGCAGTAATATTTGCTGATTCAAGCAGATAAGATGACTTGAGCAATGAAGAGGTGAATCGAACAGAGAGATGTGAGCAAGCGCAGAGAGCAGGATTTTAGGACACGTGGGCTGATGGTCTGGACGGTTGCAGAATCTGAGTCGAGGTTTGACGCATCTCTCCACCTTGCAGCAGAAAAGGCACAGAGTCCAGGACAGTTGGGTGCGATTGGTTTAGTGGGCACAGAAAGTGATGGGCTTGTGCACAAATTTCGATGAAAAACACCGAGTTAGGCATTCAGCCTTTTCACGTGCAGTATCAGCAGTGCGGCCATTTGAGTAAGGAGGGGATGGAGAGGAAACTTACACCAGAAAGAGATTTCATTAGATGCCACCAGGATTGGAGGAGGGAGAGAGGTTTGAGAGTTTAGACTTGAGATTAGAAAGATGTTTTTCTGGCTCTCCTGAGGTAAAACAACATTTGTTCTGAGCTTTATGGAAGGAAGTGAGATTACCCACAGTTGGGTTTGGTTTTCCATGAGAAAGCAAGTTGTTTCAGACAACTGCCTACATAAGCTTGAAGTTGAGTTTTATTTAATTTTTCTCTGAAGTAAATTTTTTTCTCTTTTCTCCTCATTCCTCACTTGTATGTCATTGTACAAGAAGCTGAATTAAGTGCACATAAGGGATGATGTCCAACATTAGCGAAAGAACCGCTATTTTCAGGGTCGAATATAAAATCGATGAGTAATCACAAACATACACAAAAAACTTATTTGTCCATTGCGAATCATGAATTGATACATGTCAAGAGCACTTTTGAGACAGGATGCACACAATGTTCTAATTACGCATCACACAACGTTTTCATAGTTTTCTCTTTATTGCAGCTGTTTCCATTGAAGTTTATATCATTTACCAGGTCACAAGATGGAAGTGAAGATGAAGGTTAAGCAGTCTTGTGGGATTCGTGTTCTGAAATGGAAGGTCTCTTTGCCAGGGACTGAACATGACCCTGTTGACCGAGCCATATTGCTGTAATTCGTATGACCACTCAAGAGAGGGAGTTGAGTGGGAGGAAAATAATTCGGGATTTGTTTATTTCTGTTCCTATTCAGTCATTGTGTTTACTTTTGCAGCACTTATCATCAACAAAAAGTGAAGGTGCAAACATTTAAAGATCCTAACCTATAAGCACTCAATGGTCATAAAGAACGAATTTGTCATCAATTTTACTTGATGTGTATCTTCCATGCAAAGCTGCTAATGGGGTGATGTTCGTATGGTGAGTACCAGTACCGCTTGTATATGCAGTACAACAACGGAAACAACTCCTACATCACCTCTATGGTCTAAATTGGTTACAGGCAACCATATAACAAGTGCAGAAACACATGTTGAGTTTCCGAAATATAAGGGTCATTGTAAAGATACAGATTGTCTATTTAATGTAACGAAGCAGTGCAGGTTTGTAAAACGTGATTTACTCCTGTTGAATACTGCTCTTCTCCCCCTCATTCTCACCCTCCCCCCATCGTATTGATAAGGTTCCGTCCTCCCCCTCCGATTTGATGAGCTCCCTTCTCCCCCCCCCCACATCCGATTTGATAGCTCCCCTTCTCTCCCATCCATCACCTCACTCCCCTCACAAACTCTGCACTCTTATCAAGAAGGACTTTATCGTTTCTTAGTTGTATTTCCTGGATGCCCTTTGACCCATAGGTAGACATCTTTTTGGGGAGAGGAAGTTGCAGTGAATTATATTTAATTTGTTTGAAAACAATTTATGACTAACACAAACAAACTTTGGCATCAAAGGCACCAGTCGATAGTGTACTGCCTGACTTTGGCACGTGGAAGGCTATTACAAGAACAAATAGATACAACGCAACAATTGGAACAGAGAAGGGGAACACAACAAGCAGGGTGGAGGAGATGGAGATGACAACAAGGATGCAGGAAAATAAGAGGTAGGGAAAACGCAAAGGATGGACAATATGGAAACAAAAGCAAATTTTGGGAGGGTGTGAGGTGGTTTAGCAGGTGTAGAAAGATCATGATTTTGATGGGGATGACTTGAGATGGTGCGTGAACAGCGTCTTGAAGACTGAGGGAGAATGAGATTGAAGAGAGTATGGAAGGTGCTTCCACAGGTGGGGGAAAAAAGAGGATAAATGAGTGGAAGTGAGCAGTCTTCTGATTAAGCAGTTTCACAGGAGGAGTTTGGATGGTGGACGTGTGTGTCCTACAGATACAAGGGAGGGGTGGGATTCGTGGGAAGGAAAGGCACAAGAGGGCAAAGGGTGCAAGTCCAACCTTCTCTTTCTCTATGTCTGGCATTGTTCACCCCTATGTCCTTCTCCTCCTCCCATTGTCTCATCTTTCCTCCAAGTGTCCCTTTACCTTGCGATAGGTCCCCCCCCCCCATTCCATTCCACAATGTTTTTCTTCTGTGTTTTCGTTCTTCCTGAGCCTCGATTTTGTATACAAAAAGAGCAATTAATCGACAGTTGAGTGTAGAAACAGAGAAAATATAAATAAAATTAATACGAATGGATGATGTTGGATGACAATGATAAGTATGAGGGAAGATTACACCAAACAACGGGAAGCAATTCCACAAATGGGAATTTGAAACACGACATGGGAGATCGTTCTATAAATGTTTTAAATGTTATATTTGTGCAATCATTGCTCCGAACTCTATGATGTGAACACTCACCTGAAGCCCAGAAGGATCTTTGAGGTTGTGTGACCTCATCTCACTTCAATGGAACCTCACAGCGATCTGCAACAGGAATAAAAAGTTCATTTTGTGATGAGATGAAAAAAGGAATAGTGAATGTTGAAGTATTTATTCGTGTAAAACCATCTGGTTGGAAACATTATTCGAGAGTGTGAGATGTTATGTTGATAAAATACATATTGGCTTGAATGTGATTATCGGTATTCACACTTTTACTGCTGTTTTGTTGTCATTATTCATTCAACTCCTGTAAAACAGTTTTGTTTTTAACTCCAATGCATTGTCAATCATAGTTTTCACTAATTAAGAGATGGAAATTGAAAAATAACAAATGGTGATGGATAAATATGTAGCTAAAGGTATATGAGGCCCTTCTCTCGCAAACTGGGATTTCGATTGGCACGTTCACTGGGGTCCAATATAATTTATCAAGGAAAGAGGTACCATAGCCCTGTGGTCCAAAAGACCTCTCTGAGATCTCAGAAAGAGTGCCTTGCAATCGTTCGATTACTTCAGGGAATTTATTCAACTACAACCATGGACGTGCACAGAAGGAAGGACAGACCGAGATTGATTCAAAAATAACTTTCATGACCTCAAAATGTTATTACAAACCCAGTTCACATCATCATTATCAGTAGTTCACTCTTCAATCTCATGCTGAATTAAACTTTTTTGTGCTTGCATCTTAATGAGTTAAAACTTCTGTGCTCATCGACTATACATAAGTTATCTCTGTCTGTCTTCTATGCACTCCTAACTCCTGGACGGATTGAGTTAAAACCTGGTGTTGTACTCGGAACACCAGGAATGTTTGTGATGCCCGTTCATAGCCCATTTGTTTTAGCATAAGTGGAAAAATCTCCGGTCAATGTGTATCGTGTAGCACCAGTCCTGCTGGAAGTGGGTATCACAAGTTTAAATAAATTTGATGTGTTCATTCTCTGCAAGAAAAAACTCATATTTCCATAAGCTTTGGATAATGCTGGCTGGTCTGTTCTTGTGTTTCACTCTTGGTGGTTTGTACCGGGTGTACAGTGAATTTAGAAGGTTGGGAAAGTTACGATCATCATAAAGTGAGTGAAATATCATGCTGTACTGTTTCTGTTTTAACTTGTGCTTAATTTAAACAATTCCCTGTGTAAACACATTCCCTTTTGCCCAGCTTATAAAGCCCGACTTTAACTCGCATCGTGGCACAATGGTTCGTGTCTCCCCTGGGTCTGGGAGGTCAGGTTCAAACCCCGGCTCAGTCATACCAAAGACTTTCTAAAAAATAAAAAAAAATGTACTGCTGCTTCCTTGCTTGATGCTCAGCAATGAAAAGGATAAAGCACGGACAAACAATGTTGGAGGGACGAGAAACCATCCAGTATAACCCTTGCACAGAAACTGCTCCAGCAGCACCAACACTCTGTAAAGTGTATGGTACATCAAAATATACGAGTATACACTGGTTAAAAGTTAGAGCTCCTTTGCTTTCTTGTTGTTGGTCACAATATGCAGATTTTGGATATCACAAGTCAGGCAGAGAGGACCAAATGAAGGGGAAGGCTTTGTGTCAATGCTTCTCCAGCATTGTATCAAATGTTCGGTGCCAGTAAAATACAACCAACAGCAACTGGAAAAGGAGTTTGCTTCCTCCACAAGCCACAATGAGTGGAAAGGAAGCCAGTGGAGTTCAGATGAGACCAGGTTTTTCTTTCAGTAGCACCGTTTCAGTCGGCTGCTGGTAGATAACCTGGGTGGGATGTTCATCCTCCATTGTAATCTTTCTTCAGGTCTACAGTTTGACAACACAGCTTCAATACACTTCACTCCGCCTCAGTCCCAAAATGAAATTGGGAAAGGATATAAGAAAGATTATTGAGAGAGAAAGTATGGAGTAAGATGTGAAAGAAACAAATGGAAGTGTGGAAAGTGAGAGAGAAGAAGGAAAGAAGTTTGTGAGAAAATAGGAGACGGGGAGGAAGGCAAAAAGCATGCATGAACAGAAGAAACATGATTGAATGAGGAATGAATAGAGGTGGGACCAGGTGAAGACACTCATTATAATGATCAGGCACACAATCACATGAAGCAGAAGAGTCGAAATGACACTTGCTCAAAACGCTGGTCAAAGGATAGATCAACTACAGGCAAGATGGAAATGGTGCACCCCATCAGTCTCGTGTGTGTTGCCCGCGATGGGGAATGGATGTTAAACATTTGCATCAGAAATAACGAAGTCCGTGACAAGAATAAATAAGGAGATAATGAAATGAGAGACAGTTATTCCTTTTCATGTTATTAGTCAAATATAAAGCAAAAATATCAGCCGGAAACAGAAAATGCTCATTTGAAGTGAACGTTTCTCCAAATGTGGTTTGAAGATACCTGGGTGGCACTTCGGCAGTTCACACCATCTTTACACATGACGGTAAGATGTTCTGAGGTCACGTGATCTTGCACACATTTCAGGGTCACTGGTACATCTCTGGTAACTCGACATGATAATAGTTCCACCTGAATTAATGCAAAATAAGAATGGAGTTAAAGACAGATTTTGAGATTGATTGGAGCATGATAACCAGGGCTAAATACACATGGAATGTGTGATATCAGGATAGTTGGATCATGTGTAAACTGAAAAATCAAACAATGAGAGATTTACTCGAAAAGAGACTGAGGTCTGGATTAACTCAGAACAGAAAAACAAACCTTTTTGTAATCCGTGGAACCTCAAGGTGATTGTAGCTGAAATCTGATGTCGGCAGGTCACAGAAATCTGTAAAATCACAACAGGCAAGAATTATATATTTGTGCAAAAAAGGAGAACACAACACACCTCCTTGTAAATCAGATTTTTTTAATAAAAAAAAAACATCAACGAGATCGTGTACCTGGTGTACATGTTGGCAAGTTGAAATTGTCATTCTGCAAACTATTGCAAGGCATATCAGAGCTGTGACCTTCTTCACAGAGAAATCGACTTTGGTACCCAACGGGAACTGTAATAAGATCCTGATAAAGAGATGGATATGTTTGGCTGATGATTGTAACAGGCAGCTGCTAGTCAAAAGATTTAATCATTCTCCAATTCAATCCATATTGTCAAACACAACAAGCCAAGAAAACCATTATATCACACCTTGATTCTGCACTGTAATGTCTAAAGGTTATTGTTTTCATTTTCCTTTCCCAAATCAATCGTAAGTGCTTTCAAACCTCATACCACTCGTGGAAAGTGGGAAAACAAATTCTCAAATTTGCGTTTTTGTTCACACATGATCCAGTTACGAACAAACTGCTCAACGCTTTAATATAATCATTATATATAAATATATATAGTATGAATCCACTCTTGCTGTTATCACTTATCCAAGCAGAAGTTCAGGTATAGAAGGTTTGTTTGGGAACAAAGGGAAGAGTTTTAGTTTTGGTCATTATGGCGATGGAACGGGTAAGCCTGAAAAAATCCCTGGAAAGCGACTACATGTAGATATACTGAGGTTCATTGTGAGAGCGAGCAGTAATGCTCTAAAACACTGGATGATGTGTGGGGGAATTGAAACATGGACTGAAGAAGAGCTTGGAGAGACGGAGTAATCTTGGTTAGCAGGCAGAGGAAAGAGAGTGAGTGAGAAGTGAGGATGAGAGAGTGAGAGAGTGAGAGAGTGAGAGAGAGTGAGAGAGTGAGAGATGAGAGAAGTGAGAGAGTGAGAGAGTGAGAGAGTGAGAGAGTGAGGGAGAGGAGAGAGAGTGAGATGAGAGTGAGAGAGAGTGAGAGTGAGAGTGAGAGAGTGAGGAGTGAGAGAGTGAGAGAGTGAGAGAGGTGAGAGTGAGAGATGGAGAGAGTGAGGAGTGAGAGTGAGAGTGAGAGAGAGTGAGAGTAGAGAGAGATATTGAGCATCAGTGAGAAGGGAAGGAAATAAGCGAAGATATAGATTTGTGTAGGTCAGTGGACAGTGTGAGAGGAAACAAATGCATGGTGATGGTAGTAAGGGAGAGTATGGAGGAGGTGCAAGTGTATGTGTATGCGTGGAGGAAAGTGCTAGGATTTGATGGTGGAAGGGAAGATGTCGAGGAAGTTGAAAGGGAATGTCCTGACGTTGTGTGTAACAGTAGCACCCTACTGGAGACTAGTAGCAATGACAGAGCAGCAACAGAGAGGTTGAGAACAAAGGCATCTGTCAGATTGCGGGAATGAAGAAGGGGAGAGAAGGACGATTGACGAAACGAAGTGGGATCAGTGTGCAGCTGAGCTTGATGGGAGATTGGTAAAATTTAGCTGAAGTGGGCAGGGAAATGGTGCAGATGGAGAAGATAGATTTTTGAAGAGCAGATGTGTTGAAAGTGAGAGTCAGAATGTAAATGGGGAGACTGCAGTTGAGATGGGAGGATTGTTGAAGAGGGATGTCAAAACACTGTGAGATAGATGGAGATGACTGATGATAGTGGGTAGTAGGAGAGTGTTATGAACAGAGCAGAACAGCAACTCGTACATCAGTCAGCCTACCCCACATAAAGAGATTTAAGGAAGAACGAGATGCTCCCCACTGCCACAATGTCTCAATGTAACACCTCTTGCTCTCGAGCCTCAATTTTGGATCTGGACGTGAAACAGGTGCTGTCCCATGAATGAAGCAGATTGTGATGCAATCAAGAAAATTATTAACTACGAACTTGTAAGAGTGCATACCTCACAGGCTGAACAGTTTGCATTTTGTATCCCACTGAGAGGCCGGTCAGGATCGGATCTTGACCAAATTATTGGCTTGTTTTTGTCACTTACTCACTCATCTAAGTTTCATCATAATTGAACCAATTTTTG
Source organism: Eptatretus atami (assembly GCA_035128595.1). Classification (NCBI taxonomy): domain Eukaryota; kingdom Metazoa; phylum Chordata; class Myxini; order Myxiniformes; family Myxinidae; genus Eptatretus; species Eptatretus atami. The sequence continues at coordinate 182,672,357 of CM068956.1, read as the reverse complement.
AAATCATCTTGAATATATACACCGGACCCCGCCATTCGCGTTCCAACATTTGTGGTTCGCTTTTTCGCGGTTGATAATTTGTGACATGCTCCTACATTCATGGGAAATTGCTCCACGATTCGCGTTTTTTGCAGATTTTGTTTTTGTTCACGAGCCGTGAGCAAAACACAGTTCTAAAACAAGTCTTCCACGAGCCATGCACAAGCAGCTGGTGTACATACAGTTCAATACTGTACTACGCAAAAACATATTTCCACGAACCGCGAACACTGACCTGATGCCTGTACATGTTTGTGGCTTTGCGGATAATCATAGTTTTGCGGACATCTCACCATGTGCACATTAAAATATGGTACTGTACATACTGTATTGTACTTCGTGGAAAAATAGTTTTCGTGGGATAACGTAGAAGAGGCAAGCGAAACATTTTATACTATAAAAACTTCCCTTTGAATCAGGAACCGCCAAACCATAAACGTTATCCCCTTGTCCACATTGACAATTCCCCACCTTTGGTGGTGTCGGCATTTGCAGCCTCTTTAATGACTACTCT
>CM068956.1:182611776-182623648 GCA_035128595.1 Eptatretus atami | reverse complement strand
GAAGGGGAAGGCTTTGTGTCAATGCTTCTCCAGCATTGTATCAAAATGTTCGGTGCCAGTAAAATACAACTAGTAGCAACTGGAAAAGGAGTTTGCTTCCTCCACAGAGCCACAATGGACTGGAAAGGAAGCCAGTGGAGTTCAGGGAGATGGGAGACCTCATGTGGTGTTGGTCTTTCAGTAGCGACCTGTTTTCGTTGGCTGCTCGCTTGGTTTGAGTCAACTGGTGCTGGGTGGGGATGTGTTCATTCGCTCTGCTCATTTGGTTTTATCAATCTTTCTTTTCTTTTGCGGGTCGGTATCTAGGGTTTGAGCAATCTTACAGGGCATTCTAATACAGGCGTTTCACTCGTACCGGCTTCCATTGTCCCGGAAAATGAAATGAGGAAAGGATGAATAAGAAAGGCATATTGGATATAGAGAAGGTATGGAGATTATAGATGGGAGGAATGAAATACAATTGTGGGAAGGTTTGTTGGAAGTGAGAGGAGAGGATAGGGAGAGAGAAGTTTGTGGAGAAGATGAGTTAGAGGGGACGGGCAGTAGCAAAAGAGCATGCATGGACCAGTAGCTTCATTGATTGAATGAAGATATGAATAGGAGAGGTGGACCGGTCAGGTAAGACCTCGAGTTATATTTGAGGAGGGCGTGGACGACAATGAACATGGGAGTTTGGTGGGGTGTGTTGGCGGTTGTTGGGTTTGGGAGGTTTGGTGGGTGCTGTGTTTTGGGCTGTGTTTGTGTTATATGGGTCAGCCGCCGCTCTGCGCGCTGGTTTGGAAATATTGGGTTGGAGGCCGTGCTTGGGGGGTGTGGACGAGAGTGGTTTTTCTTGGTTGTGTTGAAATGGTTAGCAAATGGGTTGTGAGTCGTGGTGTTGTGTTTGTTTGGAGTAGGTAGGGTTTTATGAAGTACGTTTTGTTTTGTGATGATATGATTGTTTTTGGTGGTTGGTCTGTGTTGTGAGTTGTGTGGTGAGTGCTGCGTAAGATGTCGTGTGGCGTTTGGCTTGGTGCCGTTTTAGGTTGGCTGTTTTGGGTCTGTTGTCGGGGTGGGGTTAATTTGTGCGTGGTTGTCGTACGGTGTGCTGGGTGGGGGCGGTTGGAGGGGGAGAGCTTAATGTTGGTGGTTGGTATGTTGTTTTTAGATGGCTAAGAGAAGGTTGGGTGTTTGGGGTTCGGTGGTGGGTTGGGCTGGGGGGTGGGAAGGTGCGTCGGTTTTGGTGTGGGTGGTCGTTTGGTTTTTTGGGTAAGTGGGTGTGTGTGTGTGTGTGTCGTAAGGCGTGTGATAAAATGCTGTTGTGTTTTGTTTTTGTTGTTTTTGGTTCTTTGTTTGTGTGTTGTTAGTTATTTGTTAGTGTCACTGATATAGTGTTTTGTGTTTTATTGGTGATGGTGTATTGAGGTTGGATGTTGTACGGTTTGGTCCGGTTTTAGGTTGGAGTGGTGTGGGCGCGGGGCGGTTGTTTGTCCTTGTGGGTAGATTTGTGTTGGGGTGGGTTTCGGTTTGATTGGTGTCCTGGTCCAAATAAATGGGTAGAGGTGTGGCGTGCTGGTTGGGAGAATGGTTTTGGGTGGGTTGGTTGGTTGAGTGCTGAGGGGAGAAAAGTGATGCAGTTCGTTTTCTTTTTCCTGTTTTTTTGTTTCTTTGTGTTATAAAGTATCTGCTTGCCGTGTGTGGGTTTAGGATATTTTTTTTCTGTTTTTTTCGTGTTTTTGGGCTTGTGAAATTTTTTTTTCTTGTGAGGGTGATTGCGGGTGTTCTTATTTTTTTTCCGCTCTTATATATTCGTTTTGTTTTTGTTTGGAGCATTCCTGCTCCGCGTTGATATTGATGTTGTATGGTTTGGGTGTTTTTTTTTTTTTTGTGTTTCCGTAGTTGATAAAATTATTTATTCTGGTTTTGTTATGGTTTCTTTTTTGTGTTCGTTTGTTTGGTGTGTTTTTTTTAGTTTTTCTTATTGTTGTTTTACTTTAAATTTGCTTGTCTTAAAATATTTTTTTGTTTTATTTCGGGTATGAAGCCCTTTTTTTTTGCTTGACAGAAAATGGTTTTTTTTTTGGTTTCTTATCGTGTGTTTTATCTTCCAATTTGTTTGTTGAGATTGTCTTGTTGTTGTTGGTATGTTGTTTTTGGTATTGTTGTATAATATTAAGGTCTTGCCTTGATGTTTTTATAATTTTTTCGTATTGTGAGCTTGGAGGTTTGGTTTGTTGTTGTTTGGTCAATGTTTTTATATATAAGGTAGAAATGTTGTTTGGTGTTCGTTTGAAATGAATTTTTTTTTGTTGTGTTTGGGTTGATTCAGAGTTGGTTGTTGGGTGTGAATTTTGTATGGTTTTGTGTTTGGTGGTGGTTGTGGTTTTATGTGTGTGGTGTGTTTTTGATGTACGCATTATTCGTGTGTGCGGCGTTTGTTTTTTTGGCTGATTGGGTTATCTGCTGTTGTTGTTCCTTTTGTTTATAGGTTGGTTGGGTTTTGCTGTTTGTTGTTTTGGGTGTGTGTTTTTGTCATTGGTTTTGGTTTGAGTTTTTAATTTCGTATAGAGGTGGCATTATGGATGTTGCTTTGTGAGTGTTGATTGTGATTGTTTGTCATGGTTGTTGGGTATTGTGAGAGTTATAGTGGTTGGTTTTCCTTGTGTGTGGATGAATTTTAGGCGGGGGGGCGTGCGTGTTGCTTTTTGCTTGGTTGAAGCTTTTGGGTTGGTGGTTGAAGTTGGATAGGATGGTGTCGTTTTGTGCGTTAGGTTTTGTGTCTGCTTGTATTGTTGCATTGGTGATGTGGTTTTTTCTTATTATGTTTTGTCTTCTATGGTTTTCGGGGAAAGGTTATTGTTTGCATAGGAGTGGGGTGTTTAAAGTTGCGTTGTTGGGTGTTTTTCGTGTTGGAGATGGTGTAGCGTTTGTTGAATTTATTCGCTGTTTTTTTGGGGGTGTTTTTGGTGGGTTTTTAGGGTGTTATTGGTGGTAGCAGAGGGGTGTGGTGGGTTTGGTGTTGTGGAGTCCCTAGATATGAGTGCGATGAATGACACTTGTGACTTCAATTACCGGTGAGGGCAGATGAAGGTATAGATCAACTACAGACAAGGTATGGGGAAAAAGTGGTGCACCCATCCAAGTCTCGTGTGTTGTTGTCCGGGGTTTTCGCCGATTGGGGAATCGGGGGATTGGGGTAGATTCTTATTTTGACATCAGAAATTTATGGACATCTGAAATATCCGTGGGACGAGAGAATAAAATAAAGCGAGAGTTAATGAAATGGTAGAGAGGACAGGGCATTTATTCTGTTTTATGTTATGAGTCCATAATGAGATATGAGGTGCAAAAGATAATTGGTCATGCCGGGAAACAGACTAGAGAGTTGTCTCGATTTGTAAGCGAATACGTTCTCCACAATGTGGTTTTGAGAGATGACCCTGTTTGGCATGGGTTTTGGGGGTTCACTTTTTTTACCGGCAGTTCCGAGCCAAACTATCGCCATGCTATTTTTATCACTCGATGCGGTAGCGATGTTCTGAGCGTTATCGTGCTCTGGATTTGCATGGTCAGTGCTATTTCGGGGTCACTGTACATTTATCTCTCGGTGGGTAAACTCGACACGATCACAGAGTTCCAGCTGAATTTAACTGCAAAAATAAGAATGGAGTGAAAAACAGATGTTTGAGATTGATTGGACATGATACCAGAGTGAGGCTGAATAACATGGATAGTGGGTTGTGATTATGCAGTGATATATGTTTGTGATCATTTGGTTAAAAGAGGTGGAAAATATCAAATAACTGATGATAGGGATTTTTGTGGTTCGAAAGAGAGACTGAGGGTCTGGGATTAACTCAGAACTCAGTAAAAACACAAACCTCTTTTTGTTTGAAACCGGTGGAAACCGGCAAGGTGTGTATTTGTATGCTGAAATCTGATGTGCGGCAGGTCAACAAGAATATGTTTCTGTTTATAGTTTAATACACAAATCGTGGTCAATGGTTATATTATAGCATTTGGGTGCAAAAAAAGAAGAGACCGGGTGGTAAACACTATCCGGCCTTGTGTAATTCAGATTTTTTTTAATAAAAAAAAGTTACCATACAGCAGAGATTCGCGTTCTTGGGTACCTGGTGTACATGTGTGGCTTTAAGTTTTGGAAATTGACTCGAGTTCCTGTCGAGAGACTATTTGTCGAGAATGGCATATCAAGAGTCTTTGTGACCGGAGGTTTTTGGTGTTCACAAAGAAGAGAGTCGGAGGCGTTGGTAGCGGGTTGGTCTTTGTTCTCCACTTGTGAATTTGTGTAATTGGGGAATATGTCTTGATGATTATTTTGAGAAGTATGTATGAGTATTAGATAATCTAGATTTTGGGTGTGATGATGTTGGGTGAACGGGATGGCAGGGACTTGCTATAGGGTCAAGCAGATCATTAAATCATTCCTAGGTCACCAATGAGTCAATCATATTGTAAACACAACAGCCAAGAAACCGATGTATTAGTTCATCCTTGATTCTGGACTGATTAATGTCTATAAGGTAATTTGTTTTTTCCCATTTTCTTTCTCCTTTCTAGGTATCGTAAGTGACTTTGAAGATGCACGCCTTTCCGGAGTAGCTGTTCAATCCACTGGTCTGGGAGTGGGAAGTGAAGAGTGTGGACAAAATGAATTAGGCTTCTCTCTGATAAATTATGTATCGTTTTTTTGCTTCTATCCGTATGTAGGTTAGCCTGTATCGAAGTCGAACTGCCTGTTCAAAGTTAAATTATATCATGCTTTTATATCATTGAGGTTATATTATATATATATATATTATTATAGCTTTTATTATATATTATATCTGAGTATATATAGTTTAGATTTATTATTTAGTTTGTATGGTGTTCTAGTATATGTATCAAGGTCTGTGTTTAAGGGTGCACTTTATTCCCAAGTGTGTCATGTTGATCTGAGAAAGTTCAGCGGTTTTTGGTGGATCGAGAGAAGTTGGGATATGTCGCAGGTTTTGGGTGGCGAGGATGGGTGAGGGTCTTGATGGTTGGGGGATAAGAGGTGGTATAAGGGTCATGAGGTCTCTGGCTGAAGTGGCAAGGCGAACATGGTGCAGATGGGAGGAAGATAGATTTTCTGAAGAGAGCCAGTATGTGTTGGAAGATGGGAGTGCATGAAGTAAAATGTGGTGTTGAGACTATTCGCATGTGTGGAGATGGTCGGGATTGTGTGGGATTAGAGGGATGTCAAAACATAGTGCGAGATAGATGGAGATGACTTGATGATGTGGGGTGGTAGAGGAGTGGTTATGAAGCAGAGCGAGAACAGCAACTCAGTACCTATTTCAGCTCAGCCTCCTTTAGGTTTACCCCGACATAAAAGAGATTTTATATAGGGAAGAACGAGAGATGCTCCGCCACTGCTGCCAATGTCGGTCGAGATTTAGGTACCTTGCTTGCTTCTTCCGATGGGTTGTCTGTGTGTTTTGCTCAATTTGGTGTCGGGAGCGTGTTGGGCTGTTGATAAACAGAGGGTGACTTTTGTCCCATGAATGATGGCTGATAGGAGACTTGGTGATGCCGAGATTGAAATAACAATTATAACGATGAAACCGAGCGAGAATTTGATTGTAGACTGTGTCATAAGGTCCTTCACGTTTGTTACGCCATGAGGCTGAACATTTACATTTTTGTATCCCAGCTGGCTGAGGGTATAGGCGCGGGTGACGCATTTCAGGAATCTCACGGACTTGAGATCCGGGTCGGCGATAAATTGAATGGTCAGCTTGTTGTTTGGTTCACTTTACTCAACTCAATTGGTTGGTTGATGTAGATAGTAGGCTTGTGATCAGCTAATGTTTTTTCGTACCAATAATCTGTGATTGCATCTGTTGACAGAATTTTTGAAATATCTTGATAGGAGTTTCGTCACAACCAATCCCGGGGCACACCCGTGTTCCGACCGATGTTCGGTTTCTGCCGTGGTTCTCCACAGTTGTATGCTTGTGCCGGTGTGGGGTTGTTGGTTTTTGGGTTCTAGTGGACAAGTCTTGAGAGTCTGGTGGTTCCTGCCTTATTTGGTTTGTCGGTCTGTTTTGCTGGGGTTGAGTAATTTGTGACAGTGCTCCTACATTCATGATGTTGGTATTGTGGGGTATTAATCTGTGCTCGTGTGGGGCTCATTGTAATTCGCGGTGGGGTGTGTTTTATTCGTTTATTGCAGCAATTGTTTTTGTTTTTGTTTACTGTAACCTAGCAATTGCGGGTGTATGTGGGACAGAGCCGCGTTTGAGTTGAGAGAAACGACTATTACGTATAGGGTCATGGTGCGTTGGGTGCATATGGTTTGGGTTGTTCTAATGTTACGTTAGGTTGATTGTTTTGTTTGGATGGTAAGTTTTTTGTGTGGTTGGTTTGTGGCTTTTTACATTGTTGTGTGTTTAGAAAGATTATACTTTTTGCGTGGGTTGTCCCTTACTTTGTTTTTTGGTATAGTGTTTTTTGGTTTGTGTGTGCGCCTGGTGTGGGGGTGAGACGGTTAAAATTTCTATACAATGGGTGTTTTTTTGACCCTATCATGAGATCTCGGATGGGGTGGTTTGAAAAGGGCTGGTTGGCCGTTGCGATCATTCTGTGGTTCTATAATATGTATTCAGAATCGTGATAGGTTTTATGAAAATGTGCTAGACTTTCAACAAGCGGTTTTCGTGAACCTCGCTGGGTGCTGCTGGGTGATGTTTTTTGGTGACGGTCCTTGCGCTTGTGAGGACCTTTCTCGACCATTTTTTTGGGGAAAAGAGATGAATATGTCTTCGCTATTGGGTTTTGTGGTGATCGCACTTCAGTTTGCGATATCTTCCGCTGGTGTGTTGGTCGATGTGGTGAGGTGTTCTCTTAGAATACTAGTACATCAAGACCAAATTTCATCAAGTATGATCAGGAAGGTAAAGAAGTTTTTTTTCTCTTTGTACCCTGTGTGAAGGTTGTGTGAGGCGGTGTTTTTTTGGTACCGTCACAACTGATCCTCAGGTTACTTGTGGCGGCCATTATCGCGGATGTTTTGCTTGTGTTGTTTTGTTTTTCTTGTTGGAGGCTTTCTGATTTGGCCTTTGGTTGGGGTACTGGTCTTTTGTGGTTACATGCGTCATTCCAGGTACTTTGGCGGGCCAACGGGAGGAAATTGCTTGGGTTCAAAAACAAATCTGTCCGGTTCGATACAAGATAATATTTTTTACGTATCTAATCATCATCAAAAACATTGCTGAATATCCTTGTCAGAAATGGCAGGACTAGAAAGGTTTTGAAAAAGTGAACTGGCCGGATATTCTATTTTTCATGTTTATTAATAACTTATACGTGATCTCTAGTGACCTTGAACATGACCTTTGACACTTTGAATCCTCTCGACAGTTATAATCGTTAGGTTTGTCAACTCACTCAATACGTCCTCGTTAACACGATTACTAAGGTTTCATCAAATGGAAAGAAAATTGGTTGAACAAGATCTGTTGGCTTTTCCTGTTTTGTTGCTCTATCGGTGGACCGTTCGGGACCGGCGGCTTATTTGAGATATCGTTGATTGGTGACATATTTGGCGTGTCCTGGGCTTTTAAATTTAGGGTTCAAATGGTGTTTGCCCGGTAATGAGTGGATGACTCTAAACAAGTTGTTCTTCTGCAACGAGCCATTTGCACGAATAGCATTTGCTGTGGTTTGTTATCATTATTTATACATTTGTTCAGAGTTACTGGTAACTTAGCGTAATGGGGCAAATATAACAAATATGAAATTATATCTTCCATGAAGCATGAACCTGTTGCTATTCCGTACTAATTATTGTGTTCTTTGTTGCGGGAATAAATCATAGTTTTTTGCGGTGGACAGTACTCACCATGTGGCACTTTAAAAAAACAATTTGGTAAATTCTGTAGTAGCATAAACTGTATGTCGCTTGCTTCGGTGGAAATTATTATTATATATTATATAATAAAATATAATATGAATAATATATTAATTTCAATATAAAATATATTATATATATAATATTAATGATTATATATTATATATTATAATGTGTTTTTGCCATGGGGGAAAAAGTAGGGGGGGATAAACTGTAATGAAGGAGAAAGGCGTATGTGGCTCCCCTGCATATAATAAAGACGGATTTTTAAAATAAATATATACCTTATATAATTAATAAGTAAAATGTAATAATAGTAAATAAACTTTCTTCCCCACGTTGGAATCAGAGGATCGCGAGATAGCATACATTATAAGCTAATCCAACATTCAAAATTATACTTGAATTAATAAATCAGTTTACCGTAAACGATAACCCGCCGGCGTTTTTTTTTGTTGCCTTCTCTGTCCACACTGTTGTATCCCGACCCCCCTCCGACCCCCCAATCTCTTTTGGGTGTGTCGCCATCATTTGGTGGCCCTTTTTCAATGGAACCAGGAGCGCGCACAAGGACCAATACGATTTGAAATCCCCCCCTTGTCCGCCATTGGTAACCAATTCCCCCCCGCCGACTCCTTTGGTGGGTTGTCGCATTTTGCGGCCATCATTTAAAAATGATTAACTCGGAACCGCTGTGGGAGAAATGATAACATTGTCCGTTCTCCTTTGGTGTCTCACGAGTTGTACCAATGAAATAGTAAAACATTGTCGTGGATTTTTCATCTCCTTAATTTCCACGCATTTTTTCTCCTGTATTTTTTTTTTTTTTCCCGTTTTTTTTTTTATTTTTTTCTTTTTTTTTTCTTTTTTTTTCTTTTTTTTTTTCTTTTTTTTTTTCTTTTTTCGTCGTCTTCTTTTTTTGAAAATTTTCATGGACGAATTTCGAATATAGGGGTCAGGAAATCCCGGACATATTTTTATATTCCCCATCCCACTACTTTTCACCCCATTAAACCGACAAGTGCCGCCGTGACCCTATAAGTCGCAAGTTTTCAAAACAATTGTCGTCGTGGAGTTTATTCCTGGAGGTCCCGACTTTCCCCTTCACAGATAGAAAATGTTGGGGAGGTCCTGGGTGTATTTGTTTTTGGCCCCATCTCTCAATACTGAAGAATCACTTTAAAAATTCTCTGTATTCGGATCCAGATCTTCACGAAATTCTACTCATTTCAATCAACTCTGGTGCACATAACCCTACCTCTCCACCCTCTCCACCAATTTGTCTGAATGCATCCCAATGGTTTGAGATCTCCTGTTCACAGACAGACAAACAGAAGAACAGACAAGAGGTGAAAACATAACCTCCGCTACCTTTGGTGGCAGAGGTAATTAATGAACTCAATGAACATACAAAAATTTTCAAATGCCATGAGAAACCTATCACAGTGTACAACATGGGGAATCCTACTGCCTCAAAGGAAACAAAAACGATTCACCAGGTTTTTTCCTCTTAATCTCATCAGAACGGTACACTGCAGACAACACTGAACGTCAAATACAGTCAGGTTAGTATGGCTCAATTGAATTAAAATGGTCACAAGAATATTTAGGAAAAAAATGAAACCCAAAAGAACCGCAAGGTCTAGAATAGTACCAGTTTGACATTCTGGAAGTTGGATTTTCCCTCCCCTTCATAAGCAAACTGCAGCAGGTTTGTGCCTTGTTTCCTTGCATAAAGAGCAGGTGAATTCATAAAAGGGTGTTTGATAGAGGACATAATCTGATCCGTAGAGAAGTGATGGTGGAAAGAAATTTTGAGAATTTAAGCAATAAATTAACAAACCCATTTTTCCCCTGTTTTTGGACTTTTTTGTTCAACAGGATGATGGCCTTATGGTGGATTTTATTTTCCCCGCCCACTATCTGCAGATGGATAGAGGGTAAGTTTTCAACCCCGTCTGTTGTTTGTCACTTGGCACAAAAACGTTTTTGCCAAGTATGTTGGTCTGTAGAGTTCTTTTGTCTGTCACATACATAATATACATTTTTGTCCACAGTTTTCAATGACAATCGTCTGGAATTTTTTGTTATGTAGGTGACCACCAGGACAGCAACCACACATTTTGGTCAGGATCCATATCCGGATACTGGAAATTTTTTTTAAGTGATTCTTCACCATTGAGAGAAGGTTCAAAAACTATGCAGCAAGATATTGTATCTCACAAAGTTATGAACAGATTTGGACAAAAACTTAGTGGACCAGGTTGGGTGTGAGACAAGGAAAAATTGTATTCAATTTTTTTGGTGAAGATCAGATACGATAATTTTTTGTAATTTTTCCATATTGATTCCTTCACCATTAAGAATAGGGTCGGGCGAGACAGACAATGTAGCACAATATCCGTCACACAAAGTTTGGGACGGATTCGGACGCCTAGGTGGACCAGGTTGAGTGCGTGAACAAAGGACGAACAGATTCCATTTTGGTGAAGAATCTGAATCTGGATTCCCGGATAATGAGCATTTTTTAATTTTTTAAAATAAAATTTTTATTTAAATTCAACGACTTCCATCGTGGCAAAGACTGAATTGAGGTAAATTTCCAATGTTGATAATTGACCACAAATAAAATGTGATAAAACAAAAGAATATGGCAATTAAAAGGCGATCAAAGCAGACTTAAAAATAACTATCAAAAATAAACATTTTGCGCAGGAATTTACTAATTCACATCAACTCTCACACACGTTAACAAATCACTGCAGTTTATTCATTGTGCGGATGAGAAAGAGGCCAAATTTGGGGCTTGTTTCTGAATCGTATGGTTTTTTAACATTTTTAAACTGGTAGTTTTTTTGAGTTGCGTACTGATCGTCACTATGAAATCTGTCTGCAGGTCCAGTGAAGTTTGGAATTTTGGGAGCAAATCTCGTGAAAGAACAACAAAGTTGTTCAGTCTCTTCTCAAGTGATTCTCCAGACTCACAATCGCGTAAAGCATCCGAGTACTACATATTTACTTTGGGCCAAGGATAACGTTTGCAAGCCCTTTTTCTGTGAACAATTTCACAGCAGTTGCAACTGGGCTGCTTTGTAATTTTGCTTGACGCACACAGGAGCTCCCATTTTATATAATATGCGGTGAACACAAAGATTGTGAAATCGGGTTTCACAAGATCTTACTTGAGAGGAATGGTCTTTTTTACTGCTTCCGAATCATGTGTAAACGACTATTAGCTCTTTTGACAAATAGAAATGACCATAGTGGACACCCATAACAAATCTGCCTGGATGAAGTAGGCAGGGAGAGAGAATAAAAAACCCGGCTCCTACGCAACAATATTAATGATAGATTACAATTTTTGATTACAACTATCAATTCAATACGTGCAGATTAGAAAGGGGATGGTTTGTTTGCAACGAAACAAGATGGTCAACAATCAAAAGTTCCAATAGCAGTTATTTTTTTTTGGGGTTGAGAAACGAAAAAAACATTCCATTCGCTCAATTCAGACGCAGTTTTGAAAGTTGTTCAAGGAACATCTGGCATACAACGATTCAAATGTGAAGACTAACGCTTTATTTTCAATAAAGAAGGTCGGCAGACATATTTTTGAAGCAGTCAATAACAGTGGCGAGTTCTGCTGTAGTAGCCGGAGAGCATTGTTTAATCATAGGCATAGAAATACAACAGGTCAGAACATTGTTCCCAGGACTCTGGGGAACTCCACACACAAGCCGTTCAGTGCGGTCCTTTCAAGAGACCTTGGTCAGCGTACCTTAGCAAACGTGTTCTCTGAGTTGAAAATAAAAGTCACTTATCAAGAACAGAGATGAATCAACTCCCATTTGTCAGAATTTAAAATAGCGATCATGTGATCAATGTGATTGAAAGCTTCAAGAAAGCATTCATCGGCATGAAATTGATCCTGGTATTCTGCATGTTCATTGAAGTGTGGTGCAGAATATCAATCAGACCTCTTGTGAAGTTGATACA
>CM068956.1:182553478-182567451 GCA_035128595.1 Eptatretus atami | reverse complement strand
AGACCTACCTTATGCCCCTGATAAAGAAAGTCCAAGAAAAGAATGGTTCAGTGATTACCAACAGTCATTTCATAAAAATGGTAAATCTGCAGAAAAACTACTTACTACATTAAATGATAACGAAAGTTATGTTTTGCATCAAAGGAACTTGAGATAATATTTATCTGCTGGATTGAGAGTGAGGAAAATTAATATGATTTTGAAATTTAAACAAAGTCATTGGTTAAAGAAGTATATTGATTTTAATAAACAAACAAGTCTGGAGACGGCGATGGTTCACGAGCAATGTACATGTTCGCCTTTTTTATTTTGAACCTTCGAGGGAGACGCCAGGGCCAAACTGGCGGAATCGGGAAGAAAGGTAAATGATGAAAAGTTGTAGTACTCGAAGAGCACTTACTTGCATACCAACTTTCATTCGAAACAGTTGAAAACTGAGGAGCTCGAGTGTCCCCAATTATTTGATATTTTGACATTTTTCTTAAGTTCGGTGACCTTGGTGACTTGAACTCTGGGACGAAAATGAAAATCGGAGCTACGTGGGGCTATGCAGTGCGCATTGGGCTAACTCATACTGAAACCCCTGCCAGATTCGACAAACCCCTCGGAGAAGATGTAACTTGAAACCGGCTACCCCCTAAGAAACACGTTTTTGGGCTGTGGCTTCCGCCCATAATGGGCGCAGCACGCCATTCTCCGGAAAACACAACATAGATTCATGATACAAAACTCGCACCCTAATTTTATCAAGGATCGGATCAAACCCACGGAGCCTATGCTCGGGACAGACAGACAGACAGATACATACAACCATAACGATATAGTTGGTCACTTATGAAGCTCGCGAACCAAAGGAGACAGAAGCAAAAACAGATTTTGAGAAGGACTTTTATAAATTAATGAATAATGCTGTATTGGAAAGACGTGGAAAATGTTAGGATCGACAAAACAAAGACTTGCTACATCTTGGAAACAGGCTTCAAAGTTAATTAATAGACCAAGTTTTGAGCGAGCGGAGTGTTTTCAGAGAACTTTTGTGCTATTCATTTGAAAAAGAGAGTATTGAAATGGATAAACCTATTTCTATAGGAACATCAATTCTTGACTTGTCAAAGTTGTTAATGTATGACTATTACTGTAATAATTTAAAATTAGAGTATAAAGATAATGTGTCATTGTTATATATGGACACAGATAGTTTTATATTAGAAATTAAGACAAGTGATGTATATGCGAGATATAATTGATAATAATTATATATATTGTTACGGAATTTTGGGAATTCGATTGGCACACAACATACAGGGTTCCTTTAGTCAGCTATGTCGATAATGCTTGCTCCCTAGATAGCTCACCTTTCATGTTTAAATGTTCAGAAATCGATTAGATGCGCTGCGGATCGATTTAATAGTTTAGGGAACGAACAATTGGAGACATCCCTCCCCTCTTCTGCGAGAGCAAGAACCACCCTTGCCCGTCCCGTTACTCATGATGTAACAACTCCTCCACCCGTGGCTGAGCGGGGATGGAGCACGAGGTGCATGAGTCACGCCGGGAATCGGGGGAAGGGTGGGAGAAGGCATAAGAGAGATCTTTTTCTTTTGTTTCGTGGGCAGAGCTTGGAAGAGGCAGAGTTGGAGAAGGGAGTTGAGAGAGTAGCCGTTTCAGAGACCTTCAGGTCCTGTTTGGCTTGGGTTAGGGTTGAGGCCTTCGGAAGCTTTTTGCTTCGGCTGGCTCAGTGAGCTCGGCTGAGGCCCTGGCTCGGGAGAGGAGGCTTTTTGCTTTGATTGGTTCCATGCACTTCGCTTCTGCTTGGCTCTGGGAGAGCTTTTTCCGTTCGAGGCTGCTTTGTTTTGGAAGGAGTTTGAGCCCGTTGCTCGGATCGAGCTGCACAATGGTTGGCTTCTCTTCTTCTTCTTCGTTCTTCTTCTTCTTCTTCTTGGTTCGTGGAGCTCTTGTTCTCCATTTTGGTTCCCGGCTTGGTGGACTCTCGCGCTCTTCTTGGAGGTGGTTCCTGCGGGGAATGCGACGCATCGACGGGAAGGATCGGTGCCTCGTCTCACCCAGCCACCGTGTGAGAAGCGCGGGGAGGTGGTTCTACGGGGAAGCGGCACGCATCGACGGGAAGGATCGGCTGCCTCGTCTCACAAGCACGTGTTGAGAAGCGCGGGATGATTCGCGGGAGCTCGGGAAGGATCGCGGCTCGGCGATTGGATCCAGCTCGCTCTCGCTGGAGCCGGGTCCGAAACAACTTGAAGACCACACGAGGTGAGAGTTCGAGATAGGCTCTGCGTTTCAGCTCACCTGTTCCTCTGAGCTGGAAGCTCGTTATTAAACAGTGCCTCTGCCACCATTTCTTGGGGTCGTGTGTGTGCGTAACGTGTGTCCTTGGGCCCGTCTAATAAGTAGAACTGCTGTTTTAAGTGCAAGTGACTGTAACATTAATAAGTAGACGGTGTAGTTCTTTTTGCGTGCTTTTTGTTGCTTGTATAATTGCATATGTGTTTGCCTTGGTTTATTTGGCATACGGTCATTTTTAATAAATGTTCCTTGTGTGAATGCGTAAACCCTGTTCGTTGCGTCCATCCCTTCATTGAACTGCCCCATCTGCACTCGAATATAGTGGTTTTAATAGCGATAAATACGAATCGGCGTGCCGGAGGTCTGGCGATAAGTACCCGCTTGGTTATCCAAGAACGGAACGGACCGCTAAAGCGGTTCTGTCCCAAGCAGGCCTTCGCCGAGGTACGGTCCCCTCGCGTAGGTACCCGTGCGGGTAATAGGTATGATCGATATTCGGCCGATTACCCTATTTGCGCATTGTAGAATACGAACTGGGCCGTGGTGGGATTAAAACCCACCCCCGTGACTGGTTCTGGCGTTGTTCCAAAAAAGTCACGACTTGGATTGTCCGTTTCGGTGGGCGAAGCGACCGCTATTGCGTTAGAACGGTCGTTTTGGCACGCCGACTGGGACGGGAAATCTACAACAATACTGTACACAGTATTAAGCGTCAGTGATGTGTGTTTCAACTCAAAGAATAAAAAAGGTTTATTGGAACAGTTAAAGATGAATATGGGTGGGAAGGTCCATGAGTTGAAATATAGGATTGAGATCAAAGTCTTATGCTTTATTGTATATTTGATTAATAATGAACATTTGAAAGGTTGTTGGATAAGAAGCTCTAAAGGGAATAAAGAAAAATATAATCAAGGAAACAATAAAACTTTAAACATTATTACAACTGGTTTAACTGGGAAAAAGAAGGAAGAGTACAGAAAATGAATACAAAAAGAAGTTTATAAACATCAATTATATACAGAAGAAGATAAATAAGAAAGATTTGGAGCTTTGCATGATAAATATTTGTTTTAGAGAATGGAATCAATAGTCTTCCCTTATGGCTATAAGTATAAGTGGTTAAGAAATTAACAGGTTGCGGAATTTTAACAGGCCACTGTTTCCCATCTTTTACTGATTATTAAATGATATAACCAACGCAATAACCAAACCAATGAGTTGGAAGATTGTAATCAGCCTTGGTATTTAAATTGTTAAACTTAAGAGTGAGAAATACACAATATAGGTCTTATTGAATAAATAACCGTGGGTAAAAGTAGATAAAACAAATAAGCGGATAAAATTTAAATTCAAATAAGTGGGGATGTCAAAGAAAAAAAATTAATATCCTTGAATGGACTTGAAAACTTTGATGTTATTCAATTTGAACAATGAAAAAAACAATTTACTTACAATTCTCAAAATGAATATGTGGCTCAGAGGTGTCAAATACGAAGCATTAAGAGAGTTTATTCATTTCATTTCTGCTCAACAAAGACATTAAACCAAGGGAACCACAGGTTTTTTTTTCCAAGTTATTCTTGTGAATATCAGTCGATGGGAAATAAATGTTTGTAAGAAAATAAGTTGTCCCTACAGTAGAACATGAACAAATATCGTTTGGGTCGCTCTTTGAGTAAAAAGGAAAAACAATGAAAGGGAAGAAGTGCTTTCATCAGTCCAGTCTCCAATTTTTACATTTTCTTTGCATGGGAGGGGAGGAAATAAGTCATCGATTTTACATTTGCTTTGTATTGGGAGGGGAGGAAATGCTCAATTTTACATTGCTTTGTATAAAGGAGGGAGAAGGAAATGAGTCTCCTATTTCGAAGCTTTGGGGCTTGCGTCAGAAGGTTTTTCCCTCCCATTTTCATATGAATGGGCGTCCCAGAAACCCTCATTTGCTCTCTACTCTGTGTTAACAAACACTCTGAATTTGCTTGCCTTAAATCAGGAGAAGTGGTACCATCCCAGCCGAGGCTGGATGTTGGCAAGGCCCAAGGATTGACGAGGGTAGCTGAGGATTTACAACAGGCTGGATGGAGATTGGGGAGTCTGGGTGCTTGGGGGATCAACTAAGAGTTGTGGAGTGCCTTCATGACCCCGTTCCTTGCGTTGCCAGAGTGAGGATGTCTTGCGGAAATTCCAATTCATCGGGCAAAAGAATAATTTGTTGTCTCCAAGGGACACTGATTCCATTTGACCAGAGTTACAAGGCCAGCTGAATGGCAGAAGCTGACTGTTTAGGGGAGTGTAAAGGCATGAACTATACCACGGGCACTTAGGGTGGACAAGGAGGCCATGTTGCAAGTATTCTTGTGAGGGGGTGAGCATCACAATGTGGTCAAAATGATTCTCCCTCCTCTTGCAGGGGAATTTGCACTATTGCGTTCCTCCAAGCCATCCCTCAGTGGTACTGCAGTTACAGCAGAGGGTGGTGGGCTCTTGACAGAGGAGGCCGAAGTGGAAGCCCGCATGGGCCAGTAACTTTAAGACTGGTTAAACCAGGTGATTCCACCAGCCATCAAGTGGATAATCAGAGTTGTTGCAATCCCTATTTTGCTGACCACTCCAATCAACTGTGGTCCACCTTCGTTTTGTGAACACACAGGACTGGTGGTGAACCGGTTGATATGGGGTGAAGCTCCTGCGATTTTGTGGCATCTATGCCGAACTTCTCAAGGCTGGTGGAAAGTGTGTACTATGTTGTTCATGCAGTTCTGTGCTCTGCTGGAAACACAGGCATCATCCCAACTGACTTGGAGGGCCTTGTTTGAAAGGAGAGTACGTAGCAAGACTGCAACACCTACTGAGAGTGGACGCACTGCTCTCAGTTGCCGGCCAAGGTCTTGCTCTGATAAATTCTGGAATTGGGTTCGCCACACATCTCTTCTGAGCACCAGCGTCCAAAGCAGTCAAACTTTACAACCAAAAGAGGTCAACATTTGAATGCATACTTTGCCTCTTTTGGGTCCCACCAAATGCACACGAGAGTTTCAAGCAGGAGCTGCTAGCAGCCTATGTTCATCTCTGCAAAGCGTTTGATTTCAGGAATCAGGGATGCCTCTGGGAGATTCCTTGCGTCTTCTTGGGGTGCCATCAAAACCTGATCAATCTTGATGTCTGAACTATTCTCTGGTAACTGGAGAGTGATGTTTATATGTGGTGACACATCTCTGAATTATTTCCAAGAGGGTGTACTGGCCCCACATACTTTTTCAGCACTTGTATGGAACTGTATCTGGGGAGGAATGTCAGAAGAGATCAAAGTTGCGGTGCAATCATTTGGGATGTAAAGATCTCTGACCTGATTTCACAGATGATGAGTTCGAGAGATATCCTATATGATGGCATAGAGGTGCTGACGAGGAGTTGAGCCGCTGGGATTAACGGCGTTTCGTGAGTCAAAACTAAGATTCAGACTTTCAATGACATCGTTGGATGCTGCTGCCCTGTCTGTTATGCTCTTTTGTGGTAGGAAGTTGAGGTCACAGAGAGATTTACTTACTCTTGCAGTGATATTCAGGTCTCTGCTGGCTGTGATCCAGAAGAACTAACAGATGTCTGGATCGTGGCCTGGGAATCATGATTCACTGATCATGGGGTGTGGCACCCGTTACCTATGCGGGAGAGATGAAAGTCATATCAGGTCCAATCGTGCTTCCAGTCTGCTCTATGGGATGTGGACTCTGACAGTGATCTGAGACGGAGACTTAATTCCTTTGGAACCAGGTTTCTCTTCAGATAAATCCTTTGCGACACTGGTTGGACTTTGTGTCCAACGAGCGGTTGCTGAGAGAGATTGCAAGATTGAGATTTGTTACCTCCATTAGTCCGTGAGCGTCAGCTGCGGTTGTTACAGAACATGTGGCTCGCTTTTCCTGATGATGATCCTGCTCGAACAGATTCTCTCAGCGAGGGAGCCTGTGAGTGGAGAGGCCCAATGGGCTGACCAAGTGCCTCGTGGTTTCGAGCAGACTGATCAGCATCTCAAGGAGATGGAACGCACCAGGCATTCTGCCTGGGGGATGGCCAGACGGAGGCCATTGGCAGCACCGGCGGAAAATGCGACACGCTTTGGGGCCAGCTTGGAAATGTGGCTTTCCCAGGAAAAGATAATGGCAGATGGTGAGACCCAGACGCCTTGAATCGAAAGGTACTTACTTCAAAGAGGATCGTTGAGAAAAGTGTAGGTTGGGGGGGGGGGCTAGGGGGGTTCCAGATGATGTCCTTTCGAAGCACATAGTGGATGTGAGATTTGTTCAGGATTGAAAGCATTTTACGTTGGAATGTATTATCCGATCTTCAGAAGAGCGAAGAGGCTGCTGCTTGCCGATCTGAGGGATGACAGATGGTTACGGTAGAGGGAGTATCACAGCAAAGAGATTTAGAGGATTTTCCAGGCAGAAAGAGATCGTTGAATGAAAACCGAAAAACAAAGTGCCAGAACACCTAGAACCACGCCTCGACAGAAGAGGGAATGAAAGAACTCCAATAAGCGGCACATGTTGGCTGTGACAGGAGAGGAATCTTGCAAGCCAATGAGTGAGAATCTGGAACCATAGGAAGAAAGTTTGTAGCAGGCTAGGGTGCCAGACCATGTAAAAGCAGCGCGATATGGAGGATATGGCTCTGATTCTGCCGTGATGGAGGACCCCACCCATTGTGGGAGAGCAGAGCAGCAAATCAGATGAGGTGACTCGTCGAAACCAAATGACTGATTCAATGCGAGCCATTGGAGTAGAGGAAGGATTAAATGCCTGAAACTGATGATGGATTCCATAACCCTGCTGATGATGGGAGGAGCCCGATTGGTCTGTAGTTGCAGGGATAATGTTTTTTGCAACCTTTTTATGCAGAGCAAGTAAAGTGAATTCCAAGGCAGATGGCAAGATGACCTTGAAGCAAATGAGAGGGGTTATAGAACAGAGGAGGGTGAGCAGACGCAGAAGGAGCAGGTTTTTAGGAGCACGTGGGCTAATGCCGTCCGTGCCCGGTGCAGAACTGAGTCGCAGTTTGACAGCAAAGCTCTCCACTGCCGAAGAAAAGGATACAGGCAGGGACAGTGGGTTGACTGGGAAGGGCGGCAGAAAGCGATGTGGTTTCGGACAATCAAGATTTGATCAAACACCGAGCTTGGCATTCAGCCTTCACATCGCGTTATAGCGGAGAACTCAGAGGTAAGGGAGGGATGGAGGGAACATCCACCAGAAACATGATTTGTTTAGACGCCACTGGGTTTTTGAGGGTGGAGAAAGGTTTTGAGAGAGTTCAGACTATTGAGAGAGAAGATCGTTGTTTTCTGTCTCTCGACTGAAGGTATGACACATACTTGTTCCAAGCTTTGTGAAAGTAAGTGAGATATTGCCGTCAGTTGGAAAATGGCCTTTCAATGCGAAGGCCAGTTGTTTCAGGACAACTACCTACCACAAGCTTCTGAGTAATACCATGCGGGCGGGAGGAAGGGTGGGGACACAGAAGACGAGATGGGAATAAACCTGGTGGCATGAGAGAGAGTAAGGTTACTTTGAAAGATTCCAGGACGAGTTGATATGCAGAGTTAGTAGAGATGGTAGACCAGTACTCGAAGTTTGTAATGACTGCTTGAATCTCTGCCCAGTCAGCTTTGAGTGAATGGCAGACTTGATGTGCTGAGGTGATTCTCTAATAACAGGCCTAGAGAGATGTCTACTTGAGAACAATGTGGTCAGATGAACTGATTACGAGCAGAGGAAGAACAGCAGATATCTTCAAGGAAATTGGTTCAATTCAGATCCAGAAGAAGATGGAGCACATCATTGGTTGAGATCCGGCGTCGGGTGAAGTTGACAGATTGGTGTCGGTCCTAATTGAGTCACAGAAGTCTTTTGCTGAAGTGCCCTTGGCGGTGAAAGAGGTACCCACACCCAGCCAACTGACATGATGATAATGGAAGCCACACATGGACAGGAAGATAGAGTTGGGATGAGAGGGAAAAAGTGGTCATGTTCAGATAGCGAGATGCTAAATGCGATCATCACTGTGAACGGACGGTACAAAAACACGCATAGAAAACATGAAGATCCGGAGTGGAGGGAAGCTGAAGCGCTGCCAAATGAAAGTGAATCTCTCTATGGACCTTCAAGCAATCCTTTCCACAAACAGTTACATGACAATGATAGCAGCATCCACGATAGTAATTTAAGAAGCCTGGATATCTTAGTTTGACACAGGAAAAACCCGAATCCCATCGCAGCTTCCCGACTCCTCATCGCACCTTCGAGGGCTCCCAAAAAGGATATTCAGAGTCTCCACAAAGTATGACTGATTTGTCTGCGAAAATAAGGTCAGAGATCTTGACACTCCAAACAAATGCACTGTAGCTTTGATTCTGACATCCCTCCCCAGATATCCAGTACACACAAGCGCTTGAAAAGTGCGAGGGCCTGGAACTGATGAACCCAGTAACAACTGGAAAATAAGTTCCTAGAGATGGCATCACCACATTCCACAGCACTCTCAGCACCTAAAGTTTGTTCAGACATCAAAATTGATCAATTGGTGCACCAACAACAAGACACAGAATCCTCCCAGAGGGCATCCGACTCATTGAATTTAAACTTTTGCAGAGATCAACATCGGCTGAAAGCAGCCCTTGCTGAAACTCTCACCTGCGTTCGGTGAGGACCCAAAGAGCAAGTATAACGGTCAATCATGACCCTCATTGGTGTTAAAGCTACTGTCTGGGTGCTGCTTAGCTCAAACAAATGGAGGCCGAAAAACTGTGGAGAATTATCTGAGCAAAGACCTTGCCCGGATACTGAGTGCAGCAATCACCACTCAGTAGTTCTTGGCAGTTTCCTGTTTAGTACTCTTCTCTTTTCACCCTGAGAGGGACAACAAGGCTCTCTTCCAGTCAGTTGGGATGATGCCTTTGTTTCCAAAACAGATTCAAGGAAACTGCATGTAAAAAAGTGCAGCATTCCACAGCGTTGAGAAGCAGCATGGACGACCACAGATTTGCAGGAGCTTTACACCTATTTCATCCAGTTCATCCACAGCCTGTGTTTCCAGCAAACAAGGTGGATCACAATTGATTGGATGAGTCAGCAATAGGAAATAGCTGACACCCCTGATATCCAACTCAACAGCTATGGGTCAGGCCGCAAGACCGCCAATGATACCAGCAGCGCTCAAAGACCTCTTCAGCTACCTACACCTCTTTAACTGCAGTACACACGAGGGGATGGGGCTTTGAGGAACGCAATGCATGAATTCCCCTGTAATGCAGACGAAGATCTCACTGAAACCACAGCTTGATGCTCTACCCCCTCCACAGACTCCTCGCACATTAGGCCCCTTGTCCACCGCTCAGTGCACGTGCAGTTTTTACGCCTCAACTCCTTGAACAGCGCAGCTCTGCCATTCAAGCCTGGCCATGCAACTCTATGTCAATGGTATCAGTTTCCCCTTGGAGACAAAATTCTTCTTCACCTTCTGGGTCAAGACATCACAGCATAAGGATTAGTCTTGAGGCTACTCCACAACTCTTCAGGATTCCCCAAAGCACCCAAACCTCCAAATCTCACTACAGCCGCATTCGCAAACCTCCAGAGCTACTGTCTCCTTGAGCTTTCCAACACCCAGCCTCGGCTGGGATGGTACCATTACCGATTTAGCTGCAACTTCAAGACCGGTTTGCTACAAACAAGACCTGTAAGTCGGGTATTTGAGGAACTGAGCAGCAAGTAACAGATAGGAGATTACGGTAGAGGGAATAGGCATAGTGGGAAAAAAAAGTGGGGAATTGGATCGTGGGTAACAGGATAGTGGGGAATGATCGTGGAGGCTAAAAGGGATTTTGGGTGCTTTCCTCTTTTCAAATAAAACGTTTCATGTAGATTGTATTCTGTACTTTAGGAAAAGGTTGATGACAATGGACAACTCGAGCACAGCAGAGATAGGCCCAGTACCAAAAACAAATAAGTCCTACAACCTTTACTTTCCAATGAACTTTCAAACGACTGTGATCTCCCAAGGTCTCTTCAATCCAGGTTCAATTTTCTTGGCACTCACACGATTCTGCAAGAAGGAAGACAGGAAGAAAAAGTGAACAAAGATGAGATTGCCAAGGAAGAAATGAGAAATGGAATTTAAACATTTAATTAAGTTTTGAAGACCCTCTAAGAACCCCAATTTTTTTAAACCCCCCCCTTTTTAAACTCTGCCTGAGTAATCAAAAGGCTCACATTTCGATAACTAATCAAACCCTGCACTCTGAGACCAATTACTCAGGAAGTTAAAAATGCAGGAAATGCACAATCAGTTTTCAGCCAAGCCCTGTCCATCGACCTGTATCTCTATCCAACCAACTAAAGAAGAAAACAGAAAAATAAACACCAACACACCATGCAAACAATCAGATTCTGAGAATAAAAAACACAACAATATTTTTTAAACAAACATAATAAAGTGAAAATTAATTTTAAAATCATTCAAAGGGTTTATTTCTTAATTCTGGCAGGAACCCGCCCAGAAGAGGTTATGCGGAAAACCCCCTTTATTTGGACCATTGTATGGACAACAAGAACGACCTGCAGTCACATGCTCACGGGAAAGTTTCTGTTTACTGAAGACAAACCCATTGATCTGTTTTACTCAATTGGAAAAAAGAGGGGGAAGCTCATTTTTTGAAGCCATTTTGTGTCCGCCATCTTTCCCTCTCGCCACAAATGAATAAATGAGACTGTTCGTAACCAGGTGATGAATACCCTCTTCTTCGATCATACCCTCCGCGGTTTTGACTAACCATAAGCAGCACTGATGGCAATTTCATAAGTAGCCTGATCACAAATGCTTTTCTCAACTCGGGAATGGACTAAAAATCAAGTCGTAATGGACTAAAAACTCAAGTGGGGAAAGTAGAAAAAATCAAGTATGGAGGTGAATTTTTGAAGATATATGCAAAAGAAAATATTTGTTTGACGCAAAAATTCTGTTGTGGGAGAAAAGAATATGGCGGATGGCACAGCGCTTCCAAGTGGCCCTCAACAGATTCCTCACAGATTCCTCACGGGGCATCGTCTTTGTTCCACAGGACCGTAAAAATAACCCAGCAATAATTTTAATTATCCGGCACACTTATTGGCAACAAAAATAATGTTATGATTTGTTTTTATGTTCCGATTTTCAGACATCGAAGTGAATATAAATAAAAATTCATACGTGGCAAGTTGGAGGTGATGAAAAATGGGTTGGTATACAATCAATCAAACGGATTTTTAGCTCGCCTGTTCGAAGAACAACAGAGCCATAGCGAACCCCCGGCGTCGAGCGTCAGCGTCAGCATCACGTCGTGAGCGTGAAAGATGTTAAAGTTTTTTGGTGGCAGTTATTTTTTCCGTTTATAATGTTTTTATCTGAACACACTATTTTTTATACGCCCGATATATAATATTAAAAATTTAATATTTGGCGGGAAAATTTCGCGCCCGTCGGCGAAACCACGTCGACTGCGATTCGGACCCGGCCTCGCCACCGGACGAACAAAAAGTCGTCGACCTTCCCGCTAACGCGGATCCAGTCACCGGTGAGCCTTTCGGCCTCAGCGCACACACCAGTCCGCATTCTAACCCGCGCGGAATAGGGTAATCGCCGGGAAAGTCGATATACCTAAAGTACCGCACGGTCCTAAACCGAGGGGTTTGTACCTCGCCACAGGCCGACTTCGGACACGATCCGCTCCAGGCTCGTTCCGGGCAAAGGGATAATCCCCGTGGGAGCGGCGGTTTATCGTCCGGCCTTGACGGTTCAGATTAATTATCGGGCGGCCCGCGCCCAGACGACAACCCTTTACGTGAAACAAGATGGAAGACCCAACGAAGGAAGGAAGCAGCGGAAACGGGGGAAGATTCACAAACAAGCACGTTAATTTCAGACGACACATAGAAAGCCACATATAGCACGCATGGTATTTACAGCTCAAATAATAGCACATATATTCAAAATAAAGACAAAAAACACCACACAATGCAGAGCTACCACCGAAATCGCGACACAGGGGGGCGGACCACTTACACAATTCTGACTGTTGCGGAACACGCGCCTACAATCACAGTGGTCGTAATCCGTGCGCACGACACGTTCACAAAAACCCAAAAGAAAATGAAGCGACTTCCCTGCATGTCGCGTCCTTGGCGCCCAGTCACCACGTGGTCCCGTCTGGCCGTGAGTACTGACTTTCCGATCGGAGCGGAGGGTCGGTCGAGGCCTCTCCCGCGTGCCTCGCGCGCGCCTGCTTCGGAGGGCGTGCGCCTCACGCCCGACGCCAACGGGACGAGAGGCGAGCCAATCCGACCGAGTCCACCCGCCCAACCAACGCAGCACCGAACCAACGAGCAGCAGGAGCTAGAACGAGCGCAGAAGGCAGGACGGGACTGTAAGCACCAGACACGACAGCATCGAAAGCCAATGGGAGGATCCAGAAAGCTCAACCAGGAGCGAAGGGGCACGCACGCTCGCCACCAGCGAGAAGATAAGCGAGCCCGGTCCTAGCCTAAATACTGACCCGGGCCAGACGGGAAGTCCCCTAATTTATACCGCCCGCGCCACAGCCTCTTTTCCGTCCGCCGCCGCGCTTGCTTGGCTCCCACCCCCATTCTAACGAGGTCTGTTCTTTTTACTGCTGAAACGGCAAATCGATAGCGGGTGCGTTAGGTCGGTACTCGTACCCGTCTCCAGACCTCCGTTCTGCCTGGGGGAGTGGGGGTTCGAGTGAATTAATATCAGTGCCCTGGACGCCTTGCGCAGAGGTAAGGTTATGCGCGCTGGAGACAGGTCACAGGCGGGAATTGCTTGCACGCTCTGCCCAGTCCGTTCCAGCGGCGGCGATCCGTCCCGACGGGAGCAACTGTCAAAAGAGGCGAGGGACGGAGATGCGGGGGGAGAGGCGCTGGGTTGACGAAGCGCGAGAGCGTGGGGTGGTGTTGTCTGCAAGATTAAAAGAAAGAGAGAAAGAATAAATGGCTATAACCTGAAAGACGACTCGCACGCCGACACTGAATGACATTAATGTCATGCCCTTCCCACCACTACCGGAAAGATGGGAGGTAGTTCTGCAATGTGGGGGTTCGATCTTCCACTATTGTTAATCTTAATAAAATCTCACTAGGGTATACTGAATGCGTTATGCGGTATTATCCATCAGCCGTTAACGAGACTGATCAAAAATCCACACCGCTCGGCCCCTTCCTACACATGACTCTGGTCGCCCGAGATATCAAGATTTATCCTGATGTGTAACCACTCGTGCTTATTGTTGTTTGGGTTCATCGTTCTCCTGGATTTCACCGTAATCTACTGGCTGGGTACCCCTCTTTGTGGTTGGCGGACGGATTCATCGGTCATTCGTTGGGTCCTAATACAACTGAAATAACCATGAGGCTGAGGTGGGAAACTTAACTAAAAACTCACTTTGGCACACAGACGACTTAAATTTAAATTGCCGGCGCTAGGACAGACATGCGGGGGCGCACTCAAATTTACAATACAACTTCAACAACTTATGCCTTAACGCTTATAAATTTTCACACTAAACCAATGGCCCAGGATCCAATGGACTCTGCAGGAAAAAGGGAAAATTGAGTCAACGCGGG
>CM068956.1:182520246-182533380 GCA_035128595.1 Eptatretus atami | reverse complement strand
TCATAAGCTATAGGCACCAGAAGACCTCGGGCAATGGGAAGGGTATGGACGTACAATTCCTCAGACTCTTCCCATCAGTAGTTGAGCCGGTGATCGATGAATGCCTTCCAGTGGTGTTGTGCAATAATCCAGCAAGGCGAGGTGCTTGTCTGTAGATTTTCGCCAGAGTCATTTCATCGTTTGAACAGCCCTCTCTACCTCTCCATTTGAAGGTGGATATGTCGGGATACACATTTTAAGAATGATTCCATGATCTTTGCAAAATTTCCTCACAAGTTGTGAGATGTACATAGTCCCATTATCACTCCGCCAAGTCTCCGTTAGGCCATGTCGACTAAACTGTGCTTTTAACCGCTCAAGGGTTGTACTGCAGCGTAATCCTTCACTCAATCCACTTCAATGAATGTGGAGTAATCGACAAACATTATCAGGTATGTCTTAACATCAAACTGGAACAGGTCTGTCCCAATTTCACTCCAAGGTGAAATTGACTTCCGGTTCTGGGTTTGCAGCAACGGCAGGTTCTCTCAGGGGGGTCTCTGCCGACTTTCTCAAAGTTAAGTTTCCGGTTGTTATATGTGACGTTTTAACTGTTTATTTTCTCACCTACATGTTTCTGTGTGTTCCAAGCTCGGTTTTGTTTCAAAAATCGCGCTATTTTGTGAGTTCTCGTCGACCTTGTCTTTACGGGTTCCTTGAGGCCTTCCCATCCTTCCCCTCTCGGTGTACGATCGTCATTATTTGTATTCTCTCCCTATTACCTTCAATTCCTATTTTTCCCACTGTCCCAACGTCCCCCATCCCTCCCAGCTAAACACTCTGTTTCTTGTCTTAAATTTAAATGGAAAAAAAAACTACCATACACACGAGTCCCAGTCCCAGTCCCAGTCCCAGTCCCAGTCCCAATCCTCTTCCTCCTCCTCCTCCTCCTATTCCTTATTATTCTTCTTCTTCCTCCTGCCAGCACACCATCTTTCTTCTACTTGAGCTCATCCTCAATCACCATTACCTCCACAATTTTTTCCGACAACCTTCCATTCCCGAATCTAACCTAATGTTCAAAAATCCATCAAAAAATAATAATTTTCCTTGTATCCTTACTGTCGATACACCTCCTGTAACCATGTGTCTCTCTCCACCCCCTTCCTGGTAAATTTCATCGATCCATCAGCTTCACTCTGTGTTTACAGTTCCAAATTCACAATTCACCTCACGATTTTTTTCTACAACCTTTCTATTACCTAATCTGATGCAAACTCTCTCAGATAATAATAAGAAGAAGAAGAAGAAGAAGAAGAAGAAGAAGAAGAATGACAATAATAAAAACGACATCATATAATGCTTCCTCTTTCACATGTGTGGTACTCATGACAGTAGGGTGAATATACTGATTCTGGCTCACTTTTCCCCATGTAAATGAATGGGAGATTTTCAGCGATTCATATTTTTTTCCCCTAAAAAGTAAACCCCCTTTTTATCCCAAGGTATATTTATTTGTCTCCCCTTTTAACCTAGGGGCACTCTATTCAAATAACCAATGCAACAAGATAAAGATTTGTTCAAGTAGCAAAGTAGTAATGTGATTTGTTAAAGGTGATTCTGAAGAAATATCTGAAACATGTAAGCCTAGGGGCACTCTTTTTCAAATAACCAATGCATATTGTTTAGCTCACTCATTGAACCTATAAAGATTTGTTCATTCTCAAATTCCTTCAATAGTTTAATTTTCTTTGCACAATAATCCCCATCTAAAATATTTAAAAATAAAACATTTGAATCTTTATATTTTTCAAGATACCCCTTTTGTGTCATTATGAAATGATATACTTCTCTTAATGATCTCATCTGACCACCTCCGGAGTTGCATATCATTTTTTTGCATAAACCACACCATAAAAAAGTTTTGTTTCAAATGTTTTCAGTTCGTGCCGTGAAAATGAGGAAGTGTTTTTCGACACGGTCGTGCTGTGAAAATGAGGAAGTGTTTTTGGACAGTCATGCTGTGAAAAAAATAGGAACTATTCTGTGAGGACAAGGCCTCGTGTTTATCTATCTTATTCCAGCAATCTGGTGTGTGTGTGTGTGGTGTGTGTGTGTGTGGTGTGTGTGTGTGTTGTGTGTGTGTGTGTGTTGTGTGTGTGTGTGTGTGTGTGTGTGTGTGTCTGTGTCTGTGTCTGTGTCTGTGTGTGCTGCCGCTGTTTCTCGACAACCTCTGGTCCGATCTAATTGAAACTTGCCAGGTATATTGCTGGGGACCTGAGGATGTGCCTTTTCAAGGTTTGATATTATCGGCAAGTGCTTCCCAAGTTATGGCCATTTATTTACCAAACCATGGCAAGACACGTTGTTGCGTGGGCGTGGCCGATGGGGAAGGAAGCACAGCCGCGTTCCCCATTACGGGTTACAACGTACGGGCTTCCGGAGAGTGATGACTTCGTGTATTCTAATAATTTCTCGATTTCTTATGCGCATTTATAGATAACAAATGGCCAAGTTATGATCTTTTTCATATTAGACGGTGTAATAATTCGGTAACATCAGAGTGCTGGTATGCTCCGAACCAGGAAGTAAATGATTTTTTTACGTTTTTTTTCGTGTATTCTAATAATTTCTCGATTAGTCGCATTTTAGATAAACACAATGCCCAAGTTATGATCGTTTTCATATTAGACGGTGCTAAATTTGGGTAACATCAGAGTGCTGGTATGCTCCGAACCAGAAGTAAATTTTTTTCTTCTTCTCTTCTCTTTTTGTTTTTCCTTGCCACGACATTGCGAAAAGGTAAAATACGTTGGCGCTAATTGAAATATTGGGTATTAAAACTAAATTGCGAATAATCGTAACTGTGAATAATATGAACTTCCGGGTCACGCACGTACGGCACGTGAGAGCGAAGAAACGGCCTGTGTGGTTTATTTATTTATTTATTATTATTATTATTTTTTTTTTTTTTTTTTACGGGCACGTACTAGTGTGACCGATGACGTCATAGATGGAGAACTTTTTGTTCCTCATGGATAGCGCGATCATACCTGTAAGTTTCGCCTTGATCTGTTCTGCCGTTTTGGAGAGAGGATTTTTGAAGGTTTTTATATCTATCTATAATTCCAGCAATCTCTGTGTGTGTGTCTGTCTGTCTCTCTGTATGCGACCGCCGTTTCTCGACGACCGCCGGTCCGATCTCATTGAAACTTGCCAGGAATATTGCCGGGGAGCCGCGGATGTGCCTTTTCAAGGTTTGATATTAATCGGACGAGCGGTTCCCAAGTTACGGCCATTTATCTGTCAACCAATGACAGGACACGGTGCAATGACGTCACATTAATGGTTTTTTTGCACGATTGACGTCACAATTCTTCTTCTTCTTCGTTTGGTATGACGTCACAATCGATGCTGGAGACCTGAGTATGTGCCTTTTCAAGGTTTGATATCGTTCTTCATCCGTTTCAGCTGTTTCCCAAGTGTTTCCAAAGGTTTGAAAGCTGTTTTTTCCCAAGGTTTGAATTAATTCTTGTGCTTGGTAGACATTTGTGAATACATTTACAGAGAGGGGGTAGAGAGGGCGAGAGAGAGGGGTGAGAGTGGGGCGAAAGAGAGGGGCGAGAGAGAGGAGGGGCGGAGAGAGGAGGGCGAGACTAGGGGCGAGAGAAAGGGGGCGTCACAATCTCTTCTCGTTTGATATGACGTCACAATTGACGCTGGGGACCTGAGTATGTTCCCAGGTGTTCCCAGTTTAGGCCATTTATGAACTACAGTTGGTCCGATCTAATTGAAACAATGCCCCAATCCAGTCGTCGTTTACGAGAGCGAAGGGACGAAGCTGCAACTACGGGCCCGAACTAGTATTTTAAATCAGAACACTAACAGGCTTTTAAACATAAGTTTAATCAAAATCATTTTAGGGCATTTTAAGCCCAGAGAGATAAACGTTTCGTTGTGTTTACAGCATAATTTTTTACCAAGAATGCTTACCTGTGATGCGCGTTTTCAAAACTAGAGACAGCGATAGTTCAAATTACCTTTGCGCGCTTTATACTCGTATCGCCGGCGAACTGTGGGTAGCCTGTTAAGAATTGCCGACGCGATTGATCAAAACTGCCCGAGATTTTGAATCTGTATACATTGCAGTCCACCTTGAGATTTGCCAAGTATGCTTCTATTGCAAAATGGGTTTACAACGCTAGAACGTCAAAACGCTATGGAAGTTAGAGTATTACGTTAAATTTGCTCGAAAAATTGAAGTACGCTGGCATATTTACTAGTTCCGTTCGATACGTCGTGAATTTCAAAGCATGCTGAATTTTAAAGACGTACTCGAGTAAGGCTGAACTTTTGCATGCGTTGGCTCTGTTGCTTGCACACGTTCGCGACTCGTTTTAAACACGCGAACACACGTTATACTCTGTGGTTATCATAAGTCGAGCACGTCCAGTTAATGGAACCATACTTGAAACCCAATTTTATAACCGTTGAGTAACGTGTTTGAACAAAATGAGTAACGTCAGCTTAGCTATTGGTTAACGTGCTTGGAAAGTTATGAGTAACGTGCATTTGGATATGTATAATGGCCTTGAACAACTGGCTAGTGCTATGAACGTAAGAGTAACGTGCGTTTAACTATGTGTAGCATGTTTTGGAACTAAGTAAAACGTGCAATCTAAACCATTGAATACATGCTATGAACTATTTGTAACGTATGTATAACGCACATTGTCGTATGTTAGACGAAATTAAATTGGTCTTCCGGAAACCACAGAACTTAATGAGTGTTTCTAATTAACTATACGTGTCCTGACGTATTGGCAGCGTTTAGGGGATTGGTAATCAATGGGCTTCAACAAGAGGAACCCATGCATTGTTCCAGACTCATGTTGAGTAGATGTTCAATGCAGTAGTATCAGTGTAGTA
Organism: Eptatretus atami; assembly: GCA_035128595.1. NCBI lineage: Eukaryota > Metazoa > Chordata > Myxini > Myxiniformes > Myxinidae > Eptatretus > Eptatretus atami. Next base: position 182,528,472 of record CM068956.1, on the reverse strand, counting down.
ATATATATAGCAGTAGTTTGGTGTGCGTGACAGTAGCTAATAGTAGTAGTAGTTTGTAGTAGTAGCATTGGTAGTAGTAGAAATGTCTACATCATAGTAGTAGTGGTTGTCTATGTCAGTAGTAGTAGTAGTAGTAGTAGTGTAGTATTCTATGTCAGTAGTAGTAGTAGTAAGTAGTAGTTGTAGTAGTAGTAGTATTGGTAGTAGTAGTAGGTCCCATGTCAGTAGTAAGTATGTCCTAATGTCAAGTAGTAGTAGTAGTAAGTAGTATGTTTTGTAGTAGTAGTAGTAGTAAGTAGTGTAAGTCGTAGTGTTATTGGTGTAGTAGTAGCGTCATGTCAGTGTAGATGGGGAGGGTGTGGGTGATGATGGATCCTTTATCGTCCACGAATAGGAGACTATTTGCACCAACTTGTTGATGTTCTTTTCCCGGCAAATTTTTTTTCCTCATTCCCACAATGAATATTTTCTTTGTTTTACTTTTTAAAGGTATTAAAACGATTTGACAAATGCATAAATGTACTATTGAACACAGAACGTTCGATAACTTATACATAAGTTATACAACGATTTGTTTATCGTGTTTAAGGCGTCACAACCTATGCCCACGATAGTCCAGCGTATGCATAGCGTAATAATTCCCAGCACGTTATTCATAAGGTTATAATAGTACGGGTACCCTAAACATTATTGATGTGTTTCGAGTATGAGGAACTATTTCAAGTTGCGTGTTGCGAGTGTGAAAACGTTTGTGGTAGCGTGCTTACAAAACGTTACTCATAGGTTAAGGAAATAGTTTCAGGTTACGCGAATGTTACGCTCTAGTTTTTGACTCTATGAGTAACTACAATTAACGTGTGTCAACGATTCGATAAGTGCCTAAACTTTATGGCCGGCGTGCGGAACGTGTGAGCAAACGCCGAGTAGTCGTAAATTTTTTAAGCATTCGAAAAGAGAGAAGCAACACTAAAAGTAACGATTAAAGCCGCGTACCACGACTTATGGCAGTGTTTTTTTCAGGGTATTCCTAACGTATACACACTTTACAATAAGTAATTCGACGTGTGCCAGCGGTATTCGGCAAATTTGTAAAAAAAACCGGCATACGTCACTAATCGTCAAGGTGTGGACAGCGTTAAAATGAATAATAATTGACAACTATCTCAGGAACTGCTATAATGTTAGTGTGCCATTGCCTTTTGGGGATGAGTTTCCGCAGAAGTCACAATATATATTTCAGGTAGTGGACAAAAAAAAATGGAACACGCTGGGTATGTGGGACACAGTAATTGAAGCATAAGCTTCACACAGGTGTGGCCCATGTGTTATTCAGTGAATAAAATCCCAGTATGCTTAAGGTCATTGCATAAAAATGCTGCACAGGCCTGGTTTCCTATAATTATGGCTAAGCATGGCTGGCAAGAGGAGAACTCGTGATTTGAAAGAGGGGTGGATTGGTTACGGATGTTTGGCAGGACTTGTGACAAAGCCAGCTTGCTGATGCTTCCACAATGGGTGTCAAGGGTGATGGCGGCATGGAATCCGAGGAAAAGAATCAGCAAAGGCTAACAGGGGGCAAAAGTGGCATACCCCAGGATTGTTTGATATCCATGCATTATTTGAAGTGTAAGGCAAAGCAGGCAACAACTGCAGATCAATTGATAATTTCAACCTGGGGCGCTGAACAGTCAGTTTCATTAAAAAATATAATAAAAGGTCCGCTGAGAACTTCCACAGAGGAGGATAACCAGTCAGGTTGCAGTTGTACAACTCTCATTCCACGCTGGCAATGCACATTTTGTGAGTCGCAAGTGGTGAAAGAGCAGCAGGCATGGATAACAGCAGTGGGAGAAATATGTGATACATGGTCAGGTGAATCATCCATTACAATGTTCTTATAACAGATGATGCACCTGTGGCAACCACTTAAAGCAACTCCACAACCTGGCGTGCTTGGTTCTACGTGAAGGGTTCTGGTGGATCTATGATGATGTTGGGGTACATATTCTGGCATACTTGTGGGTGCAGCCATCCTTAGATGGCAAGGTCATGCCCATAATCACTTACTTAATGGTACTGAGTAATCATCTTACCATGTGCAGATTTCTTTCCTGCAGGAGGGGTGTCTTTCAAAGGATGACAATGCCCATCACAGAGCACGGATGGTTCGCCCATGGTTTGATGAGCATGACACTGATGTTATCCATATGTCATGGCCTTCTCAGTCACAGATCTGACCAATGAGCATTTATGGGATATTCTGAAATGAATGCAAAGACAGTGTTTTCCACCTCAAACAGGTGCGAGTTGATTGAATTTCTCGGGATGATGGTGCCTGCTCCTCCTGCCGATTCCCGACGCTGCGTGGAACTTAATGCGATGACGCCTACAGGCCGTACTGGTTACACATGGTGCGCATGCCTACCAACTACGTAAGATTGGTTGTTTCCCTTATTTGTCATATCTGTATATGTATGTGTATATATATTTATGTGTATTATATAGTATTTGGTTGCGAATTCGCGCCGTGGCGTGCGATCGCCACGGTGACTCGAATCGCGACTGCCTCGCCACCGGACGGACTAATTCAGTTAGTGACTCCGCTAATGCCGGGAATCCAGTCACGGGTGGAAGCCTTTTCGGCCACCACACCCAGTCCGCATTCTACCCGCGCGGAATAGGGGTGAATCGCGAAAGTCGATATAACCTAAGTACGCACGGGTAACCTCGAGGGGTTGTACTCGCACAGCGACTTCGGGACACCGTCGTTAAGGGCTGTTCGGGCTAACGGGATAACGGAGCGGTGTTATCGTCGGCTTGAGGTTCAGAATTAATTATCGGTCGGCCGCGCCACGAGAACCCTTTACGTGAAACAAGATGGAGACCATACGAAGGAAGGACGCAGGCGACACGGGGAAGAATACAGATCAGCATTTTACAACACGACAGGCTAGAGGCACACATATCGCGCAAAGTTTCAATAATGACATACGATCATAATAAAAAAGAAAGGCAACATAAAGAAAACAATGACGCAGAGCTACGACCGACTAACGCGACACAGGCGGACTGCATTACCATTCTACTTCATGGACTTCGCGCCAAATACCACACGTTCACACAAACCCAAAAGAAATGGAAGTCGACTTCCCTGTGGTGTTTAGTCTTGGCGACGCGTCATCGCCGTGGTCGCGAGCTGCTCTTCCGCCGCGCCTCGCGCCTGCCCGTACCGGCCTTCGACGCTTAAGAGAGAACAAAGAACGCTCCAAGCAGAGCATGACGAAGAAGAGAGAGAGAAGTCCTCAGCCGCCTCTTATACGCCGGCGGCCACGCCCCGTTCTGGCTCACCTTCTTCGAGGGCGCTTTCAGAAGGGGGGCGTTCCCTCTCGTCTCCCACTGCGTTTGTGGGGGCGAGGCGAGGCCGTTGAGGCGCTTCAACGGCAAACCGTCTAACGCTGACGCCTGAGGATGGCGTTCGTTGGTGTAGGTAGCGTGTTGAGAATGGTGGCGTGGTTGTGGAGGGTGGCGGGGCTGGCGTTGTTAGAGTGGTGGCGTGGTTAGCGTTGTGGTTGTTGGGTTGGGCGTTGTTGCGTTGAATTGTGTGGTTTGTTCGAAAAATAAAGCAGAACAGAAAACGTAACTCAAAGTTCGCAGACCGATGAATCACTTTATTCCCTCTATCAACGGGTTTGGAGCTAACTAACATTACTTCAGAAATACTCACCTATGGGACCTTTAATGATGTTTGCGAATTTCCACAGCCGTAAAATATATATTATTATATATATATTATATATATAATATATATATATATATATATATTATATGTAATTAAGTTTTAAAGGCACAGCCAACCAAATTTGTAGTTTGGACCAAGTGCTAATCCACTGAAATTGCAACAAACTTCTGCAGGTATCAATCGATAAACCACCTATCTATTCCTATGTGAACGAAGAACTTTTCTTGCTGGTGAAGGCTTTGTATTGATGTGTGTCAGCTGACAGGACAAATAGAACTGGATGAAATCAACAAGACATTGATTGAGGGATGCTAATGCCATGGATACGCAAGGAGAAGTTGATTGCGGGTGTTACCTTTGTCTTGCTCAAAGAGTTAACACCCGAAAAATGTTCAGCTTTCCCTTGCTTCCATGGCAGTTGCATATCTCAATCAATGTCTGTTGATGTCATCCATTTGTCCGATTCAAGGTCGCCAATGGAGAGGTTCTTGATCTGTTCGACCTACATCAGCAGTGACTCTCCTGAGATGGACAAAATAGCAAAGCTGGCCCCCAAGCAGAGGAAGACTGGGCATTCTCTTCCGAAGTATCATTGGCAATCAGACTACTACAGCATAAGAGGCCATTGTCTAACTAATTGGATAAAAAAAAATCATGTCCTGATTTTTTGAAGAATGTGGTTATCACATTGTCCCACTGTCGTATGCTGCATACTGTCATCAACTGTTATTTCTTCACCAAGATATTGATTTAAGAAAAGAGTCTTTTAATGTTACGTGTTAGCTTGAGTAATAGCAGTATGATTAGAAATATGGCCACTTTTGAACTCACTGCACCCATTAAATAAAACACCTAGAGCGAAATATATGCATCACCAAAATTGTCAATTTTATCCGAATTCCTTGAAAAATGAAGATCTGATGAATCATACTGCTGCAGAAAAATAGGCAGAAGGGCAAGATAATCGGCTTGGAAAAAAATAATTGGCAATTGCTCCGTAAAAAAGAAAAAAAACATTAAATTACATCGTTATTCAATGTCGCAATTACTTATCCAGCAATCCTTTGTTGCCGAAGTGCAATTTGGCCTTTTCATAAAGGAAAGTTTGAAGGGCCTTTGCAGGAAATAGTACATCCCAGGTCAATCTACCTAGGACACTTATAAAAGTTGTTAGCAGAAATTATGTTTCTTTTCTTTTTTTGGGGAATTTTTTTTTTAAAAAACACAAAAAAAAAAAACATTATGAAAGATTTCCATTGTCTCTTCCCTACTGTGCAAGAGAAAATAGACGGATAATGTTTGCTTCTACCTTCTTTTTTACAGTGCTGGATAAATTTAGGAGTCATCTAAATAATCAGGCTATATGCAACATATGATGAACTTTCATTAAACGTCCGCACGAATGTGGACTAGAGTTATGTTTTCACTCCTGTCCGTCTGTCTGTCTGTCTGTCCTATGTACTTGCACAATAACATTCGCAAGTCACATTGGTTGGTCTGGTCTGTGATTCTGTCTGCCTTATATGTTAATCACCTACAGGTCACAATTTTTAAACTGATCTTCACAAATGTCATGAATTGTAGAGTTGGTCAAAAGCCAAGAAGCTATTTTTGATGAGGTCAAAAGGCCAAGAGAATCAACATAGGTGAATTTCTAAATTGCATTTTTCGATTGATTGAAATTTGAAGAGGATTTGCATATTAAACGTCAAACTGAATTCAACACCAATTATTTTTCTGGTCAAATGTGTTTAGGGCTTGCACAAGTATCCGTGCTATGATGATGTTTTCTTTCTTGTTTCGTTCTGGTTTTGCCTGTGAGGAAGATATTAAATGAGTTGTGGCGGGTTGTACCCAATTTAGTGGACATGTTGGGTGTGTGAAAAGGACATTGATGAGATTTTGGTGAAAAATGGACATCTGGATGCAATATTTTTTCGTGCTTTTCATAATTGAGAGATGGGTGGCCAACAACATGTGTAGCACCGACATCTCAAAAAGTTGTGGATGGATTATGTACTAATGGTGGATGAGTTTGGGTTGGTGAACAAAGAACAAAGCCGATTAGATCTTGGGTAAAAGTCTGGATGCTGATCGGCCCACAATGGGGATACAAAATGTAAAATTGTTCATCTTTGGTGGAGGTATGTGTACTGAGTGCCATCTAGTTTTATATTTCGGTCATTAGTCTTTCACAACATGCACTTAACATTCATTTATTGTTGGCCAAAGTCGATGTAGCACTAAATTTGGTTTTGTAAGCTATCGGAAGGTGCCAGCATTAAATATCAATGATGGTTGTCATATGGAAATATGATTAAACATAAAAAACTACCATACATGATAGCAGTTTTAAGGCTTGCATATGTCATAAGATAGAAATTTTAAAAATTAAAATAATATAAATAATTAAAAAGTTTGGGTTGCTGCAATGCAGGTTTACTCTTCTACAAACCTTTTTCAAAAACATTCTAATACCATGAGTTTTCCTTTTCTTATTAAAATAAGTGTCATTTTTCTCTTTCGTAATAAATAACCAGATGATGAACACCAATGACGTTGTAATTTATTTGACCCTTAACTCAATCTCCAAAAAGGACAGCTTGAAAGCGGCGTATATTTCTTGCATATGCAGTTAAGTTGTGAATGTCAAAAAAGGGAAAGATATTTTTGGTTACAAACTTTGTCATGTTAAAAAGCACGCCAAACATCACGGCTCAACGTTTGGACAATTGGACCCTGATACACTGCATATTTTTGGATTAATCTCTGCAACAAGACAGCACATTTAAGCTTGTGTGTCCATTTCTCAAAACATGTTGTCATTTACGGAACTTACCAGAAACAGCTGTACGACACAAAAGGCGAGCAACAGGGTTTTTGGTAGAGTAATCACTAACACGTATGCAAAATTTCAATATCCAGTTTCAGAAACTCATGGAAACATAAAAGAAATTCAATACATTGAAAACAAGGAAGTATGCGCGCACGTATGACTGCACGATCTCGACTCGAGTGTTGATAAATGCAAAGCTGCGCGATATAGTATGGAAGTCAGAAAAAAGAAAGGAGGCATTGCTTAATTGAGGTATCAGTACCCGCTGCTTGCGGGAAAAAAAAATGCAGAAATCAAGAGAGACGAAATACCCAAGATTTAAAATGAAGTAAAAGATCTGAGCTGAAGAGTAGAAGAAATGTTACAAGTGATAATTGGAGGCAACAGGAATGATGAAGAAGAACCTCGGCGACATTTTAAAAACGATCCTTGGGATATTTACAGCAAATTGGCAGTTGGGGATGTTTTTGGGGAATCGTTATAAATCCTGAAAAAAGCCTTGAAAAAACTTTTGAGAAGGAAGAACTTCATAACTTAGTCCATGAATCATGATCCTTCCGAACCGATGGACCATGGAATACTTCGAGCCAGGCAAGACACATTCCAATTCTGAAAACAGCACATGGAGAAACCACACGCACGCGTTGCACAACACACACACACACACACACGACACCACACACACAACACACACACACAACAACACGTGGTTCGCTATGCTCCGCGCGGCAACACCACACCACAATTGTCGCGAGGTTGAAACCTCAGGGGGAAGCAATAATGGGGACAGCTATGCATCTTATGGTGGCACTGTTCTGTTCTCTCCAGTCAGTTTAACAATTTGTAGAGAAAAATTACTCTTCGCAACCCCTCTCTTCTCTATATATATTTATATATGTGTGCATAGTAAGGGTGGAGTATACTGATTCTGGCTCACTTTTCCCCATGTAAGTGATGGGGGATTTTCAGCGATTCATTTTTTTTCCCTAAAAATAAACCTTTTTACTAAGGTTATATTATTTTCCCCTTTTACCTAGGGGCACTCTATCAAATAACAATGCAACAAGATAAAGATTTGTTCAAGTAGCAAGTAGTATGTGATTTGTTAAAGGTGATTCTGAAGGAAATATCTGAAACATGTAAGCCTAGGGACACTCTTTTTCAAATAACAATGCATATTGTTTAGCTCACTCATTGAACCTATAAATTTGTTCTTCAAATTCCTTCAATAGTTTAATTTTCTTTGCACAATAATCCCCATCTAAAATATTTAAAAATAAAACATTTGAATCTTTATATTTTTCAAGATACCCCTTTTGTGTATTATGAAATGATAATATTCTCTTATGATCTCATCTGACACCTCCTGAGTTGCATATCATTTTTTTGCATAAACCACGCCAATAACAAGTTTTGTTTAAATGTTTTCAGTTCGTGCCGTGAAAATGAGGGTGGCTTTTTTGGACAGTCATGCTGTGAAAAAAATAGGAACTATTCTGTGAGAGACAAGGCCTCGATGTCTTATATTTTAAATCAGAACACTAACAGGCTTTTTAAACATAAGTTTAATCAAAATCATTTTAGGCATTTTAAGTATGTTTTGAAAATTGATACATACATTTGAGAATATATCGCCCAATTATTTTCCAAG
>CM068956.1:182493593-182507560 GCA_035128595.1 Eptatretus atami | reverse complement strand
GATGAGGTTTTTGTTCGTAGCTGTGTACTCTGTTACTATGCTCGTGTCTGTTGTGAGCAACTGTGGTCCACGCGCTGTCAGGCAATGTATGTTGTCAATTCGTGATCGGAGACATCCAAAGATCTTTGCTTTTTCTTGGCTATCTCAGGAAGCGCTTGTTTCGGAAGATGTGGTCCATAAACTCTGGCTTACCCGTACCATTCACCATGCTGACGTTCCATTTCACTTCAATTTTTTCCATCTTCAATGTGTCCATGTCCAGTTGGTAAACTTCATGGGGGAACAAGTATTGAACACTGCGATTTGAGGTTTCCATCTTACAAAGCACCAAGGTCTGTAATTTTATCAGATGGTACCTAATGAAGATGGAATCTAACACAAAATCCGAAATCACTTGTATGATTTTAAAATAATTAATTTATTTTATTGACTAACAGTATTGCTACATCGAAAATCGAACTTATATTTGGTACAGAAAACCTTTTGTTGCTTACGATCAGACTTTCATTAGTTTTAACGGTTTGCACGACTGGGAGCAGGATTTGCCACTCCTCATCGATCTTCTCAATCCTTCAGGTTTTCGGGGGCTTTTGGTCCGCCTGGCAACACAACTTCAGCTCCCTCCAAAATTTCTAATAGTTCAGTCTGGGACTGCTGCATCGGACCTTGGCTCTACGAGCCCTCCTTATTCCCTGCTTTGTGTTTCGGTGTTTCATGCTGGAAGCCACACGCCTATTTCAATGCTTGTGAGAAGGAGTTGCGTGCCAATCTCCGATAATGGCCCTCTCCTCCCCCAATCGTGCAGTCTCTTCCCCTTTGCAGAAAAGCCTCCCCAAGAATGTGTTTCCACCTCTCGCTTCCACCGTGGTTTTCTTGGCTGTTTACTCATCCTTTCTTCTCCAACACGGCGTTTAGTTTAAACCAAACATTTTGTCTACAGACATGACCTTTCATTCCTCCTCTGATTTCATCCGATGTTGGCATATTAGCGGCCTACTGCGTGGCTTGAGCAGAGGAACCTTGCGTGGTGCAGTATTTTAATTATCATGACGGGTGTGTGTTCTTTCTTGGTTCTTGATACTGTCGCCACTCTTTAGTCATTCCAGGTCCTCTTAGTTTCTGGCTGATCCTCACCTCTCATTCATTGAGGCCCACGGAAGTGAGATCTTGCATGGAGCCCCACCGGGGATTGACTTTATCTTGAACTTCTTTCCATTTTTTATGCGCCAACATTGTTCCTCTCACCAACGCTTGCTATTTCCTGTTACATCCGCTTGTGCAAGTCTACTTTTTCCTGTGTCCTTTACAGCTCTCTGTCTTCCCATTGAATTTAGTCTGTTGATAATGTCATCTGTCTTTTATGCTGTAACCAGTTCAAACGTGCTATACATTTATTGTGGAAATGATGCTTTCTTGACAAAATAACATCTGTGAGAGACGGAATCTAGGTTTTAGTTATCATACTTTTATGCATAAAATGCATATTAATATTTAAAATCTCAATGTGACTTTCATTTTTTTAATCCGTCTTCCAGTTATAGTTACTTATGTAAAATTACGACTCACTGCTTTGTAGTGGGAAACCGTCAAATCGGCAGTGTATCAATAATTTTCTCCCACTGAATTGATACTTTTGGATGAGTGTCTGTTTCTGATTTGATTAGTGCGAGCTTCGATGAGCAAGGCTGCGTTCATTTTTTTCCAGCTGAGAGTAAATCCATGGCCTTATTCTGTACTCGTTATCAACTCCGTGATTCCACGTTGAGTGTTATTATGGGCCAGTATATGCTTTTGGTTGTTGTGGTATCAAACACTGTACTGATTTACCTCTTTGAGTGAGGTTCCGTGCATTTACTCTCCTGAGGTGTTTGTGTTCTTGTCCAGTTTAGATAACCGATCAGAATCCGTCCGGAAGATTTTGTGCGTGATGTTGGATTCTTTCTCACGTGGACGGTGTATAGCAGGTTGCTTGTGGTTTTTTTCTGTCCTTATTGTGCTCTCATTCGAAATGATTTGATCAATGATTCGATAATTTTGTTGATTTATCTTTCACGTTTGTCCTTTCCATTATCGCCCAATATCCTGACATATCTTGCATTGTATGCAATCAGGTAACAGTTTTGCTTTGGTGTCAGCGAAAATCTGATACAGTTCTCCATACTGTTCCAATTTCGACGGAGATGTTTCTTGTGGTTTCTGTTAACTATGTTATGCTCTGCGAGAATCATCGTTTGCAGTTTCTCTGTAAGCTTGTAACTCTGACATTTGCTGTTGGGGAATGTTCGTTTCATTATAATGAAACGTTTCTGATTATTTCGTTGCTTTTCGAGATAATATCTTTTCCTGAGAAGGAGAGCTCTGTATCCGACCAGTGTGGTTTGTGTAGTCCTGTTAGCAGAAGTGATAATGTGCTTCAGCAGCAATGTCCCTACTCGTTATGGCTAAAAGCTTGGTTTCACACTTGTGACTGCACAAGCTCGAAGCTTCTGGTCTATCTCAACTCAGATTGACTAGTTTTTCCCGAGTTGACTTTCCTGTTATCTTGACTTTTCGCAGAAAATGCATGTGTAGTCATAGATGAGTATTCGTATGAGGATCGTCTTCCGGTCGCTAGCATTGAACCCAGCACAGTCTTACTCAGGTTGAGCCTTGTATCTGTTTTACGTTTAGGGTTCCAATCTCTCTTCATCGGTGAAAATCTCTGCATTTCCTATGTAAAGATACTGAATTCCTTGTCCGTACGCGATTTAGCAATGTCAATATAGGGGAGTATCTTTACTTGAGCCAGCATTTATTAGTTTTCCATAGAATTCAACTTTGTGGACTGGTAGTTGTTCATTTGTCATACTCATATTCTGTTTTATACAGTTCTTCCAGTTTGTTTCGCCTCTCTTGTTTCTTCTATTCTATGTACTAGAACTACACATACGCAATACACCCACCCACCAGCACCATTACACAATTCCCTGGATGACAAAGATATAAATTGGATACAATGTAAATTACATAATGTTAGTATCATACTTAGGAATTTTTAATATCTGTAAGTTTAATTGTAATATGATTGGATTTAAATTTATCTTTTTTGGTCATATTAACAGTTTTAACCCCAAATTCACCTAAGATCAAAGTGGACGTATAATAATTTCAATCTATTTTGTTCCAATAATTCAATTAGTGTATGGGTGAAACTTTGCCAAATTGTGCCCACAACCACCATATTCAAGTAGTTATTTCCATGCTATTTCATTGTTTTGAGGTCAATTCTTGGATTTTATTTTTGAAATTTGACAAAAAGTACATATTGTATTCTGAAATCTAAGCGATCTGGCCTTTTCATTAAATTTAGAATCATTTTTTTCTAAATCTAAGTTTGGCATACCTAAATGTTCTATTCTATTACATATCGTTGCATCCATATAATTATTGCTCTTGTCCTTAAAAATTTTTCCATTTTAGCAAATATCACATTTTTGCGACGATACGGCGTATAATAATATTTCGGTACGGGAGCAGGATATACACTTATCTATCTTTTTTTATCTAGACATTATCTTGTGAAAAATCACAATCTTACTTCATCTTTATGGACCGCTACAACCCCTTTGCGCATAGCCTAATGACTTTATTTTCTGTGCCTTCGCATTTTTTTTTTTTTTCCAGGGCCATTAACGTTTATGTAGGTAATATATTTTTTTTTCGAAAAAATTGACATTTTTGACAAAACTATATTTTTTATTTTACCTCTCTCCTCCTCATTTCAGAGAAGAAATTTATTATTGCATGATACTATGGACTATTATCTAGAACAAAGCCATTTTTTGAATTTTGCTGCTCCCGTTCCGTTATAGCCTTCAAATTCTTCTGATTCCCGTATGGCTTCATAAGTACTACAAATTAAAGTTTAAATTAAACCGAACTCTCAGACAATTTACTTGTGAAGCTTTGTCGATTTACTAACAATGGCAAGTTATATGCCACTTACTGTTCAATTTATGCTAAATTGTTCTTGTGTCAATTTGTACTTTATTTTAATGATTCTGTGATATTAAAAAAGTTATATTACAACCGTAGTGGCTTTGTCATGCTTATAAACATCGTTTCATCAGAACTGTGTGGTTGCAAAAGCGTTAGTGTTGAGGTGTGGTTGGGTGTGGTCCTAGCTCTAGAGGGTGGTGTTTTAACCGTAAGTGGTACGTCTTAGATGCCTCTTTCCGTCTGGAGAGTTATTTCGACTCTGGCGAGATTGCCGCACTCCGTTGGGTTTTTTTTATATCTATTCTTGTATATTCAACTTACTGACCTAACTAGAAACAATGAATTTCAAAATATATTTACTATTATACATCTTTATTTTCAATTTTTCTCATTTTCCCGAGCGGGTCGCATATTGGTTTCGATGATTTCGGAATTCCCTGAGGCCCTGACTTTTTTTTGCATGGAGTATCGGAATCCATTGTTTTTCTTTTGAATTGTGAGTCATCCCGCTTTGACTGTATATCACTGTGCCCTTGTAAAAAATAATTTTGTGAATATTGTGATAGAGACTAAAGCATTTTTTTACACGTAGTGCCCGCGAATTTTGGTGAAAATTCGTTCAGCGCTTTAATTTATCCCCCATCATCTTCATTTTTTTGTGATTATGGTAAAGTTGAATATTAACGTTATGATTTGATTACTGCTTTTGTTAGGTATTTCCGGTCTAAGGCAAACAAAAGAATAAAAATATACATTGCGTTATCCATGCGAATCCATGCTCACATGCTGATTCTCGCGGTTGTACTTTGATAGATGGAAATTTATTGATTTTTTATTTATTTTTGCTTTCTATATTGTCATTTAGGAACAAAAAAGCAATATGGCAATGTATTTCATTAATCTGTAGATTCCGTTATACTAAATGATTTATTTTAAGTTACATAGGAACCTGTGTGCAATTGACCATTTCTGCCAGTGTAGTCTTTTGACTTCATGCCCTCATCGGGTATGCCCCTAATAGGGTGTCCATAAATGCGCTTAGCCATATTTATATGAAAAGGCTGCACCACACAATCGCGTATATTGCCAATATAATGTTCTATACCTTGCCTATGATGCCTTCTAAGCTATTGCTTATTCCCGCATCTTTGCCCTGCCGTCACTCTGTAAATATTTCACTTTAGATTTGTTTTTTAGCTTGTTATTTCCTTTTTTCATTCATTGTATTTATTTAATGTGTTTGATATCCCTTGGTTGCTTTAATTGGGGTATAATTGTTTAGGAAACCAATGGAAGAATTAACTGTTTAATTGCCAGACTTGCACTGAGTTAGTTTGGAATTTGCTCTCCCATTTATTCTGCTAATTTTTTTCAGTATTTTCTCCCCTGTCTCTCATCATCGTGTTGCCAGGACATTCCTGTTTGACTGTGGAGTGTCAGATTGTGGACACGGATGCCTCCTTGACCATAGTGTGGATGGGCCAAGTCTATTTGTATTGTCAGAACTTCTGCACTCCCTTGTAATGTAATTTTGCCCCTTTATGTTACCGGAGTTTTTTGAGGTGATTATAATGTTGCATTTATTGGTGGGAATTGGAGTTGTTTCTTAGGTTCTTTGCTTATTTGAATTATTGTATCTGGAGTATGGATGAGTGCTTTGGACAGCCCAAACAGGATTTGGTTTCGTTTTGAGAACCATTGGTTTAGGATTATGTCATTGAGTTCGCAACCTGGCTCATTAATCTTTCAGGTGATTAAAATTCCTTAATACTATTTGCTTCTTTTATGTATGTGGTTTGCCCTGTAGTTGCTCATTGCTTCCTCTTGGATTCTTGTTCTCTATGAATTTCCCCTTTGTAATTAACTTTATTGTTAAGATGATTTTGCTGAGATTCAGTGATACCCATTTTTTTTTTATTCTTTTGGTTGTTTTTCACTGCTCTATTTTTCTCCTATGCTCCTCCATGACCCAGTGCGTTTTGCTGAAGTGTCCATGGGCTGCAAGCCGCACAAACGCCCATGCTATGTCCCAACTTGTGTCACGTTCCTATCTGGTCCCCACTCCATGTCTTTGATGTTTCAAATGTTGTGACTCCGTACACATCGTGAGTCCAAATATAATTTTATTGTTTATGAGCCATAATAAGTTCAGTGTTTTCGCATGTGTCGTCAAACTGACCCGAAGTTTTACATGATTTGAGATCTTTGCTGTTCGTTGTAGAACTTGGTTTCTTACCAGCCTTACGTATTTCGTTTTTCATACGTTGTTGTATATGTGTCTCTCGTAGTTGAGGACATCTTGATAACCTTGTGAGTTAATTTATTGGCTTTAATACCATAACTCATATTATTTTCGCTTACGACTTTTTTATGGAGGTCAAATTGTTTTGCTTGCCGTTCTCCAATCATATTTTTGCCATCTTTTCTCATTCTCCGTTCGTCATATCAGAACCTTTCTACCCTGCTCTTCAGTGTTTCAATTGGGTTCAGGGGAGTATTGTCCGATCCCGTGACTTGGCCTCCGGGTGGATTGAATCCGTCTCTCAATCATGTCGGAATTCAGATGGAGTGATGAGTTACAGAACGATGGTGAGAATGATGTTACTGAAAAGTTTCTGTTTGCAACAAGTAAAAGCAAATTTTGCGTGCCCTCTAACCGAGTGTTGGCAGGGATTGGGCTGACGAGCTTCTCGTGTTATATTCTTTGTCTGCTTGTGTTTTATTTTTCTGCATTAACTTAATATTGAGATGTTTGTGTGCGATTTTTTCACCTGTTCCGTGGTTGTCCGTGGAAAATGTTGATTGTTGATCCAATTGTCTGTTCTCAGCCATGTTATTGGTGTTGCTGTTGTTAGCCATTAGTCTGGGCATAACAAGTATTTTTGAGTGGGTGTTGTGCGCTACTGAACTTGCAATGTTATCGCCCTCGTCAAATAGGCTTCACCTTCTTGATTTGGGCCGAAATTTCCAGGACCGCACAGTGAGATTAATTGTGGCTCTTAAGAAGTAGGTTGTAGTTGTATCCCTCGCAGGGGATGGCATTTTGGTTCCTTTGTTTTGTCCGCACACTTTGTATTTTTTCCAACGTTGTCGATGACAAGTTTTCTCATTGTCGTACTAATGTTATGTTTTTAATATATTTATTGACGTTAATTACTGTTCGGCAGCTTGGAAAATTGACCTCGTATCTCTGAACACAAAGTAAAATTTAAATTGCGCTATCATAGCTCCATTGGGGCGAGTTTGTTTATAGCATGTGCTTTATGACGTTCATTGCAAGTGATGATCTCAGGTATTTAGTCTTCGGTATTGATCAAAACTTTTTAGTGATACTATCTGTAGTGATTGCACCATCATTGTTTTATTAAAAAAAAAAGATCTTCTTTGAATGGCCCAAACGTCATCCTGCAGCGTATAAAGTAGCAGTTCTAATTCTTCTCTATTTACGTACAAACAGTACACAAACGCACACAAAAACCCCAACATCTGTGTGGGGCCTCTGTTTCTTTTTTGTTGTTATGGGCGATGTAAATTAACTTTTGCGGTAAAAATGTACAGTTATTATTGCCAATATTTTTGTTTGCAAGTTAAACTTTATTTTATTGTATTTTGTTCATGGGTGTGGTTTTATTCAGAGCTATCATGGAGACTGTTTTTGACTTTTGGACTTCTAGTGTTTGGTAAGGTAGTTCATTGCTTTTTTCCGGGATTGACAACATGTCCAAAAATTGTGGATTGCGTTTTAGCTTATGTTTTGTGTTTCCCCCAGTAATCATTGGTACGTGTAGATGACATTGAATCACACAAGACGATGGGCCGAACACATTTTGCATTTCTTCTGTGCTTTGAGAGAAGCATTGCTGCCTCCATGTAAGCATTGTTCAGCCCATGCACATTTAACTTTATGGTGCCTGGTGCGCCGTCCATCATTGCTGTTTGGTTCCTATCTGCGTCGTCTTAGGGAATGGCCAGAGGTGCCGTTTAAATTTACTGAGCTGAGTGCTGTCTGTTTCTGCGCTTACCTTGTCTCACGAATGGTGCTTGGCTTGGGCTGGCTCTTTTGTTATCCTGCCGTCTGTCCTGGCCCGCTCGCCCTTGCTCATCTGCGTCTGCCTGCGTCGCTCCTGCGTTGCCCGTGCGCTCGCCCTGCCCGGCCGCTCGCCTGCCTGTCGCTCGCCCTGCGTCGACACTGCGCTCGCCTCGTTGCCGTTCCCCGTGACCTCCGCCTGCGTCCCGTCTACTGCGCTGCCTGCCTCTTCCCGTTCGTTGCCTGCCGTATGCTCGTCGCCTGCGTCTATTGCCCGTCGCAGCCTGCCATCAGTCTTTGCTTATCTATATAATAAATGGTTTTTCTGTCTTGTTTAACACATAACCCACCTATTGGAGTGAGTTGGGGCGAGGCTGGCGAGGAGGCTGGGGGAGGCAGCGCGTTGGGTGGCGAGGGGCGGGGTGGCGAGGAGCACCGTGGCGGAGGGCGATGCTGCGGGGGGGGGCGTTGGGAGAGCGTCGCAGGGAGGAGGTGGGAAGCTGTGGGTGACTGACAGGGAGTTGGTGGGGGGGCAGAGGGTGGGCAGAGGGTGTGACTGATGTGAGGGGTGGATTGCTCCCAACTTTGTGGGGAGCGTGGGGTTTTGGAGGGGCTAGGAATTTGATATACGTATGTATTTGTTTTTCCATTGATCGATGCTCTGATGCTATATCGACATAGTTGTCCTTGATGTGATTTAGTTGCCATGACTTTTGGATCATGTTTAAAAAAAATGTGGGAGGTTGTTGCAAGATAATGAGTTCTCGTTTTGAGTTTAGTTTTTGTCATTGATTGAAGTACTTGTTTATTACAGAGTGTTTTGTAATCGTAAGCATTTTCAATTGAATTCTTGATGGTCAATCATTCATGTTTCAGAATCCTGTCACTTTCTTCCGTTTATATCATTTTCTCCCTTTTTTATTCCTACTCCATTGAGTAGACCAGTCCATATGGAACGCGAGCACCACAGTGAAATCCAACGCGCACGACAGAATATAAACCATCTCCAGTTAAGCATTGCCCTAATTCAAGCCATCTCTGGACTAATGCTATGTGAAACATCCAAGACCTGTGAAGATTCCAATAAAGACACAAAAGCAAGCTGGCCTGTTTTCTCAGTTGGTAAGGTCAGACCTAGTGATCATAAGGTTGTTTTGTTCTTTTCAGATTTCTTTATTCCGTTCCTCTATACATAACAATCACCATTTATTTTGCAGTAGTATACATATATTTGGTCTTTCATTGTTTGCTTTAAACCCTTTCCACATACCTTGACCTGTGAAGTTAATCCACTGAAGACATGGGAGGTCAGATCTGAGTTGAGAATGTATTCTGATACCATCCAGCAGCTGAAGGTCCAGCAAGAAAGAAGCAGAAGAAAAGCAACGCAGTGTCGACTAGCCAATGACCATCTTCAGCTGCAGAAATCAGTGATACTCCGGACTCGGATCAAGGTGAAGATTGATGCACTTCAATATTTTGATTTTAGTTGTATCATTATTGTTTTTATGCTTCAATATTTTTCTCAGTCCGTCAGATTTCTCGTGCAATTTTCACATGTGATGACTTTTATCGTATTTAGTCTGCGTTCTTCGCCCACCCCCTCTTCTCACTTCCCCATTCTAATTGTTTGATATTGCAATCACATCTGTCAATTCCTTATCGTTTTTTTTTTTTTTTTTTTCCAAAAAATACTTGCATTATTTTGTGGATCTTATGCATCCACAATCTTCATTTTACATCAAAGTCGTTATTTCAATGCATGTTTTTCCCAAGATTAATTATCCCTACTGTTTCACAGAGGGTTATAGGTTCTCTCCGTTAGGTCTGTCCGTCCAACCACTTGATTTTCTGCTTTTTCCCATACTTTAACGTTTTACTGATAATTAGGACACGCTATTTTATGACAATTACAGAACCAGTTCACGCTCTCAGGGTGTTTCTGCAATTTTTCACAATTATGGCCTTTTAGAGCAGAAAGGAAATATTAATTATTATCATGGATCAGTGTTTCAACTCGTGACTTGCCCCATGCTTGACCCATTGATTGGACAGTTGGCCTGACTCGACCCCATACATCATGTGCCGCCATTCATGACAGCAATCTCAGCCTTAGGCCTGGGTGTTCCATGCCAATGCATTATATCCATATATAACACTATGATTATATTTTGTCGTATCCCGGCTGTTGATATCTTCAGAGATACTACTTTTCGAGATTCAGCAGTCCAGTGTGGACAAAGACAACAAAAACACACGGTTCATCCTCAGTAGGCCATTTTTTTGGCTCGATTAAAATGGCTTACATGTATGGGCAACACACACAAAAAACTGCCGAACTCTGGCAACAATAGATTACAATAAACAGTTGTACCAACTCACAGTCCGTCGACGATTAGCAGTTACGATCACACTCGTCTCGATTAATCATCCTTTAGACACTTCAAAGACCGCGTGACATCTTTCGAGAGCGTCTTGAATCTAAAACCTTTTTACGTGCTTGGACGCTCTGATATATTTTCCACTCCATCGTAAGCAAGTCTGCGCCACAATGGCCCCGCTCTCACCGTCACGCACACTTCGATCGCACACCAATCCTGGAGCCTGAAAGTCACGCTGAACGTTGGGACACTAAATGTTTTGAACAGTTTTCTACCATATGATATAAGCCAACATGTTGATTAATGAATTACCTCGTTGTGTCACGCTCCTTCCCATTCCACTCCATGTGTGCAATGGCGCTCCGGCGCTTCGGCGCCCCGGTGATGTGCGTGCCTGGGATGTTTATCTATTTCATTAGGTATGGCGCGTTACTTTGAATCGCTACTTGTTTATTATTTGACGACGTATTATACCCACCGCCCATAAAGGTATGTGTTAGGTCGAAAGTCTGGTAACCAACTTAATTTCATTTTGTTTTGTGGTGAATAGCAGTTAAAGGTTTCTGGATACTACAGTCTGCTCCGTCACCTCTGTCTCAGATTGTAATCCCATCGCTAGAACCTACCGTCCACTCATGTTTTGCTTCATGTTGCATCGGTTATTTAAATATCATCATTGTAAGAAATGTTATTCGAGATCAATTCTCGCTCTTAGTGATCTATCGCCTGCTTGGTGTTGATATTAAAAGTCCTTCTTTATGCTTTGCTGAGGTTGCGAGGCATCTTTTTTATTGATCTGTATGTGTTCCTCCGATCCGTGCTATTTCTTGTTTTCTCTGGACTGCTTATCCGGTTGGCATGAAATTTTAATCATAGGTCACTACTCTGTCGATTTTATATATATTATATGTGTGTAATTACATGGATTGCAGCATGTTCGCAAATGAAAACTTTTTGGACCTCTGTACTAACCCGTCATGAATACATACAACTTTGCACATGTCAAGTACTCAATATGATATGTGAACCTTTTTTTTTTTTTTTTCTTTAATTCTCCCCATGCTCTTATACTTTAATTGAATGTCCAAATTTTTCTATAAGTTTAGTTCTCTGTGGCACTTTATGGGGGAGGCGGTGATAGTCATTGGTATGTGGGGGGGTTTCCCATTTTGTCTTTTAACATTAAATAACTTTCAAATCTTCTCTGAATGACAACATATCGAGGCAATCTTTACAGTTTAATTGCTCTATCATAAGTAACAAAAATTCTCCACTATGAATTCATCTCACATGTTTTGCAGCTATGATTTTTCTTGTAGATAAACTTTAACCTTTCTTCCAGATTGCTCACTATATCAATGGAAACTTTACCTCACATGTTCTCGCTTTTGGATTAGAGTGCTTCTGATATTATAGGTTACATGTTGGCATCCTATTTGATTGGACGTTCTTTTTTTTTTTATTCTTGATCCCTCTTTACTTATCTTTGACGCTTATCTCGACGTGAATCGCAATTATCATCTCTTTGTCATGGGATATGGTGTTTAATTACAACTATCGATGCATAGTCTGCAGCTAAATTATTTATATTTACTTTTGTTCACGATTAATTCAAACTTGTAAGTATGTATATAAAATCCACCACACGAAGTGAAGAAGTTTGGTTTCACCCTTTCTCTGTTGTTGTTGTATGGATATTTCAACAAGTTGTGACGATTCAATAATTTGTGACATTCGGTTGAAGAAGGTATAACCTGATTAAATTTTGTGATCGATCCAGATCGACGCTAGATTTTTTTTGTTTCTTCACCATTGAGATTGGCAATAACGAATATAGCAACATTCTCAAAATTTTACGTCGGATGAACTGGCCATTGGGTGTACCCGACAATACTGATTCGATTTTGGTTTCTCATCCGACATGATATCTGATATTTATCCTGTTTCGTCCCGTGAGGATATAGCAACAATATTACTAAATCTCAATTGAGCTTTGGATAAACTTGTGTGGGTGTGTGTGTTGTTGTTGGTGTGTGGTGTTTGGGGTTGTCGTGGGTTGTGATGTGTTGTGCGTGCTCGCGCGCTCATTGAAGGAAATCCGATTCGTTTTGCGTGAAATTGAATCGAATTGATATATTTATTTTATTTTTTATGTTCTTCAGCATTGTATATAGCCAAACCGTACATAGCGTATTTCAAATTATTTCCAAATGTTCTCTGGATCATGCTGCGTGCTGAGCTTCGCTCTACGTTCCCTTCAGTCAGATAATACGTTGTCGGTTTTTCTGCTAGTTAGTACATTCCACATCAAATACTCAAACCATGGAAAACAAGAGCTTTCACACTTGAATAATGGAAGCAATATCAGAGGATGGTTATAAAATATTCAAAGGCTTGATTATTCTTTACGTCAAGCCATCATTAGAAGGAGGCTTTTCACCAATAGACCTGCTAGATCAGCCGGTAGTCCCAACTAAATCCAAATGAATCTGCATGACTTTGGATGCTTCTCACGTCCCATCAACTAGACTGGGTTGACAGTTTTATGAGAAAAGGGCAACTATTTCCCCAATCAAGGTGTTCAAATATGTAGACCTATCCCAACAGAATCGCACTGTTAATTCTGGCACAGGTGCTTCACCAATATTAATCGTGAGTGTGACATTATCCAACAAATATATTCACTCGAAGTTGTGGTTCAGTGTCATTAAATGTGGAAAGCCTATTAAGCATTTTTCAATATCATGCAACAAATGTGAATTTTAAAGGTACTTTTTACACTTTGTGATTTATGTGTCCTCTAATGACTTTCGGTTATCTTATGAGTTGTGATAACTATGTCATTTTTCTGAATGAATTTGCTTTGATAGAAGTGATGAAGGTCTCTTCTTTTTCTTGCCTTGTAGGTCTGTATACAGTGAAGAGAATTTGTCCAGTTTATATATAGTTATCTCTCTAAGGAAGGGTCAGCATTTCATATTTTGAAGTGTCCATAACATGTTCAACCTCTCATCCAGCTGTACTTTCTGTCTTTCCAGCATTTGGTCTAATTGAGAGTATTTGCCAGATATCTCTGACTCTAATAGCTCTCGTCTCGGACAAGGTCATTGTCAACAACATTTGAGATAACCAGTCAACACCTTTATCTTTTGTGATCTATCTATTGCTGCGATTGACGTGCGCTTGGGTGGGAGGGCGGGGATGAGAGACACGAATAGTCAGACGTGGTGGCGGTGTGCTTCCTTCTGTTGACGTTTTGGGGTGGGTGGGGTTACAATAAATCACTGTCTGAAGTATTTGAAATGTACTTTTCATCTTCCATTTGACTTTTTTTACAACATGGAAATGTCTTTACTTGTTTTTTTTTTTATTTGCGATCATTGGACATTAATGGGTATTTATTTTCGTACACACAAGTAATGCGAACAGCATTATTAATTTCAAGATGATATCACAGTTAAATTACAGCTTTTACTATTTGTGATTGAGCACACGCACCAACGATTGTTTCTTCCATGCACGAATGTTCTATAGCTCTTTTGCGCTGTGTGCCAATATAGTTTCTACATTTAATGTTCCCT
>CM068956.1:182470284-182481138 GCA_035128595.1 Eptatretus atami | reverse complement strand
TGACTTATGCCCTGCAATCAATCGCATTATTTCGCATCTGTTGAGTGACATAACAATGGCCAGGGAGACGGCCCTAATCTCATGTCTGACATTGAGGACCTCCATCCATTGTTGGGAAGCAGCATATTCAAGGTAGAGTGACCATGCCTGAATCTGAATTGATGATCTGAGATGAGGCTCCACTACTTGGATTGGATAATTATACTAGGCTCTTCCACTTTGATAATTCGAGGTGAGAAAAGGAATGATTTTTTTCAACTGCGATGATGATTCCATGACCTTGCTGATGATTGGAAGTAACATCATAGGTCTGTCGTTAAGAGGATTCATTATGCACCTTTATTATGTAATGTTGTGATGTGTAACCGATTTTCAAGCAATAGAAGATGACTCTATGGTAAATGACAGGGTGAAAGGGTGGAAAGAGGAAGTGCAAAAACAGCAGAGCAGGTTGAGTACACGAGCTAATATCGGCGGTCCAGTTGCCAGATCAGAAATCGAGGTTTCCAGAAACTTTTCCACCTTTTCAGGCACAAAGACACATAATTCAGGAGCAGTTTGGTACAACTCGAAAGATTGGGTACAGAGAGAGAGCGAGAGGGGTTAGGGACACAAGATTTTGAAGCAACCACAGAATTGAGGCATTCGGCCTTCTCACAGCGAAGTTGGCTGTGGTGCCTTTTGCAGTGAGGAATGGATGGAAGGGAGCAAACACTAGAGACAGACTTGACAAGGCACCATGGAGTTTTAGAGAGAGAGACAGTTTGAAAGTTCATTCTTGAATTGACAGATGTTGATTTCTGGCTCTCCACTGAGGATAGACACACACTGGCTTTGGGCTTTGTGGAATGATCTGGAATTGCTTTGCTTGGATTTGCTTCAGGAGGAGAATGCAAGTTGTAGCCTCGCCTGTTCGAAGAACAGAGAGCTATAGCGAACCCCCGGCGTGAGCGTCAGCGTGAAAATGTTAAATTTTTGTAATACGGAAAAATCCTCGACGGATTCGACGAAACTTGGTGGGGGGTTAGGTATGGTCCAAGGATCATCCATTAGATTTTGAACTTGGTCCCCCCCCCCCCAAAAAAAATTTAGAGAAAAAAATTTTTTTTTTGGCATTTCTACATGTTTTAAGTGATTTCCAACCCCCCCCAAAAAGTCCCCCCCCCCCCCCAAAAATAAATTGTTAGAGAAATTTTTTTTTTTTGTATTTCTACATGTTTTAAGTGATTTCCAACCCCCCCAAAAAAGTTAGAGAAAAAAAATTTTTTTTTTTTGCATTCTACATGTTTTAACTGATTTCCAAACCCCCCCCCCCCAAAAAAAAAATTGGTAGAGAAAAAAAATTTTGCAACTTTTTTCAACAAAATTTCGATTTCCTTTTTTTTTGCATTTCTACATGTTTAGATGATTTCAACCCCCCCCGCCCCCCCAAAAAAAAATGTTGGAGAAAGATCTATACTTGTCAGCACGTTGACATCATATTTAATGAATAGAAATATAAGGTTCTTGATGACCCAGTAGTATTTGGCGGCGGAGGTTTTGCCTCTCCCGAGTGCCCCCCTCTAGTTTCCTTCTAGATGTTTTTATCTACCACACATTTTTATACGCCCGATATAATTATATATATAATATATATATATATATATATATAATCGGGGCGTATTATGTGATACGTCGCCGCTCGTCGTCGTCTGTCTGTCTGTCGTCCGTTCCTGTCCGACTCTAACTCCCAAAGTTTTCAACTTTCACGTTTCAATATTGGTACATAGGTACAGACGTGGGAGACGGTTTCATGAACATACGTTCGTTCATCGTAAAGTGGTGCCATGGCAACCAGGAGCTTTTTCCATGTAGTAAGCACAATTCTGTATATACCTTCTTGTTAGGGCGTATATTGTGCTCATTGCGCTCTTGTTTTACTGATTACAATATACAAATACATATTACTATATTTGCTTTATAATTATACTTCACTGCAATGCTTTTATAAAAAATATTAATTATGTAGACTCGTCTTTTAAAAACGATAAATGTATAAACAGGCGTAGCATTGGTTGGCTTTTGAGCACCGGATAACTCTGGTTTTATTAAAGCAACTGCCTTAACACAGGATTCAAAGTACTAAGAGCAGGAGGATGGTAAGAACAACTGAAAAAAGATGGGATGAAACTGCAACATAAGAGAGAGCAGGCTTCTGTGGAAGAATTCCAGGCTGAACTAAATATTAGTGGCGGTGGATATAGGAGACTCGTCCCTGAAGTGTGATGGCTGCTTGCAGTCCTGCATTTTGATTGAGTGGAACTACCAGACTCGCCGGCACAGAGGCTGTTCTCTGAGAATGGCCATAGAGATTTGACCTTCACTAGCACAATAATCAGTAGCGAAATTGGGATAGGACTGTATTAAGAAACCTAGGCTAACTTGTTACTCCCCTGGTAAAAGCCCTTGTGGCTATGAGAGAAGACCTTCATTTGGGTGGTAAAAGGCAATGGAGCGCTGCCTTAAATTCTCATAGGAAAAAAAACAAAACTGGGCAGTTCCTCTTGGCAACAGGAAGCCTGGAAGTGCTGCATTGATAACACCAGAAAAAATAACCTGAAGCAGCCTGAAGGTGAGGTCTCAGCCATGAAGCCTAAGGCCTAACGTACTGTATCTTTGGAAGCGCTTGTGACGCCTATCCTTTCGATATTTGATCATCATTTTAACATCACTCTGTTTGTGTTCAACACTGAACATAAAACGTAAGAGGTAGGCGAGCTGGCGATGTGAATATACAGGTTCCTACGATGTTTCGCCTGAACTGCATGAAAAATCAAAAATGGCGGATGCACGTGCGTGAATGGGTGGAATGAAGCCCGTTGTACACTGTAATGATGTCACAGAACTAATGAATTCAGCAAGAAACTGCCACTACTTTAATATATAGACTAGCAAAAGTACAACATCCCAAATTGACGGAAAAGCAAGCTCAAGCAATTTTCACTTTTTACCAGATTAAAAAAAAATCCTACCAGGTGCACACCTTGGAGTCCCCTTAGTATGCATACAAAGGTTCAAGTTTCAGCTGTCATCGTCATGGAGCTAGGCACTGACATACAGACACACACACACACATTTTATATAGAATATATAGTTGATGCACACGTAGGGGTGGTGGTAGGAGGGTCAGCATGTAAAAATTGTGTAAGGCAAATGGGGAGGGTTTAATGGGGGTTCCGTGACACACGATTCCAAGTTTTGTCGATAAAGAAGATTAATAAAAAAATGAAAATTAACGATGATGAATTTAAAAATAAATAACTCAAAGCAAAAATGGAAGGAATGGCTTAAAGTGAAATTGCAAAATGCTTGCTTCTTCCAAACGCTTACACTCAAGAATATTATATCACTTCAATCCCTTTCCACCTTGTGGAATCCAGGATCACGTTTTCCACGTCAGCCAGCTTTCTGCTGAAGTTTCAAATAAATCATTTTATGTTTAGAAAATGAAAACTTAAGACAGGATGCCATTTGGACCAATCATGCCTTTACAACTCTCCACACCTAAGCTCTCCAAACATATAAGGGGCTGTCACACCCCTTGACGATTAGAGCCAGCGTAATGCGATTTAATGAAAAAAAAATTGTCTAAAAACGCTGTCCATACGTCAAATAACGTTATGGTAGTTTTGTGTACGTTAGGTGCACGCTGAAAAACACTACCATAGGTCGTATTAACGCCTGGTTAAACGTTGTACTTTTTGGTGTCCAATAAAATTTTGCATTGCTTGAAAATTATTACGACGTTACTCGGCGTTGCCTCACACGTCCGCTACGCTGGCCATATAAAGTTGAGTAGGCCACGTTATGCGATCGTTTGACACACGTTTAAATATGTATGTTACTCAATAAGTCGAAACACCGTAGAGGTAAATTGGCGTACCCGAAACCTTATTTCTAACTCTAATGAGAACGTTTTGTAAGCAACGCTACACACGAACGTGTTTCAACACTTCGCAACATCGCTACTTTGAAAGTTCCTCTACGTCGAAACACATTCACCAGTAATGTTAGGGTACCCGTGACTTATTTATAACCTATGAATAAACGTGGCTTGGGAATTATTACGCTATGCATACGCTAGACTATTCGTTGGGCATAGGAGTTTGTGGACGCCTAAAACACGAATAAACAATCGTTGGTATAACTTATGTAAAGTATCGAATAGCGTTCTGTGTTCATTACTAGTACAGTTATGCATTTGTCAAAGTCTTTTTAATACTTAAAAAGTAAAACCAAAAGAAATATTTTCATCTGTGGGAATGAGGAAAAAAAATTAGCCGAAAAGAACATCGACATGGTGGGCAAAGTAGTCTCCTATTCGTGACGATAAGAGGATCCATCACACCACATCACACCCCCGCATCACGCTCACCTACTACTACTGACGATGGGACCTACTACTTACTACGACTAACAACCTACTACTACGACTGGACATAGACCATACGATATAACTACTACTGACATAAGACATACTACTACTACTACTACTACTACTACTATACTGACATAGACATACTACAATACTACTACTACTACACTGACATAGCACATACTAACTACACTACTACTACTACTGACATATGAACATACTACTACTACTACTACTAACTTACTACTCGACATAGACAACTACTACTACTGACTACAACTGACATAGACATACTACACTACTACTACTAACTACTACTCTGACAAATAGACATACACTACTACTACTACTACTGACATAGCATAACTACTACATACTACTACTACACTACTAACAATAAACACTACTACGACACTAGACTACTGACTACACACTACTACTGACTAACTAACTAAACTACATATACTGACATATGACATACTACTACTACCAATGCCTACTCTAACAACTACTTACAGTACTATTACTACTGTCACGAACACCACCAACTACTGCTAATTAGTAACTAACTACTGATACTAACGGCATTGACAATCCTAACTCAACATGAGGATCCTGGAACAATGACGGGTTTCCTCTTGTGAACCCCATGTGTATATACCTAATTCCCCTTAACGCTGCCAATACGCCATTATACAGGTAAGATGTAAGTTAGAAACACGTTCAGTAAGTGCTGTGGTCGTCGAAGACGTCAATCTAATTCGTCTACATACGACAAATGTGGCGTGTTGAGAGATACGTTACACAACATACAAGGTTCATAGCATGTTACTCAGAAAGGTTAGAAGCACGTTATACTTCGGTTCAAAGCATGCTACACAAGGTTAAACGCACGTTACTCATAGGTTCAGAAGCACGCTACGTCATGGTTTCAAGGCAAGTTACAAATACGGTCAATGGCACGTTATCATCGAGTTTCAAGCACACGTTAAAACTAGTCAGAAGCACGCAACCATAGGTTAAAAATGGACGTTACCCTTGGTTGAAAATTTAAGGTTTGCGGGATAAATATTACCTTGACGTGTTTCGACTTATGAGTAACCTACAAATAACGTGTTCCCGTCGTTGTAAACAATCGCGGAGCGTGCGCGGAAACATATGACAAACGCATGCGGAACTTGTGTAACCCATACGCCGAGTACGTTGTAAATTTTTCAGCATGCTTGAATTTCACGACGTGTTACACTAACCACGTAATATGACAGCGTACTTCATTGTTTTCCAGCCTAACTCTTAACGGTATACACAACTTACCTATACCCGTATTTGAAGTGCGCCAGCGTTTAGACACATATTTTCAAATAGGCCGGCAAACGCTGGCAAAATCGTCCAGGTGTGAATGTGATGTTGACACTTCAAATTCCAGGCGGTTATGATTAAAATCGGCGTGCGGCAGGTTCTTAACGCTACGCCACGAGTTCGCCGGCGATACTTTAGCACGCTATGCGTAAGTTTAAACTCATCGTGGGCATAGGTTGTGAACGGCCGACGAAAAGAGGCTAAGCATTCGTTGTAAATAAGTTATCAAATAACACAAACGACAACGTTCTGTGCCGTTACAATATGTTAATGCGCATACGACCAATCACGTAATGATAACGAGCGCCCAATAACTTTAAAAAAAAATCACAAAATTTCAGCGTACGCCAACTGTTTTACATACATTGTTATACGTTGCCATTGCTGTTAAAACGTCAAGTGTGACAGGGCCCTAAATGACAGGTAATGTCTCGGCGAGGAAATTTATCATGAAGTGTTTAACATCCACAACCGTCCCAGCTTAGTTTACCCATCCAAAGACAACACACCAAACAGCTTGAGATACAGAAAGCCAAGCTGGAACTTCAATAAAAAGAGAAGTTTAGTCAAACCTGATCCAGACAGGTATCAAGCAAGACTCAGAACATTTAAAAGTGGTGATCATAATTCCCAGATGAACTGTCATGCTACCCATTTTATCGATTTACCTCCAAATTCCATGCCTATGATTCTTTTTGAACAACACTTGATGTGAAGTAAAACAATTAATTGTTTGTTACAAATGGGAACAATAAGTGTTAAGATCTAAAACAAAGGTTATGATTTTTATTATTTACTTCTTGTTTGCGTACAATTCTAAAGTAAGTGTTGGGTGGGGGTTGTGTTTATTTTACCTTCGCACGATCTCATCAGGAATGCACTTTTTAATATTCTTTGCTACTCATATATAGTCCCCTTGTATATCTATTCTTTTAATGCGATTAGACTAGTTATACTGCACAAGAGACACAATATCATACAAGTCCTGAATGAAACACTTCGTTTCATCACAGATAGTTCCTTTGGCTCTATATTTTTCGCTCAATCCATTCCACTACCTCAAGTGAAATTGTTAACGTGCAACCGCGATGAAACATTCGTCCCGTCACCCACCTTTCAAGCACTGTGGAGGCGCAACTCGAGGACAAAATGAAAATGTCATCATTTTCTATGGAAAAGAAAACTAAATGAAAGAAAGAAAAAATAAAAAAGTGAATCAACCATTTTGACATCTTCTTTACTTTAACGTGGTAAGTTATGGCTCCAGGCTCCATCCTCCTACAGTCCTGAACTGAATTCTGAAACCTTCCTCTGTCATCATCAGACTTGCAATAGAACTTTAGAACACCTGGGTAATTGGAATCCCAAGTTCAGTTCGTGGGTTATTCAGCACCCCTGTATTCAATATTCCTGGGATGTCTGAAACGCGACATTACTGCAGCTGAAATGTTTGGGACGAGAGAGAAGGAAAATAATACATTCAAATATTTTCCCTTCTACAATGTATTTTCACATCAGCACGTCTTTGTAAATAATTGTGCATTGTGATGATTCTTCATCCTTTAACAGCAGCAAGTCCTGGCCAACCTCGTTGCTATCAAAACTAATGCTGTAGAATCCAAGAGCTTCCCAGAACAGTCCTGTGTGAGAAGCGCTTGGAAAGTAAGATGGGTGTCGTGACAGAGGTTCTATATACCACGTCCCTTTTGCAAGGGTTTCAAAAAAGTAAAATCAAAATTCGTCAACGAAAGAATGTGACACATACATTGAATTTAGACCTGAACAAAGCCAAGGAACTTGTCCCACTTCGTGCTTCACCAGCAGAAATGTTCAAAAATTCCTCTCAGTTCTGGAGTGATGGCAATCAAAATATGTGAACGAAATCATGACAAAACAATGCCAAACCTTCAGAAACGGTGCACAATCCGGTCAGCCATTGCAAACAAGTAGAGTGTTCCTCGAACTGCTAAGCGCAAGCCGGGGTACAGACGAATTCCAAGCTTTACTCCCAAACACCGCTTCAGTCCCAATGATGAACTTGTATCCTCCATTGTCTGGCTCTTAAGTCCAGAGCAACGTTGGCTGGGAAAAGAGAGCGAACAAATGAAAGAAGCACACATCCAGAGATCGGCCGATTGATAAAGGGGAAAATAATGAGTAACAGGAGTTAGGTAAGAGGAAAGTAAGGAAGCAGCTCAGCAAAAATAAATATACCCAGAGGATATTTAAAATGAAAGTCATGGAGGAATCCATCTATCTGCATTGAGTAAGGACGGCTAGTGAGGGCTCAAACATAAATGGACACGGGGAGGTTGTCATAAGTACGAGGAATGGAAATAAGACAGAAATTAAAGATGTGAAGAAAGGTACAACAGATGCGATATCGCCAAAAGTGGTCATGCGTCAAAAAGGCGTGTGGTGAATTCTACGTTGGAGAAAGGGAGAGGTATGTCAATGGAAAAAATACTTTCACTGGAGCACACAATGTTAATACATAGTGTTTTTTTTTCAAACCCAATCATTTAATGAAAGAAAAAAAATTGTGTCCATGTCCGAGGAAGCGGTCATTTGGCAATCTTTAATATGAAATCAGTGAGAGGAAGGCGATTTAAGAAACGTAATATTTAAACCTATGTACTGTAGAGTCATTGTTGAGATTTCAAAGTCGATTTCTGTTGATTCTGGAAGAAAAAAAAATGCCAGTAAGTTATTTCTTGCTGTTTAAACGAAACATTTACCTGCTTAAAACAAATCATACCGCTGAAAAGCTCCAATTTAAAAGCTTTACAGAAATTGATATTAACATAAATATGCATTACAACAAAACGGGGTGTTTACCCTCACAGTATAAATCATATTAAATCTCCACCAACGCCGCTTCCCTTCCTCTCAGCTACACTGTCTTCCCTCCCTCAACCTCCAACATCTGTCTTCCCTTCCCAACCCTCCTTGCCTCCTACTCCCTCCTCGATCCCCACGCCCTCCTTCGATCCCCTCATCCCCTCCTCTCTCCTTTCCCCCTCGTCAATCCCCCACCCCTCCAAGTCCTCTTCCCCCCCCCTCTTTTTCTCCCTCCCCCCCCCCACTTAGTATCCCCCATCAGCTTAGTGATGGGTGGTAGTTGCTCGTGTGTGTGTGTGTGTGTGTGGTGTGTGTGGTGTGTGGTGTGTGTGTGTAATATTATATTAATAAATATATATATTATATATATATATTATAATATAATATATATATATATATATATATATTGTGAAGAAAAACCAATGTTCTCACCAATTTATTGTCCCGCCCACAACGTACGTGAACCTTTTCAGGCTCCGCAGGGAATTGGTGGGCTTGTTCGCACGTGGTGGGTGGACCGCGTCAGAGCCGGGGCGCCATTGTTGGCGACAGACATGGCTCTAAGATCGAGAAGGGAAATATATCGGAGCCGCTCCGAATCCGCATGCTTTAATGTGATTTCAAGTGATTTTCAAGAACTCTCGACAGCACAGTCGCGCTGATCGTTGATAAAGCTCGTCCATAAAGGAATGAGTTAATCCGGACATCGTGAGCGAGCTGTGAAGTTGTACGCCCCTGTAATTTTTGTTTTTTGTATAATCCTTGTCGAGGCTCGGTATGAGAAGCTACACACAAGCAACAGCAAGGGGGCATGAGACAAGAGGGGCGGGAGTGGAGAGGGACAAAAACAGTGGGGAACAGAAACATTAGGATGATCTGTTGGAAGTGGAGGGATGGGCGGGGAACATGGGAAGAGAGATGGACATTTCAGGGACTTTAGAAGAAGCAGTGGATATTGAAAGAAGTGGGGCTGGGTTGGATTATCGGGGAGAAAAAGATGTTCGAGGATTGGATGGGGGAATGATAAGAGGAGGTGTGAACACTGTTTTGAAAGCCCTGGAGGGAAGAATGCGGAAAGAATAGAAGTGAGGGAGTTTAATTCGCAAGGCGGAAAAAGAGGAAGAAAGAGTGAAGGGAGCAGTGAATCGTGATTTGGTAGTTTTTACCAGAAGGAGTTGTTGGCGCGACCTTGTGAGCGCCTGTGGAAACTGTGGTGGGACAAATCGCAGAGAGAGCGGGGGACCAAGGCTGGAGATGGAGACGGAGAAACAGAAAGACCACCGACCAGCTGCGTTGATTGAGTGAGAGGCCCAAAGACTCAGCTTCATGCGGAAATGCCCGATGATCCGAAACTCTGGTTCGTACAGCGTGAAGCCGAAAAGGTGGAGGCAGTGAGCACCAAGCCCAGAGGGAGAGCAGATACTCCTCAGGCTACGGACAAAAGCTTTGTAAAGTGGCAGGAGCTCAGGAGGGGCCGAGGAATGGTACTTTTGTCTATATCGGTAGTGATTCCCAGTCGGCGACGCTTTGGAGGGAAGGTTGGAAATGCGACTTTCCCAGGAAAGGTCATGCGCAGATAGTGAGACCCAGAAGCTTGAAAAGAAAGACTTCTTCCGAGGATTGTTGGAAAGTGGATGGGGGGGTTTCTAAACGGTCTTTCGAAGAGACAATAGTGAGAGTGTGAGATTTTGTCTGATGAAAGACATGTTCACGTGTTGGACCAAGTTTGTGATTTAATCCAGATCTTGCAGTGAGCGAAGAAAGCTGCTGCTTGCCGTCTGAGGGATGACAGATGGTACGGCAGAGGGTGGAGTCATCAGCAAAAGAGATATAGAGGATTTTCCAGAGAGTCGGAGAGATCATTATGAAAACAAGAAAAAGAACAGGACCAGAACGCTAACCTTGAGGAACTCCAGCCTGCACCATGGAAAGAGGGGATAAAGAACTCCTGTTTTTTTATTTTAAGCGCCACACGTTGACGCGAACAAGGAGAGGAAGTCTCTGAGCCATGAGTGGAGATGGCCTTGGATACCCATAGAAAGAAGAAGAGTTTGGTGAGTAGGGCAGGTGCAGACTTGTGTCCAAAAGCACGTTGATATTCCAGGATACGGCTCGGATTTTCATGTGGGCATTGAGGACCTCAATCCATTGATGGAGAGTCAGAAGCAGCATATCCCAGGGTAAGTGACCTGGTCGTAAACCA
This sequence comes from Eptatretus atami, assembly GCA_035128595.1. NCBI lineage: Eukaryota > Metazoa > Chordata > Myxini > Myxiniformes > Myxinidae > Eptatretus > Eptatretus atami. The sequence goes on along the minus strand of CM068956.1, from coordinate 182,470,321 downwards.
AAATTGATGATGCAATCAAGCCATTGGAGAAGAGAAG
>CM068956.1:182442577-182463828 GCA_035128595.1 Eptatretus atami | reverse complement strand
TTTTGTGAGCCACTCATATATTTCTTCTGGGATGACATAATTAATCTATCTCATGAGCATCCCCAAGATTCCAAGAATAATCTGTAAGCATAAAGTAAAAATAAATTAGTTCAAGTCTAGTATAAGAGATACCAATATCACAAAATAAGAACACAAAAACACATGTAATATGATATATAAACTGAAGTCACTAATACCAAATGTAATGTATATAAATCTAACAGATAATAGATAGATAGATAGATAGATGGTGAAACCGGGATCTAAAAATTAGTTTTATTTTTCATTACCTGTTTTATTCATTTTACTATCAGGGCCTACTAGCCACTCTTGCCGATAGAGAACCCACAAGTCCCGGTGGCCCTCCAGTTTTACTGGTAGGCCCGGGCAATGGCCTATGTTGCCTATTGGAAAATCCGGATCCCGTGTATCCTACCATTGTTTGCTCCTTAAGTCCAGAAGCAACGTTTTGGCTGGGAAAAGAGGCGACCCACAAATGAAAGAAGTACACTCAAGAGATCGGCCTATTAATAAATGGGGAAAATAATGAGTAACAGGAGTAAGGTATGAGGAAAGTAAGGAACACTCAGCAAAATACATATACCTCAGAGATATGTTTGAAATGAAACGTATTGGAGGAATCCCTACTGCATATGAGTAAGGACGGCAGTGAGGGCTCAACACAATTGTCATGAGGAGGTGTTCAAAATGTCGAGGAAATGGAATAAAGACAGACAATTAAGACTGTGAAGAAAGGGACAACACAGATGCGAATATCGTCAAAATGTCATGCTGTCAAAAAGGCGTGTGGTGAATTCGGTTGGAGAAAGGAGGAGGTAATGTTCAATGGAAAATACATTTCACTTCTGAGCACACATTGTTAATAGTTTTTTTTTTTCAAAACCAATGATTTAATGAAGAAAAAAAATTGTGTCATGTCCGAGGAACGTCATTTTGGCATCTTTATATAAAGTAGGAGAGGAAGGCCGATTTGAACTATACTTTCAAACATAGTACTAGTACAGTCATTGTTTGAGATTTAAAGTCGATTTCTTTTGATTCCTGGAAAAAAAAAGCAGTAAAGTTATTTTGCTGTTTAAACGAACATTATTACATGCCTTAAACAAACATTTACCGCTGATAAGCTCCAATTTTAAGCTTTACAAAAAAACTTGATATTAACCATAAATATGCATTAACAAAACGGGGTGTGTACCCTCACAGTATAAATCATAAATTAATGCTCACACACGCTCCTTCCTCCTCTCAGCTCACAATGTCTTCCTTCCCCACATCCCTTGCACTCTCCCTTCCTCTCCCTCTTCCCCTCCACCTCTCCCTGCCCCTCTCTCATCCCCACCCTCCATCCCTCTCACCCCTCTTTTTCTCCTCTCCCCCCACCCCAACTTAGTATCCGACTATCAGCAAAGTAATGGTGTAGTTGCTAGTGTGTGTAATATATATATATATATATATAATATTAATTAAAATATATATAATATAATATATATATTATATATATAAGTATATATATAATTTTCGGATTCGGTGGTCGAGATTCTGACCCGGTCCAGGTGGCCAGCCTCGCCACCCAACGTCTCCGGAGTCTATACGCCGGCCGCTCAGGCATTTGCTACATCAGGAGAACAAGCTAATATCAGGTAAAACATCGGATCCACTTCCCTTAAATGGCACGGTGTACTGTAAGTCCATTCCTCGAACGCGGAGACTACTAACCCATAGTTACACGTGAGGGTTTTGTAGTGACCGACTGGCCGCGGCCAGGATCTCCATCTCCGCGCACTCTGTAAGCGCGAACTCTCTTCATCTGCGAAATCTGATACACGCATCGTTCGTGTCCGACACCGCACGGCTACACTCTCACAACCTGGCATAGCGCCGCCTTCATAAGATTAACACAGATATTGTGGTTAACATCACATCACAACACAAGCAATAAACACGACAATGGTTTTGAGTGCGTCAACTCCATCCGTCCGTTCTTAACTAGGGAAGCAGGTCTAAAGGTTTCGCGATCGGTGACGATCACTGACGTACAGATAGTCCTGACTACAACACGTGCAGCCACAAACACAGACAAGACAACCAGTCTCCATGCATGCACGCAAAACAGATGACATGGAGACATGGCACATGAGACGGCAGATGGAAAGCAGATTCAGAATTAGGCAACAGAAATGACGCCGTCTCGAAGACAACATTACCTCATATATAGGAGAAGGATGGCTCTCTCAGAAAAACGGGTAAGCATACATCTCACCGCACTCAAAGTCACAGTGCCTGCGCCTTCTGTAGGCGCCGAAGAATATGCCCGCGTGCACTCCCACGTTTCCGCCCCCGTTTGCTATGGCACTGCGCGTCGCGTCGACGTATCTGGTGAAGAGCCTCCATTCGAAGGGCGCGGCCTCCTCGCCTCCGCCTTCCCACGGCTCCGCCAACATGATCGATGCGAGAACCGCTGAATCCCGCCGTGCTCCACGGTGGAGGAACAAATCGGACTGGCCCCCGGCCTGTTTGCTGCCTTCAGGCCAAGGAATTTTCAGCAAGGCTCAAACTCGAGGATATAGAGTCCACAGGCGGACCTCAACAACAGTGACGAGAGCTCTCTGTTTGCTACGTGTTATAGAAAGCCTCCGGGAGGCGCGGGCATCGCGCACTTCCAGACCACGACACAGCCGAAGGACGGTGGAATAAACTTAAACGGCCCGTAAGAAAGACGTCAAAAAACTCCCGAGCATCGTGTGGTTATCGTATGTTCGGTATTTGTCGCACGGATCACCACGTCCGGTAACCGGCAGCTCGAGAGAGCGGGGCGCAGATTTGCACAAATGCCGACGTCGAAGAAATAGTGCTTACAAGTAGACTGTAGGTCCGACGGTGGCGTGTGTAGTTGGTGTTTTTAGGCTGCTGTGGCGTTGGTAATACTCTGCTGTGTTGAGAGAGTTGGATAGAGATACACCAGAACAGGAAAGATCAGGCCTAAACACTGTTTCATCAACGCGTCGCTTTAGCGCCGACTCCGCGGGTGATCACATAGAGAATTCTCTAATCAACACAACGAGTCTCACGGTGACCTATATCTCTTCTACTCTATGTATCATATACAGATCAGACTTCGAGCACAGCGAGTGCCCTCTATTGTGTTACTACTCACTTGACGAACTCAATTCCACAACCGTAAGACAGATCTACCCTCCTCCCTTTTTACGAGACTCCTCTTCTGATCTTTCGCTCCTTTTTCGTCGTCCAACTCTCCTCGTCAGCCGCAATCACCCGTTCTAACGTTCATTCGTTCGCCAACTAGCATGATGTAGGATATACACACCAAGTACATTTCTTAAATACGCTTCACTTCCGGATCCGCTCTGTGGTACCAGACAAAAGTCTTCTTATCTATCCACCGCGGATACTCACCATATCGCCTTCATATGTCCAAAACAAATCACACCAATCGGATAGCTTAGAAATATAATAGAGGTAGAGAAACCATAAAGCCTCAACTTATCTACGAGTAACTTAGAGTACTTAAACTCATATATTACGCGGCATTTTGCGCCTAAATGGAAGAAACTGAGATTACCTAATTCGAAGTGCCCACAGGCGATGATTGTACCACAGTACAATCTTGGAAGCACAATTAGACTTGTGGACAATACTAACATCTAATCTTCATCAGCAACCGAGATGAGTATCTAGAGAGAACTCTATGCAGTGCGCACAAAACACATAAGTCATTGAAACCAAAACAGTATAACGCGCTGCTGTGGTGACAACGAAAGAGATGCTCAGCCATCCTATCGAGCGATGAGTCAAGAGAATAGTGTGATGTGTAACGTCTCTTGAACTCACCTCTAAGTTGATCATTCAAAGAGACTCATAGACTTGTCCAGACTGCTTTTAATTTCGAGAGATTAATATTACCGGCGTAGCGATAATGGGTTAATAAATCATGAATGGCTACGAGAGGTGGGGGAACAATGCAAAGAACAACGGATGCTAGAGTGTGATAAAACATCACCGCGCGACATTTGGAAGTGCAGCACCCTGAGGATTGCTCAAAAATGTCAAACACTATGGGGGGCAGAGGGAGTGAGCAGAGTGGTTGAGACGGTAGGCTGAGAAGAAGACGAGACAGCGCAGAGATTGCAATATCTGATCCTGTCGAGGCCATGGACGAGACGATTAGCGGCTAGCTACAGACCACCTAATCGGTTGATTAGAGCCATACCTACTGCGCCGCAATGTGTTTAGAAAAATTTGTCTAAAAGCTGGCACACGTTGAATAACGTTTATGGTAAGTTTTTGATAAGGCATTTGAGAGCACGAGCAACATCGAGGAAAAGCACTGCCGAGAACGTTGGCCGGCCTCAACTGCATATCGTCCCCCGGTTGCACGCCTGGCTTTAAACGTGTTAGCTCATTCGTTGTTCTGCAGAGATCGTGGAGGATTTGTGCCGTGGCTTGTGCTGAAATTTGGACCACGTACACGAGTATGGCGCGCGAGTGACCGAGAGCGATATTCTAACTATACCGTCTGGCAGTTCTAAGCTTCTAGGCCCGAATTCTGTACTGATCGCTGACGAGATTCGTCTGAGCCACTAGATACTGTGGTCCTAATTTGTATCAAGTTACATCTAAGTTGAAGCACACTCCTGTAACTGAGGTAATTGTTTATGTAAACAGTACCCGAAACTATTCCTAGCCTATGAGTAAGTGTTATTGTGGGCACGCTTCAACTGTATCGTTTTTGTTCTGTATTTAATTTGATTTATCACCTCTACACACCTCTACTCTATATCATAGTATACTCACAAATTAGGCTGAAAAGACGTCGGTACGAGATGCTTACGGCCTGAAACATTACTGTCTATAACACTATCAGCTGACATGTCTGCTAACTTTCATCGCGTTCATCGTCGATTCTCATTGACACTACTACTGCGACTCACTAGTCTTCACACCGTGCTACTGACACCTACAACTTATAACGTCGAATATCGTTCTCTGACGTGGTAATTGGAGGAGATAGAGACAAAAACATAAGGCTTTTATCTGAGTCTGCTGAGTGTGACGATGCCTTTGAGCCCTGTGTGCTAAAGCAGCCCTCAGCGCAATGGGTCACCGCGTATGTAGACGTATTTGACTTTACACGGATGCTACAAGAATTAACCAAACGAGTTCCCAACCTAACAGATACCCCAGACTATCGATAATGAATGCAGATGGTAAGCGAATATGAGGGGAATTGCAAAGGTAACCTAAACGAGAGGGGGTTCGAAAGGAGTGGTGTGCGGGGGTCACTTTATCACGCGAACCCGTCAAGTGTTGCAGACTACACTAGCGAGTACATAGTACCATTTACAATAATACGAGCACTGATGAGACGGCAACGATGACTACACACAAATATCTACCTGTTCCTCGCTTCACATCACGCCTATACCTCAGTCGAAATTCTGCCTGAGCCGTAGTTGTCCGTGCAATATGAATCCTCGAGAGAAAAGACGTGAACGGAGAGAAGGTACTGGTGATCACCAGATGAGGCTCCGGCGAATCTTGAACTTTGCACGGATAAGATTTGCACCGATAAGAATTTGCACCGATAAGACACCAGTTGAATTTGCATCATCGATAACGCCTAACACGTAATGTAAACGATTGCGATTGTTTGGCGAAGCGTACATTTTTCAATAGTTGAGTTTAAGCGATTAGCATGTTCAATAGAAACGCTTCAAATTTCCGAGGCGCCAGCCTCAAAAACTAGGCGAGTTGGACAGCAATTTACAATGCCGTTCATGATTCGTAAACCAATCTAAAATATAGTTGAGTGCGCACCCGTTAAAAGTCGTGATGAGTTAAAAAATCCAATCTGTGAGCGCTCAAGCGTCTTACTTTCAATATGAGTTCAGCATTTAAATCTTTGAGTGGAGCCTATGAATAGACAAAACCCACGTCACCGGCAAAGATAACTGACGACGATATGATTAAGTTAGGCTATCGTTGGGCAAGGTTGTGACGCGGCTACACATAATTATTCGTTGTATAGTAAGTCCGTATAGGTTCGACGCGCTCTATGTACATTATTAGTAACCTGAGCATTTGTCCACTCGTTATGAATACACATAAAGGTAAAAACAAGCCATAAGCTCATTGTTGAAGAAAACCCAAAAAAAATTAGCAGCGAAGAACTTCGAACAAATGGTGCACAAGTCGTCTCCTAACCCGTCGAACACGCGGAGGAAGGAGGATCTCATCAACCAACCCTCCCATCAACACCTCACCTACTACTGCAACATGAACAAACTGCTACTAATCTGATACTGATACTGAACGATAACTGTTACTCGCTGAAGGACATCGATCTTCAAAAAGGAGTGAAAACATGATGGGTTCCCCCTTGTGAAGACCATTTTTATATACCAATTCCCCAAAACGCTGGGAAACACGCATTATATGGCAGTTGTAAAGTTAGAAACACGTATATCATCTGTAGTTTTTTGTCGACCGAGACGTCAATGGAATACGTCTACATACGTCAATGTCGTTGGACTTAATAAAAGAATTTGGTTCAAAGCACGTCAAACATAAGTTAGAAATAAGCTTCGCTAAAAAAGACCATTACCCGCGACGTGTTTTCGACTATGAGTAGCTACAAAGTAGACTTTGTCGACGTTGTAAAGCGTCGCATACGTGTGTAACAATTATTCCATCGCACTGACGGAACGTGTGTCAATACGCCAAGTAACGTCGTAAAAAATTTGAACATGTTTAAAATTTACTTGACGTACTCCACTTACTATGACGTAGATAGCGTACTTTAAGCGTTCTAGTTCACGTATACCAAACTTACACCTACCGTATTTCGACGTGCGCCAGCGTTTAGACAATTTTCTAGTCCCGGATACGCTGGCAAGATCGCCAAGGTGTGACGCGATGTTGACACTTCCATTTCTGCGGGTTATGAATTTGGAATCGGTTGTGGCGTCAGCCTTTTAATAGGCTAGTCACGTCATCGTGGCGCATACGTGCAAGCGCGCTATGCATAATGTTAGACATCGGTCGGGCATATGTTGTGTAGGCCGACAACAGGTTCAATCGTTGTATAAGTTAGCTAAAACACAACGAAACGTTCTGTGTCCGTTACCCATACGTTTATAATAAGAGCCAAGTCGTTATGAATACGTCCAATCTTTTTAAAAAAAATAAAAGTTCAACGTAGCCAGCGTTTTAGCTACATTTTAATACGTTGCCATCGCTGGCTAAAACGTCAAGGTGTGACTGGGCTTTAGAGAGTAGAAGGGGGAAGAAAAATCATTCTCCTGTTTTACTGAATGAAGCCTTGAGATAGAGAGTTCTCCCTATTAATTGTATGGGGGGAATCAGTCTCCTGTTTAGGTTTTTAAGGGGTTTTTCAAAAGGTTAGCCTATAATTTGTATGGGAGAATTAGACTCCAGTTGAGGGGTTTTTCGGGGATCAATTCAAAGAGATTTCTCCCCTTACACCATTCATTTCATGGTTGCCTTAGAAACCCCATATTTACTACTAATAGTACCAGATGTGAACAATTCTTTGAGCTGCCCATTGTTGTTGCTTTTGATCCAGGTCAGCTAGAAAAATGTGTTTTTTTGGATTTTGTTTTTGTGCTGACCAAGCAGTTGATCCAGCAGATCCGAATTTAATGAAACGCATGCCTCATTTGTTTCGTACACCAAGCTAGGCTAGGAACTTATTAATTAAATAGCCCTTTCTCTCCCCAACAGAAGTTCCACCACACAGATTTTTGTTTCCTGGTATACTGTTTTCCATATCATTAGATCACAGTTGTTTTATTTATTTTTGGTTTTCTATTTATTATGTATTATTTTTATTTTTGCAGAACTAGTTAACTTGGAAATGTCGAAAAAAGGAAGCACGATGAATGCTCTGTATCTTTGGTTTTCTTACATACGAACGTGATGGGACACAAAGCCACAGTGTTTCTTGTGGGGCAAGGTTCTGCCAATGGAGCATGAAGCCAAAGCTGAAAGGACCCTCACGCTGTCATCCTGAAAAACATCGGCACAGTGGGATCTTTTCCATGCAAAGAAGGCTCGATTTGAAAGGTTGGAACTTTTGCCAAAACTGGAATTGCCCAACACCAAAGCCTTGTCTTGAGCATCCGTACAAGTTGTTATGCACTGCCAAACAAAGAAGCACATACACAATTTTGGAACTTAGTAAAAGCCCTGTGCCCTGGCCATGGTCAGCTGGTTTGTGGATATGAGTCAAGGAAGAAATTGAAGCAGTGTCTTTGTAAATGAATGTCATACCATTCAGCATAGTTGTATCTGTAATATTTGAAGCAGGTATGGAGGAATTGGCAGCTAGCATTTCCTTCAGTATGCAACTGGATGAAAGTAACTGACACTCTACAGTTAGCCAGCTCCTTTCTTCATCCATTAATGTGCACGATGAGCTCATCAAGAAATTCTATTTTGTAGCCCTTTGAAACTAAAAGGCCATTGACATTTAGAAATGTTGAAAATTTCTTTGCCAACAAACTTTGACTTGAAAGAATTTGTACTCTGTGCAAGATGGAAAGCACTGCGATGCTTGGCAACACACAATCTGGTTTTACTGCTACTGGGAAAGAAAGAAGTCTCACAGTCCATCGGTGACTCACTGTATTTATTCTACATCGGCATGCACTGGCATCAAGACTCTGCCAACAATCCTGAAAGAAGTCTTGTCGACTGGCCGTGAAAAGTCTCAACTTCATCATTGGCCAGGGCTTGAATCATCGCACTTCAAGAGGTTTGATGAAATGGGAGCAGAATATGAATTTTCTCTACCACACAGAAGATTGCTGGCTTCGAAGGAAAATCTTGAAGCGCTGCTGATGGATTTTATGGCAGAAGTTTTCACCTTTTGAGAGAAAGGAGTCCTCTCGGAAGAGTTTGACAGGGAGGAATTCTTTCAGGCTTTGCTTATTGACGATATTTTTTGGCCATACATGAAATGTGGTAAGCTCTTTCGATTCAAGGCACTGCAGTCACCATTAAGGAAGCTGCTGAAAACCTACAAGACAAGCTCTCTTTGGCAGCTAGCCACTGTGGAAGAGGAGATGGAGGACAGACAACTATGAAAAATTCCAATCTGGAGGAATGCTTCTGCAGGATGAGTTAAGAGAGACAGCCTGTCATTCATCGCAGGCAGAAATGTACAGACACCTGGAAACACTGAGAACTCTTTCGAAAGTGTACTACATCTGCTCAGATGACCTAAGTTAAAGGTGGATTCAGTATCTTTCCTTGCTGATATTACAACTGTATTACTGATGCAGACCTCGCAAAGATGACCCTCATTGACCTGAGGACAAGGAAATAGATCGGACATGAGTTCAACTAAAGAGTCTTGAGAATTTTGGTGTTCCTTGACACAAAGCTACCCTCATCTGGCAAGCGAGCTATGGAGTCTGAATTCATTTGCAACCAATATCTTCTGCGAGTTGCAGGATATTCAGCCACTGTTCCCATCAAAAACGAAAGTAGAAATCATTGGATGTCAAGACATGACGTGGTGTTGCCATCGTCCAAAGACACTCCACAATTCATCTTCTATTTGCAGCAAACAAAACAGCCTTTTCACCTGAATGTACTTTTTGAGCAGAATTTAGTTATTTTTTGTTGAATTTTGCACATTGGATAATATTTCATTTTATCACGAAATGTCTGATTTTGCATGAAAGCGAATGAATTATTCTTATAAAGATCGATTTTTTATTCTGATTATGACAGTATGTGGAAGGAAATAAATTTCTATGCAAGTGAAATTATTCATTGTTGCAAAATTTGTGTTTGCTTATTGTTTTTCTGGGGAGGGTCGGTAGTTTCACCAATCTCAAAGGGGTCAGACTCAAAATGTTAAGAACCATGTCTTAGATATCTTCTTCTATTACTTTTCTTCAATGCGTTTTTTATTTAATAGGCTGGTCCTGATGAGGACATTTAAGTCGTGATGGAGCTTCAACATAAGAAAATAAAAATACCAATGTACCCTTAGGGTACCGTATCTTGCCAAAGTGACACGTGTGTTTTTAGGTCACACTGAGGTGAAAGAGCTGGCTATTCGAGACACTACTTGAGATATTGCATCGAGAGATTCGATGAGCATTTCTAAACCGATACCTGAATAATGCGTTGATATAATTAAAGAGCTAATGTTCAAGCTTTGATTATCTAAAGACACTCATGAGTTATTTGATATCGGAACGATATCGTCTAAACTTGAAAATTGACCTTGGGGTCAAATATGTTTGACTATAGGCTCTAAACATGAAGGTAAGGCAATCGCCACCAAAAATTAATCAGCTGAGTGCAGACCATGAACTAATTCCATGAAGTTTGAAGACATTCGATCAAAATTACTCAAAAATAAGGTTCGTAGAATCCCTGATTTGCGAAAAGTGACCTTGACCTTACCTTCAAAATTTTTATGCGCGAAAGGGACTCTATAGGCTCTGATATGCGAAAGTTACAAAATCCAATGAAAACTGTGCTCTGCGAGTGATTTATACTGATACAGGACAAAAAAAAAAAAAAACAAAAAAAAAACACATGAAGGTAGCAATCGCCACAAAAATTATCAGCGGAGCGCCAAACCATGAAACTAATTCCATGAAGTTTGAAGACGATCCATCACAAATTACTCAAAAATAAGGGGTTTTGTCGATTACCCTGATTTGCGACAAAGTGACCTGACCTTTGACCTTGACCTTACAAATTTTATGCCAACGCTGAAAGGGCTCCATCAGGCCTCCTGATAGCGTAATTACAAAAATCTTCCAATCGAAATGTCTCTGGGCAGAAATTTTTTTTTTTCGTGATTACAGACAAACAAACAACAACAAAAAAAAAAATAAAATTAAAAATAAACCTAGACTGACTAACATCTTGCAAAACTTCGCTTTGCAAGATAATAAAAAAACACTCGTGGTGTCATGATTCGTGCCAATTTTGCTCTGAGTCTGGGAGTCGGGGTGTTTCGAGCCCCGCAGTACCAAAAGATTTTAAAATGGTACATGATGCTTCCTGCTTGATACAATATCATTTCAAAGTATGATTTCAGTGTATGTAAACAAACAACCATAGGTTGGCAAAACATAGATCAGGGCTTTGATGGATTCAATAGCCTCCTCCGCGTTAGAGTCTCAGAAGGGAATTTGTATTAATTATTTTATTGTCCCTGAGTCCAGGCTCAAGCTTGAACAAGGTCAAGCCCGGAATACGTCGAGTGGGAGAGGAGGTAGTACACTGGGAACTGTGCTATTCCCATTATGGGTTTTCATATTGATCATTAAACGGCAATGATTTTGATAACGAATGGTAAACAGACAGGACAGCATCGGTAAAATAATAAATACAAGTAATAGGTGGACACATGTCTTGTACACTTTAAAAAATTGTGACATTGTCTTTGTGTGCCGAGTGGTCATTGTTTCTTTTCCTTTTTCAGCTTGAGTGAAACGAACCATGGGTAATACAATCATTAGACCATTGAACAAAGGGATTGGTTGTCAGGGTATGGATGCAAATTGACCCCTCGAAGCCAGACTGTCGACAATGTGATAATTCCTTTAGGGCTTCATAAAACTAGAATTGTGTGCACAGCAGCTTTCAAACCACTGATAGACCTTAAACAAGCAGTGAGATGTCCTTTTAATCATAACCAAATGCTCCAGAAATGGCACAAACTTATACTTGTATGACAATGATGGAGCATAACGGATCCACTGGACACAATAAAGTAAATGAGTTATTGCACAAATGGATGTGGTAAAATTGTATATACCTTCCAGTGTGTCAGCTATATAAATAAAGAATGTCACAATTTTACAAGGGGTGACGACATTGTGGCCACTCGAAGATGAACCTACAAACCACTTCCAACAAATGCAAACTGTAGAACGTGTTCCCGGTAGGGAGACGGGGGGGGGGGGGGGAGATTCAGCCGATGGTGAGTCTCGCCATCCCAGAAACAATACGAAGAAATGGCGCATTCCTATTTGGATAAAAGCGCCCCCTTGCAATACACCTTTCTTAAGTATACCAAGGTGCACTGGTAAGTTATCCGAGTCGTAAAAGTAATTTTATCGTTTAAGTACTTTTTCTGAGTCAAAATGAAATGCACCTGTGTCTAACTGGAACGTATTCTACAGTGCTTTCAGAAAAGTACTCAAACGCCTTGAATTTGTCACATTTATGTTGTGTTACACAGCTAATTTAAAAATGGTTAAATTTAATTTTTTTTGTCACTCGATGCACAAAAAGCCATAATGAACAGGGAAAACATGTTTTTAGAAATTCTACAAATTAAATAAGAATGAAAGCTAATATTTGCGTCAATGAATCAACCCCTTTGCTATGACACTCCAATTGAGCTCAGGTGCATCAATTTCCTTTGATCATAACTGAGATGTCTCACCACTGTTGATTGGAGTTCATTGTGCCATTCAATTATTGGAATATTTTATAAAGATAACACACTTTCTAATATGAAGTCCCACAGTTGACAGTGATGTCAGAGCAGAAACTCTCCATGAGTCCAAAGAACTTCTGTAGAACTCTGAGATAGAATTGTGGAACATAGATCTGGGGAAGGGTAGATAAACTTTCTAAGTTGAAAAGTTCCCAAGAGCGCAGTGAGCTCCCACATTAGGAAATGGAAACAATATGGAACTATCAGACTCTTCCTAGAGCTGCTGTCCAATAACTGACAACGGCAGAAGGACCTATTACAGGGAGATGAACGAACCAAAATGACCACTCTGACAGAATACAGAGTACTCCTTAGCTGAGATTGAGAGAACTGCTGGAAGGACAAAATTTCTGCAGCACTTACAATCCAGGCTTTATGGGACAGTGGCCAACAGAACCACTCCTGAGAAAAGGCACATGATGAGTCACACCTGGAGCCCCAGCCAAAGACCCAACTGGAACTCCCATTGAGATCCTAGTGGAAAGACTGAAAAATTGCTGTTCACCGACGCTCCCACCAACTTGACAGAAGTTGAGGCAGAAAAAAATCTGCAAGGAGAATTTGGAAGGAAAATCCCAAATCACAGATGTGGCATAAGCTAACAGATATAACCCCCCCCAAGAAATGATGTGAAGCGCTAATCACATGTCAAATATTCTTCTTTAATAACGAGCTATCATTATGTTGGGACAACTTGCCGCTGTTCCCCTATACCAGACACTGGTATACCGGTAATCGATTATGCCAAACGCGGAAGGATGACAGGCTGAGTGATAATTCCCCACGTGGTGTTAATTCAGCTGCTAACAGGCTTGAACCTCAGGAGCCCTTGGATCAAGCCAACACCCTAACCACTCAGCTAACACCAAATTTAATCGTGCCTAAAGGTGCCTCTACAAAGTATTACCTCAAGGGTTGAATACTGCTTGATACAAGACATTTCAGCTTTTCATTTTATTAATTTGTAAAAAATTCCAAAAATTTGTTTGCACTTTGTATTATGGGTATTTTGTGTCGATTAGGTGACAATAAAATGTAAATTTAATACCATTTTAAATTCAGCGCTGAAATGTGACAAAGGTCAAGGGATGTGAATACTGTGACGGCACTCGTAAAAAGCTGTGGCTGCATTTCTGTTAGTTTGTTGCTGAGCTTTGCTATAATACGGGGTCATCAAGAAGCACGAAGTAGGCTTAAGCTATTTATGTAAAGTATTTTTAACCGTGCGACATGTCGCAGGTCTACAAAAGGTGAGGTTTGAAGATTGAAAGTTGTTATTCGTTGTTGGTCGATTTTGAAACGTGCTCCATTGTCGGACAGCTGACAGACAACCATATTGTCAATTGACTCCACCGCACCATGCAAACGAATTAAAATGGCCGCCATTTATGGTTTTCTGGTGCCTAACACATTAGTGCCCAAAGGTCCTGCTGATATACATGTCCAACTTGTTGTTCAGATTTCCATTGGCTTTGTTTGGATCGAGTATTATCACAAGAGGAGACGATAATTTCAAGCGTACTCGAATAAAATATTAATAAGGTTTAATCAGTCCATATCTTCTTCTTTTCTTTACGGCTGCTCCCGTTTAGGGGTCGCCAAGCGTATCATCCGTTATGAATCCGCTATGATTTGGCATAGTTTTACGCCGATGCCTTCCTGACGCAACCGGTCGCTCTAGACACAGGATATGGACCCTAATTCTAACCGGGGCACACCGGCCAGCTACACTGGTACTGCACTTCGCCGACCTCGAAGGATGACAAGGCTGAGTCATACCTCACCTGGTGTTATTAATTCACAAGTGGCAACGGGCTTGAACTCAGGGACCCGGACCGTGTTGATCCAAGCCAACCAACTAACACTAGCCAACACCAGGCTTTAATCAAGTCCAATGTGCAGTCTTAAAAAAAGTGTTAATGTAATTTTTGAAACAGCCCATATTGGTGTTAAACATCGTACCGTAGTGATGAATCAGCTTGTCGATATAACCATGGGGAGGCTGACATTTGGATGCACTCAATGTCTAAGGAGGTATTGTAATTGTTGATTTAAATGTAATATTTTATTATTACTCCTGTAGTATTCCCACCTTTCGAAGAAAGCGGGAATATTGTATTGTCTCCGCCGATCCGTACGTACGTCCGTCTGTCTTTACACTGCAACTCCTCCTAACCGTTGAATAGGAACTTGAAACTTTGGGACATAGTAGATATATGTATGGGAAGTGCAACAACCTTTCGGATTTTTGATATGACCACTTGGGGCCGGCCAGCAGGGTTGGGGTCATTGGGGTCGATTTAAAAAAAATTGTCATACCTTTTTAAATCAAACATATTCATGAAGATACTTTTTAACAACATATTTTTTAAACCATGATATAGAGGGTGCTTGGAGGGAGGGGGTGCTTAGCGTAGGGGTAAAATAGCTTCCTCCTAACGTGTTGAGATAGGAACTGAAATTTGGACAATTAGTAAGATATTGTTGGGGAAGTGCCACACTGTCGGATTTTTTAAAGTGTATTTAGCATTACGGTATTCTTTTATAAGAACTTACTTATGTGGCCCCCTAGAGTGACAAACTTCACAGGTTTTACTGTATTATCGAATCATTATGAATAATTATTATAATTATATTATACACATGTTCATTCCTATGATTAAGTTGAGCACAGTTCTCTATTGCTGGAACAAGTGTTAAATTAATGTTCATGAAATGATTTGACATGCTTGCAATGACTTCTGATTCAGTAAACATAGTAAAGTCTTTCGTATTCAAGCACATCAAATAAAAAGATGCTCAATCATTTTGCAAGAATAAAATTTCACCTGCGTTTATGGACAAAGCGTGGTGCACGGGAATATGCGATGGTGTGCCATCGACAACTATGCGAGAGTTATGTATTATTGTGTTATTAATGTAGTATACTGTCGTGGATCGGGATTGACGCTTGCCATGAGGGGGGCATTGGGTCCCTCCAGAACGCCCTCCTGAGGTCCCCAATCACAGATAACATCTGTGCACTGGCAGGTTGCCAGGCAACCATGAACGCCGATTGACGGACAATCCGGCAGGGTCTACACTACTTTGCGTGACACCATACCTGTGGCCGCCGGCTAATTGTGGTCAAGTGCCCTCAGCACACATCGGATTACTTACCAAGTGTTTGCAGTGAAGTTGCGCTAACTAAACAAAGCAAATTATTGGGGTTCAACTTTCTGTCCGAACTATCTTGTGCACGTCAAGCACCAATAAAGGAAAGACAAACCTAGAACAGATGGAAAAATAAAACAGCAATTATTAATTCCAAACCACAACACAATCATTCAAAGCAAGTATCTACAAGCAAAGAAAAAGCCAAACAAGGCGCATAAGAAAGAACTTTAAATTACACGTATTCTTATTCTTCAATCTTACTCATACAAAAGATTGGCCATCATCGCTCAGGAACAGGATAGAAAAAGAACTTGAAAATGAATAAAAGTAAGTATGGAGAACAGAAAAGGCAGCTTTTTCCTTCCTCTCTACCTCACACAATAGTAAAAGAATGTGGAGGAAAATGGATGGGCGAGATGGGCAGTGCGATTGACGTGATGGGAACACGCAGTCCCCGAGGTGCAACCAGGTTTGGCGAGTCCTCTCGCGGCGGCGCCCGTGATAAATATGTGAGCTTGATATCACTCGCCCGCCTCTGCCTCAGATCTTCTCTCAGGCCCCATAGATAGTGCCGCTGTTCACCCTCCTCGTCTTCATACCTGAGAGGATCAACAGGCAGGACGAGCTCGTGGAAGGAGGGCTCTTTTTCCAAGAAGCTCGACACCAACTGCTCGTGAAACCTTTTGCTTTTCTACGTCTTTCACTCAACGAGCTCTTTGTGTCACTGCTCGTGTGAGCCTGTCCGTGTGCTTCTGCCTTTTGCTTCTCTAATGCTTTCTGCTTCTAAGCCTTTCGCTTTCTGCTTCTCTCAGCTTTCCTGCTTTCTGCTTTCTGCTGTCCATTTTCCCTCTGCCTCAAAAGAAATTAAGCAAGGTCAGTCTACTCCTCACCCCCCACAAATATAATATTTTTTAAAAGTTCAAATTGCGAAACATACATCCATGGAGTTCATTTTAACACTCTCAGCTGACGATAGCAATGGAACGATTGATAGTTCTTGCAATTTGGTAAGATTTCATCACATCAGAAAAAAGAAGCCAGAAACCCCAAGAGTGAGGCTAGTTTCATATCACATCATTGCGACTTTATTTGCGTTGGGCATGGCCAGGCGCATTTAATTATTATTTTTTAATAACAATTTAAGAAAACGGTCTGAAGGGCCGTTTTGGCCCAAAGGGCGAATCGCACTTTGGGCTCATGATACTGGGGAAATGTGTCCCTTTAGAAATATACCTGTCAAGTTTGGTTCGGTTCTGTACACTAATACCGAGAATAATTTAAGAAAATAGCCGAAAGGGCCGATTTCTCACCCAAGGGCCATAATCTCAATTTGGGCTCAGTTAATGCCTGTAGAAGAGACCTTCAAGAGAAATATACTGTCCAAGTTGGTTGGTCCGCTTCATTAATAACCGAGAAATACAATTTTAAGAAAATGGTTGAAAGGGCCGTTTCTCAGCCCAAAGGGCGGAATCGTCACTTTGGCTCTAGTTTTATGCCTGGGGATGGTCGCAAGAATATACCTGTCAAGTTTGGTTTGGTTCCGTTCATTAATAACCAAGAAGATAACATTTTAAGAAAAGGGGCTGAAGGGCCGTCTTGCCAAGGGCGGAATCAGCAGCTTGGGCTCAGTTAATGCCTGGGGAATATGTCTCTAAGAATATACCTGTCAAGTTTGGTTTGTTCCCGTTCACGTAATAACCGATAAATAACAATTTTAAGAAAATGGACTGAAAGGGGCCGTTTGTTGGCCCAAACGGCCAGAATCGACTTTGGGCTCAGTTAATGCCTGGGAATGGTCTCTAGAATATAACTGTCAAGTTTGGTTTGGTTCCGTTCAGTATAACCGATAATAACAATTTTAAGAATAAGGCAGAAGCGGCATTTATCGACCCCAACGGCCGGAATCGCACTTTGGGCTCAGTTAATGCCTGGGGAATGGTCGCTGAATATACCTGTCAAGTTTGGTTTGGTTCCGTTCACTAATAACAGAAATAAATATTTTAAGAAATGGACTGAAAGGCGTTTGTTGCCCAAGGCCAGTAATCGCACTTTGGGCTCCGTTAATGCTTTTGGGAAATGGCGCTAGAATATACTGTCAAGTTTGTTTGTTCCGTTACTAATACCGGAAATAACAATTTTTAAGGAAAATGGGGCCAAATGGGCGTCCGCCCGAAGGCCGCAATCGCACTTTGGGCCAGCTAAATGCCTTGCATATGTGTTAGTACGTATATGCCTGTCAATTTTCATCGAATTATGTTTCACCGAATAATGAGGAAATAGACGTTCAATGAACAATAGCACAAAAAAGAGAACGCGAGCGGTGCGGCTTCGACCCCGGGGGCTTCCACCCCACGGGGGTAATAAACGGCGACGACGACACTGTGACCTATACAAGGTATTCAGACACATAGGAAAAGCCATTCAAGGCCATCATATCTGCGTGACATCAACAACCACACTGTTTATCAATACAAAATGCAAAGTAAGAAAATGCAATGTTTTGTTTTTTTTTTTACACACAGATCCACCTCCTTTCAGAGTCAATAGCTAAGTCTATGTAGGCCCGGAATCAATTCTGGTAATCCTGTGCTGACCCTCTTTGATGGCAATCTATTGTCCTTCCTATACTTTCGCACGAGGGTAAGCTCGACCATAACAAAATAAGTGTGTTTTTTTACCAATCGCCAAGGGAGGTATTGACATTTGGGTCGTTTGTTGTCTGTTTGTCTGTCCTGTCCCTGTCCAACAGAACTTCGATGTTTTTTCTCCACAACCGCTTGTCAGATCGAGACGAAATTTCACCCATTGGTGCGACTCTATGGAGTGTGTAATGAATTAATTATTAATCATAGGTCCATTGTGGTGTGGCAGCCATAATGGAAAACAGAAGAACTGTTGGACCGTCTTGTATTCTGAAACCACACAAAAGAAAAATTGAATTGGCAATCAGAGCAAGCAACAGTGTCTCAATGGGGATAATGATTTTTATGATGATGAATAGATGCTCTCGTTAAACTCATAATTGCATATGTAGAAGCCACATCGAATCAGTATAAAATTTTTTTTGAGGGTCCATCTTGGATAAAATGGTCAACAGAAAAATCTCTTCATGTCATCGGTCACGTGATTTGGCAGCCATATTGTTTTCGAAAAACAAAAACGCTTCAAAAATCTTCTTAAAGTGGCTGAAAACAGATCGAGGCGAAACTTTAGACTAGACCGCTGTCATGACGAAGAAAAGGTTTACACTATGATGTCATTGTCACATGGTTTGGCAGCCATATTGGTTATACCGAATAACTAAAAAATACACCACTCAAAAGAAGTCTGATGAGGATCTGCAATCTCTGATTGCCGTTTTCTTTTCGTGTGTTGTTTTGCGTATTTATTACTCATGATTTGTGTCCAGCTACTGCGGAACGAATTTATAACAGCTGTATTTATGTTCTTATACAATTTATCGCGTTTTGTGCTTAGTTTAATTGAAAGAGCAGGGGGAGGCCTTCGTGTTAAGTTTTCGACGTTAAGTCAGTTGTGGCCGAGGGAGGATGGGGATAAAGGGCATAAATAGAGACCGAAGGAAAATGTAATAGTTGCTCACTGTGGGCCATCTCAACAATAGGGAAAGACAGAGGGTTCTACTGTTGCAGGAGTTGAGGAAATAGCTCACTATGAAGATAGTTATACGAGGTTGAAGGACGCATAGATAATTTGGCAGCAAGAGCAGAATTTTGAGTAATTTGTAGATAATATGTTTGGTTAACAGTTGTGGATGAAGTTGTGAGGATATTGGAAGTGGTGATGGTGGTAGGAAAAGGGTGGGGCAGGCAGTGGTGACGGTGCAGCGGTGGCAGGCAGTGGTGAACGGTGCAGCGGTGGCAGGCAGTGGTGAGGTCGCGGTGGAGGCAGTGGTGACGGTGCAGAGGGGCATGGCAGTGGTGACAGGGCAGCGGGGGCAGGCAGTGGTGACGGTGCAGCGGGGGCAGCAGTGTGACGGTGCGCGGGTGCAGGCAGTGGTGAGCTGTCAGCGGGGTGCAGGCAGTTGGTGAGGTGCAGCGGGGCAGCAGTGTTGAAGTGCAGCGGGGAGGCAGTGGTGACGGTGCAGCGGGGGCAGGCAGTGTGACGTGGCAGCGGGGCAGGCAGTGGTGAGGTGCAGCGGGGGCGCAAGTGGTGACGGTGCAGCGGGGCAGGCCAGTGGTGACGGTGCAGCGGGCAGGCAGTGGGTGACGGTGCAGCGGGCAGGCAGTGGTGACGGTCAGCGGGGCAGCAGTGTGAGGTGCAGCGGGGGAGGCCAGTGGTGACGGTGGCAGCGGGGCAGGCAGTGGTGACGTGCCGGGCAGGCAGTGGTGACGGTGCAGCGGGGCAGGCAGTGGTGACGGTGCAGCGAGGGGCAGCAGTGTGAGGTGAGCGGGCAGGCAGTGGTGACGGTGAGCGGGCGGCAGTGGTGACGGTGCAGGCGAGGGCAGGCAGTGGTGAGGTTGCGCGGGGGCAGCAGTGGTGACTGGTGCAGCGGGCAAGGCAGTGGTCGACGGTGCAGGCGGGGAAGGCAGTGGTGACGGGTGAGCGGGGCAGCAGTGGTTGATGGTGCATGCGGGAGGCAGCAGTGGTGACGGTGCAGCGGGGGCAGACAATGGTGACGGTAGGCAGCGGGCAGCAGTGATGACGGTGCAGTGGAGCAGGTGGTGTTGATGGTGCAGCAGGGACAGGTGGGGTGATGGTGCAGCAGGGCAGGTGTGGTGATTGTGCAGTGGAGGCAGGTGTGTGATGGTCAGCGGGACAGGTGGGGTGAGGTGCAGGAAACAGAAAAAAAAAAAAAACAAAAGGGGGCAGGTGTGGTGATGTCGTGCCAGCAGGGGCAGGTGGTGGTGACGTTGCAGCGGGGCAGGCGGTGGTCGAGTTGTAGCGGGGCATTACGGTGGTGGACGAGCAGTGGTGGCACGCCTTCCCTCGCCGACAGACTTTTTGGCATCTCTGCCCCATGATTTCAGCTTTCTTCCCTTCTGCGATCTCGCTTCCTCCAATCTCTACCGTTTGAGTCTTCTTCTCTATTGGTACGCATCCGATCGTCAGTGTATCACAACACAGCTTGGAAATGCCACTGTTTCTGATGGAATTTCACTCAACAGGCCTACCGTCCCTTGGTGCATGAAAGACACTGCAGGTTACTTCTGCCTCCCTCACACGCAAACTTTCTCTGTACAGATGCTCCACTATATCATGCAAGAGGCTGCATCTCCGCAGGCCAAATTAAAGTGTGGCTTTGTTCCATGAAGCTGTGAAATAAAATAACATCGATGGAGTGACATGGAGAGAGATGCAGATGGATCCGAGGGATGAAGGAGGGACCGTTGACTTATGGTTTGTGAATGGGGTCCATTGCGGAATTGTTGAACTGGATCAATGGTGTGAAGGAGGATTGTGAAAGGAGCAGGGGGGGGGGATTTGTTGGAACAGACGATGGGGGTAAGAGAAGAAAAGATGGAAAGTTGCTCGGGGTTTGGAAAGGACAATTGGTTTTAGGAAGAGTGAAATGACAGGGGTTGAGGGACAGAATGAA
>CM068956.1:182418487-182430757 GCA_035128595.1 Eptatretus atami | reverse complement strand
GAGGATAGCTATTCCAAATAAACAATCTGTTTAATCTGGCAGACCTTCAAGTTTTCAGCAAATTACATTACCACTTACACTAATTTGTTTCTCCAAACTCTTTGTTATGTTTTCCAATTCTTTTTGAGCCGGAGTTTGAGCCTCCTTTCGTTGGCAGTTTTCACGCGTGTTGAAATAACCACCCGTCAATGCTCAACCGCACTTAAACGAGCAATATAAGGAAATGAAATGGAGATCTCCCTCGGTCTCTCTTATTGAATATTTTTCAACAATGGTTTTTGTCATTTTAATTTTAAAGTGAGCCAGTATCATTCAAGATTTTAACCTGTTCTCTTGTGAGCAAAACATATTCTTACTAGGCTCCTTTTCTCTGAATTGTATTAACGTTAATCGTACAAGGCTTTTGATTTGAACACAAGATGATAGTTTTATGAAGATTGATTTGATTAACTATAACGCCCAGTTGGTACTTTGCCACTGCATTTATTTAACAAAAATTACGTGAGACTAATATACACATTATCTGTATTATTGCAATTCTGTTTCTTTTCGAAAAGCAAACAATATGTATCAACTCTTTTCATCTCTCCTCTTTCAATGTACAGGGAGTATCTCACAGCGAGTAGAACCTTATAGTTTCTTTTTGAGCACTCAGGTGCAAGCGCAATAGATGTATACAAACTTTTAAATGCTGTCATATCCAAAATAGGTTCTTTATTTTCCATTATTTGCGCACACCTTTTGGTAAGACTTGTATGCCTTAGCAAAATATTTTTTCCCAATTAATTTCACAATTATCTCGTGCGTAAAATGTTCGCATCTGGAGAAAACGAAGTTGTTTCAGCTTAGATTATCCATCAATGCATTATTTTATCAGTCGAGTATCACCATCTGGCTTTTTAAAATGATCCAGATATCGTGGCTTTCCTTCCAGAAACGTCAAATTCCACGTGTAAGTGGTTTGGTTTGTAGTTTACCGTGTTGAATCTTCGTTTGAGGTATGATACACCGAGTTGGTTTCTTTGAGTTAAGTCTTCTATTCAACATGCGCTTCTGTTTAAGATTAGGAGTATATTCACGTAATATACAACTCAATTCAATCAATTACAATTTATTCTGATGCACCAAAAGCAACTAGCAAAACAAAAGTAATGCTATTTTCATTACCATCTCTTTGTAGTTGAATATAATTTAAGACCATACAGAAACTTTATCATGATCACAAAATCCCAATATAGCCTTTAGAGACTGCCACAGTAAAAACTAATTACCGTACTTTTGTATCATGCATTATACATTCCTTTCTTTGATTATATCGCAGGGTCTGTGTTTGTTCCCGTTGACATATCAGGAATAAAACCTTCGACAGCCCCCTTTCCCCATTCTATCACGATGATAGGTAAATTTCATCATTTCAGATACAGCAGAGAATAATCACAGCTTCAACTTCTTGTGTTCCAATGTACAAACGAACACATCAACACTTTTCGCAGAAGAAATCTTACGAGTGATAGGCGTTTGTGTTATTCGCAGCCTTAAGTGAATGAATTTACACAACAAGAAACTTTCGGATAGATTCAAATAGGTTTGTTGATTTATTTATTTAAAACTTTTTGTACATTTTGCATTCCAGTCTGTTCCAGTTATTGCATTTACCTTGAAGTAATCTTCTTTTTTAGTGGAGTTTGAGATAATAATAGTATCATCCAAATCATAGATACTATAATTGGCTTCCATACTTGTATTTATTTAAGGAAAAAGGATGTTAAACTTTGAAACCCCTGTCACAGTATTCGAATTATTTTCTGTCGTTCTGGGGAGACAACTGGGGTTTTGCCTTTCTTAATTCTTTTATTGCTTGTAATTTATGATGATTCCTTTGGCATCTTTTGTAACTCTTTATAGCATCTTGCTACATTTCCCACAGCAGAAGCAGTTGAACCAATTAGGTCTTTTATGTTTAAGATAGTTGACCCGATACCATTTAGAATATCAATTATCCATCTCTCTAAATTGATGTCCGACACCCCTTTGTCTGTACGGTTTATAGTATCCTCGTACCAAGTAATACCTTCGCCTTGTAGTATGGGGAAAGGAACATCCATCCCTGTAATTATTTATATTTCCCAACTCGTGTTTCTCACAATAACCATCGTATTTATTATATTGGAAAACTTCACGGCGGTGAATTCTGATGGATATAACTTCTCCATTAAAAGAAATCATACGATTATCTTGGTCGAGTTATCCGTAAAATTTACATCTGTGTATGTTTTCCCTGGACACCCAGGGAGATAACCAATTTTTTGGGTTCCATTTGAATTTAACCAATATTGGGGTGTTAGTAATGCGCTGAATTGAAATTTGTATTTGTTTTTATCCATCATTATAAGCCATCAATCAAATTCACAGTGAATTAATACCGAATTTCATTCCTGAGGTTATTTGAATGAGCATATCATGTAAAACGTCCCATTAGTTTCAATCTTTTTTGAGGAAGAAACCATAATTCTAATGAATTTCAATTGTGAAATCAACCTTGTAGTTATTTTTAAAGTTTTATCGTTGATTTTGAAGTATGTTTTTGAATATCTTAACAATTTTTGTTCATCACCCTGTTCTTCATAAGACGAGCATTCTCAGAAGATATTTGAGAATCTCATATGCTCCATGTGAAACTGTTATCGTTTTGGTATCCACTTCCAGGATTATAATAAGCTTGTCATTTTTCTCGGTTATATTAAATAAGCGTATTATAAGTTTCGCATGGACATAAAGATGCCTCATATTCTTTGTTGTTGTCAAGTTGTAGTGGGTATGGGATGAAGATGGTGTGGTGCTTGCTTGTGACACTTGAAATAAGGATTGTTGCTTCTCATGCTTATTTAATATGAATAAAATGTCTTTATATGATATTTATTAATTATTTTCATGTTCATCAAACTGTCTAAATGGCTGATACTTCATTAAAACAATTGTTATTCAGCCTTCTTACTGCCTAACAATAATAACACGTCTATATAACTAATTGTGATGGGTCCATTTGGAAGAAAATAACACCTGAACCAAGGATACTTAAAAGCCGGAATAATGTTTTCTCCTTCTCATTCCTCTACTTTTACAGAAGAGAATACCCATAATCAAAGAGTTCAGCAGTCATATATACTTTATCATCATTATTTTTCATATCCAATGGTTTAATCAAGATATCTTTGATTCATCCTCAAGTTGAAACCTTGTCTTCCATCTTTTGTGAGGAAAATTAATCTCGGAGTTGTCTTGACAGGGGGTTGAGCAGAACCAAGAACCTTATTCATCATTAAATATCAATCCCTTTTCTTGAACAAGGATGAAATATTTGGCTGATTCGTTCTGTTGGAATTAGCCCTGCTTTGGTTTTTGAATCCGCTGATTATCATGTTTTGAGAAGAGCATTCACAATATAATCAGGGGGTCGATTCATCTTCTTCCAGCTGTTTGAAATAATCCTTCATCATCATACTTTCTAATTCTGCTATATGCTTCTATTCTTCCTCCGTCATTTGACTGAAATCTTTTAACATTTGGAGCTTTCTCGAGTATATTTTATGTGGGAACTGTGGAGAACATCTATAATTTTTCTTGGGAGTTTTTATAAAATGGTTAAAAAAATTTCTTGTGTTTTCTTTTCAAATGGCTTGCTTCACCGTTAGTTTTGTCTGCGTTTCTTCTTTTGTCTTCCTCTTGTTATTACAACTTTTGACACTACACTCTTGATGTTCCCTATCTTCTTGCTCTTTCTTTTCGCTCCATTTATTTATTGAAAAAATGACATTTAATATCTCATGCTTGTTCACAACAATATATTTATATTTTCAGTCGTGTGTTTTCATGTATCCAAATTCCTTTTTACTGACATAATGTAGAAACAATTTCTCTTCAAAAATTGTTTATATCTATTGAATTAACTTGAATAAATAATAAGTATTAGCATTGTTTCTGGATGGAATGACGGGAAGTTGAAAGTACATTGACTAAGATAATACAATTACACAGAAGAATGTCTCCTCTTGTGTAGTAGCTGTCCATTACGCGTTTGGTTTTCTCTCATTAGGCAACAATCATCAAAGATATTGAGGTTCTTTTTAGGTATTTATCCAAATCTTGGGGAGACGAAATATCATCCGTATTATCACTAAGCAATACAATTATCGGTTTTGATTTCTTTTTACATCTCTTGTGTATCAAAAATAGTTGAATTATATCCTTCAATGTTAATACTATCATTTCGGTTTTTTGAAGTTTAAATAAACATTATATCTTCTTTTTGAAGCCAGCTTAAAACTTGTGAGAGTAGTTTGATACTCTGGTTGAAACCCTCGACTTTGTGAAATTATTAAATTATCATTAATCTAAAAGTGGGAGTCAGGAGCATCTTCAAAGTAAGCGGTTTTTCCCACATCCGCTTGAACAACTAATGAAGACAATCTTAATGATTGGAAGATTTTTAATGATTGTTAAATTTATATCTTATTTTCCAAATTGGGTAAAAAATCCATATCATTTATATATTTGAACAGGGTTATTTAATTTATTGTTTGGCTTTTTATAGAACTCTATATTTATCCTAGTTCAGGTTTAATTTCAATTATGAGAATAATCCATTATTTTATTGTATGCAATATCAATTGTGTTGATATTTCCCTGAAAATCAATCCATGAACTGGAGGGAAGCAATCGGTAGAGTGCAAAACCTCGCCGCCTAATACTGTCCCTGGTCACTTAAGTGAACACTGATTCCTATTCATTAGGTCAAAACGGATCAGACTGCTATTGAACCACGATTGAATAAGACTAACTCGATCGACGCGGAGGTTGAATGAAAAAAAGGTGCCAAAATTTGTTTTTGTTTCTCTAACAAATTTTTTTTTTATTGGGGGGGGGGGGGAGGTTGGAAATCACCCTAAAACATGTAGAATGCAAAAAAAAAATATCAAATATCTTTTGCAAATAAAATCGAAATTTTTTTGAAAAAAAGTTCAAAATTTTTTGTTGTTTGTTTCTCTAACAAATTTATTTATTTTTGCTTGGAAATCACTTTAAAATATTAGAAATGCAAAACAAAAATTTTTTCAAATATTTTTTCAAATGGCCGCCATAGCGGCATATGGACTTTGGACCAAGTCCAAAATCTAATGCATGATCCTTGGACATACCTAATCCCCCACCGAGTTTCACTCGAATCCGTCCAGGAGTTTTTCCTGTAATACTGGTTACAAACAACAAACAAACAACTGACAGAGGGTGAAACTAGTAACTCCGTCCATACTTCGATGCGGAGGTTATAATTATAACAAAATCCTTTGAACATTTCTCTAATATGTTCAGCTTTCTTCCCATGTAAGGAAAGGTGTGTTATGCACCCTGCATACTTTACTTCATTTCTCTAATCAATCTTGTAAAGTAATTCATTTTGGTGTAATCTAAAGAATTCATTTCCCTTTTTTGCATATTTTTTTATTATCATTTAATTGGAAGATATCACAGAATATACTTGTTTATAGGCTTTTGATCTGTTGGTTTAATCCAGTCTTTTCACACGCAGGAACAATTGCTCAAAATTTGTCATCTGGAGAATCAGGGAATTCAGAGGCTCAAAATCGAGTAAACTATTCATCAATTATAAAGTAAAACTTTCTTAAACTGAAATTCTCTTCGATATCATCCTTCGATACTTTCAGAATCATCTTATACTTTCATAACTATCGTTTGAACACAAACTCTCGTATCATAACTATCGTTTGAATGCAAACTTCGTATCATAATCACTCTCATAATCTTCAAAATCTTAAGTTGAATATTGACTCATATTTAATTAGTAGAAAAAACATTACATCGATATCTATATACTTTTTTCATTAACAGATTCAAGCTGCTACAATTTTTTATATAAAGGTATTTTAAATGATCCTTAACTACAATTGAACGAAATGTCATTTCACTGATATATTACATCCTTTATTTCATCAGGATTTACTCTTTAGGGTTGTTGAAAAAATAACAAATTTCTCCTTGGCATATTACAGATGTCTTATCTTTTCTTTCTAAAGCTTCATCATAAGGTTTTTATATTTTTTGATACTTTTTCTTGTTTCATTGCTTTTTCTAGTTTTGAATATATTACCAGAAGGAGAGGAGAAACTTTTGTTAGAGATACTTTAATTGATGTTCTTACCAGGTATACTAAAAGCCCTTCACTGAGGAAAATTGAAGACTCATATTTAACTTATTTACCAATAATTGTTTTTATCGAATAGTTGTTATATTTATCTTTGTTCAATTTTACATCCTTGACATATTTTCTCAGTATCTTTTCAAATGAAGAGATTGATTGAAACTTGTCTTTTGTGTCTTGAAACATTGTATTTATTAGTGAAAAAGTTGGAGGATACAAATTGTTTAAGCACAGATTCACTGTAAATTAAAACGAATTTTCATCAAGAAATTTCTAAGTTTAAAGCAAGTTTTATTATTTAATATGGTGAATACAAGTACTGGCGATGTTTGTAATCACGAATATAAACATTATAGAAAACACTCCGAACCAACAAACACACATTTAATCTATTTCATCAAATAATCTCCTCTTGAGTTGGAAAGAAAACATTATGATATCTGCTCAAAGGATGTTTTGAAAAGAGTAGTTATAATAGACATCTTCAATCAAAACAAACCAAGAAAAATGAGTTTAAAGTAAAGGGAGACTATATATTGAAACACTGATGGGGCATTTAAAGGGCATATAAATAAGGAATTTTTCAATTGGAGAACTCGGTCCATCATCAATAGCTGAATCAATTGAAATAGTGAACCTGATGTTGAAAAAGTTATTAAAAGACATTAAAAGAATGAAACTTTTAAAGTTTTATATGGGAGTGAAAATGATATGAAAACAAGATGAAGAAAAACTCCTTATATGAAACAGATTTCTGTTTATAACATCATTTCAAGATTTTTTTGAATAGTGGGGTTTATGAAGACTATCAGACAGAGGAGGATGTTGATAATACAGTGGTAGGAAGTGGATTTAATTATTTAAAAAATCATCTTTTTAGATATACACATTCTTAAATCAAACCCTCTTAAAGCTTCTTCTTAATATTGAATTACACAAAAGAATAAAACTAAAGAAGGCAGTATGTTTAATATTAAGAACAATGATAATAAATGTTTTCTCTGGTCTGTTCTTGCTCACATTACATCCACCAAAATGTAATTCAGAAAGAGTAAAACAATATAATGAAATATGAGAATACTTGGACATTAAAGATTTTAATTCAATGCACTAACAGATATTCCTAAATTGAGAAAAAGAATAATCTTTCTATTAATGTATATGGATTAACGGATACAAACAAAGTTCAAATATTAAAAATTTCAAACAACTATAAAATGAAGAAACACACATTGATCTTTTATATTTTAGTGTTGGAGAATAATTCACATTACACATACATCAATTTTTATCAAGATTAATCTCTTCTCAGGTATTCAGAACAGAAACATATATCCTTGTAAGCGATGTCTTAATTCATTTCATACAAAAGAAGATTAGAACAATTTTCAAAATATTGTAGTAATCATAAATAGCTGTATTACAATGCCTACCTGGTGAAAAGATTTCTTTTGAAGATTATATAAATCTATCATCCACCCATGTGATATACGCTGATTTTGAATGTATCATAAAAAGTAATACTGCTTCTCCTAATCCAAAAGAATCACATAACAATAAATATCAAAAACATATTCTTGTGGTTTCTGTTATTATATCAAATCATCTGTTGGAGAAAAGTTAATATAACTTGAACATTATAGTGGAAAAAAAGCTTCACAAGAGTTTGTAAAACGATTAGAAAAGGATTGTATAAGACTAACTAGATTAATGAAAGAAACAATGAACTGATGAAATTACCGAAGAAGAAAAATTAGAATTTAGAAAGAACAATATCTTCATTTTGTGAGGAGGAAATTGAGGAGTCTAAAGTTAGGGATCATTGTATCTTACTGGTAAATATAGAGGTCCCGCTCATTCGTGTTGTAATCTTAATTATATAATTTCTTCTTTATTCTAGTCTTCTTCACAACAGGCCACTATGATACACATCTATTTATAAATGAACTTTCAAAACACCAGGGAATATTTCTGCATAAAACACAAGTCAAAAGTATATTTCTTTACAAATAATATTTCACAAAACTTTACTCGTATTAGTTTTCTAGATTCTTGCAAGTTTATGGGAACACACTAGCCGACCTCCGCATCAAATCTAAGCTCCACGGGCTCTTTTCCAAATCTTAATTCAATGTCTTTCCAAAGAAGGAAATTCTAATAAAGAGGAATTCAGTTAAAGAGAGAATTCAAGTAAAGAGGAAATTCTAATTAATGAGGAAATTAATGAAGAATTCTAACTGAAGATGAAATTCTAATTATAAAGAAAATTCAAACAATGAATGAAATTCTAACTAAAGAGAAATTGTGATTAAAGATGAAATTCTGATTAAGAGGGAATTCTAACTGGAGAGGAAATTCAAACAAGGAATAAAATTCAAAGTAAAAGAGAAAATTCTTACAAGTAAGGGATTTATCGTATGATTATATGATTCATTTATGATTGTAAAGAAACATGACTTCCTTCAAAAGAAGTTTCTATAATAACCTTTATGAAAAGGAGATAAGTGATAAGGAAATCAAACACGCACAAAAAATTTGGAAAATATTTAAGATAAGAACCTTGGAGAATATCAGATTTGTATGCTAAAAACAGATGTTATTTGTTAGCTTGATGTGTTTGAAAGCTTTTAGATCACTCTGTCATAATAAAAATTGTTATGGATTAGATCTGCCACTATTTCACGCTCCTGGTTTAGCTTGGAGTGCAATGTTGAAATGACAAAACAAGATAATAGATTTAATCAGTGATGTAGATTATTGCTTTTGATGATTGAAGAAGTCTAAGAGAGGTGGAATATCACAAGTATGTTCAAAAAGATATGAATAGCAAATAATAAATAATCTTCCAATTAATGATAGTGAAAAAGATAGTAATTATTTTATGTATTATTGATGCTAATAATTTGTATGGAGGGCAATGTCTCAATCTCTGCCTTATGGTAAATTAGAGTGGTGGAAGAAAAGGATTATGAAAAGGCTTTGATGAATATTGTTATTTCTTCTCAAGAGGAATTGAATGAGGAAGAAGGTTATTATTTGAAGTTGATTTGAGGTTACCGAGTGATCTTCATAATAAGCATAAAGACCTTCCTTTTGCATGTGAAGAAGAACCCCAAAGAAAGAATGGTTAAGGGATTTCATAAAGTTTTAATATTAAAGGTAAATCACAGAAAAGTTATTAAAAACATTCTAATGATAAAGAGGGTATGTTTTGCATCAAGAGGAACTTGAGACATATTAATCTGCTGGGTTGAGAGTAGCTAAATTTCATAGAGTTTTAAAATTTAAACAAAGTCCTTGGATGGAAAAGTATATTAAATTCAATACAGATATGAGAGCAAATACAAAAGTAAAATTTGAAAGGGACTTTTATAAATTAATGAATAATGCTGTATTGGAAAGACTATGGAAAATGTTAGAAACAGACAAAACATTAGATTCGCAACATCTTGGAAAGAAGCTTCTAGATTGATAAATAAACCAATTTTGAGAGAGAAGAGGTTTTTTCAGAGAACTTTTCTGCTATTCATATGAAAAAGGAAAGTATTGTCATGGATAACCAATTTATTTGGAACAGCAGTTCTTGATTTATCAAGATATTGATGTATGATTATTTGTATAATGACTTAAAGAAAAGAGTATGGTGAAAATGTTTCATTGTTTGTATATGGACACTGATAGTTTTATTCTAGATAAAAAACTGATGATGGTATACAGAATATAAGAAAAATATAAGAGTATATGATACAAGTAATTTTAGTAAGAAGCGCGAGTTATTTTCAAAAAGAATGAAAAGGTTATTGGTAAGTTTAAGGATGAGTTGGGTGGAAAAGTAATGAGTGAGTTTATTGGATTGAGAGCAAAGGCATATGCTTATAAGTATGGTGAATCAGATTGATAAAGGTTAAAGGGAATAAAGAAATATGTAATAAAGAATAATAACTTTTAGAAATTTTTATAATTGTTTGATGAATAGAAAGAAGAATATAAAATGAATACAATAAGAAGTTATAAACATAAGATATATGGTGAAAAAGTAAATAAAAAGGCATTAGGAGCCTTTGAATGATAGGATTTATTTTAGATAATGGAATAGATTGTGTTCCATATGGATATTGTATGATAGAGTGAATAGAATAGATTGTGTTCCATATGGACACAAGTTTTAACGATGGGAAGATGGTTAGGGTTTTTAAGGGCTACCGCGCGTTTTTCACAATTATATAAATGGTCGAACCAAGTATTATCAACTAAAGAGTGGAGAAAATCTCAGTCTTGGTATATAATGGAAAACATAATGAATGTGAAAATATCAAATAAGTCTTATTGAAAAATAACTAAAACAAAGGTAAATAAACAAAAAGCGAATCAATTTAAAAACTAATAAGTTTAGAGGATGTAAGAAAATAATAAATATCCTTGAATGGACTGAAAATTTGATGGTTATCAATTGAACAATGGAAAATAATTTACTCAACAATTCAAAATGTATATGCAACTCAGGAGGTGGTCAGTGAGATCAATGAGAGAAGTTTATCATTTCATAATGACACAAAGGGGTATCTTGAAAATTAAAGATTCAAATGTTTTATTTTTAAATATTTTAGATGGGGATTATTATGCAAAGAAATGAAACTATGAAGGAATTTGAGAGATGAACAAATCTTTATAGGTCAATGAGTGAGCTAAACAATATGCATTTGGTTATTTGAAAAAGAGTGTCCCTAGGCTTACATGTTTCAGATATTTCTTCAGAATCACCTTTAACAAATCACATTACTACTTTGCTACTTGAACAAATCTTTATCTTGTGCTTGGTTTATTTGATAGAGTGCCCTAGGTTAAAAGGGGAGACAATAAATAAACCTTGGAATAAAAGGGGTTTACTTTTGGGGAAAAAATAATGAATCGCTGAAAATCCCCCATTCATTTACATGGGGAAAAGTGAGCCAGAATCAGTATATTCACCCAACTCATGACTGTATCATAATGCCCTTCTGTTTTTCTTTCAACAAACTGATCTCAATTCGACCTTTCCTTCATACCTTGTCTAAAAAATCCAACTGTTACAACATTTCTTCTCTCCATTCTCTTAATTCACCATTATTGCACCCATCAAGAAATGTTTTTAATCACATTTCTGACCTAAAAAAAATTAAAACCCAAGTTTGCTATGAATGTTCGCTTTGCATCAACCATTCCTTTTTTCCAACTTCAGTGCCAACTCACCCCTCTCACCCCTCCGTCTGAAAGCAACCATCACACTCTTCTCCCTCCAAGCCTCCCTCTTTCTCAAAAACTCCCCCCAAACCTTTCTCCCTCAACTCTCCCCACTCACCCTTCCCCACCATTCACCCCTCATCACCCTTCTCAAAGTTGCCCCCCTCACATCTACAAAGCTGCCCCCCTCACATCTACAAAGCTGCCTCCTTCACCTGCCTCTCACCTCCATCTCATCACTCCACCTCCTCAAATCCTCAACTGCCATATGCCCCTCTCTTGCCCCCCCCTCTCCTCAGCAGCACACAGAGCCTTTTCTCCTCCTCATCGGCCCTCCCTAGCTATTCTGCAATCCTCCACACTCTTCAACACTCTCCTTACCTCCCCTCCTCCTGTCTACCTCCCCCTCCACTCCACCCCTGCACCCAAAGCCTCCTCCCTCCCTTTCATTACAGTGTGGACTTCAAATATCCGGGGCCTTCACTCAAGCATTACAGATCTTTCCCGACAGGTTGCCACTGACAAACCAATATAATCTGCCCAACAGAAACTTTCCTCCCTCAAGACGTCTCTGACTCCCAAGTATCTCTCCCTGGTTACTCCTTCTCCGTAATGACAGACCTGAGCCTCGTCCTGGTGGAGGAGTTGCTCTCTTCATCAAAGACTCCATTCCTCTCTCTCCATGCACTGCCCTCACTCCCACACACCCCCAGGAATACCTCTGGCTACGGCTTCCAATCCACTCCCACCTCATGTTTATATGTGTACTGTACCGTCCATCAAACAGTGATGACTCCATTTTCACCTCACTATCCGAAAACATGGACCAACTTCTA
>CM068956.1:182360917-182373029 GCA_035128595.1 Eptatretus atami | reverse complement strand
CCCATAACCTGTGATGTTGGGATAGGCATTTCTGTAGTGCCAGTATCTGTTTTGCACCTTTTAGCAGGCAGATAGTTTGCACTTTCAAGCAGATGCGTATGACCTGAGCAAATAGGAGTTGAATAGAACAGAGAGAGGTGAGCAAGATAGCAGAAGAGCAGGCTTGAGGACACGTGCTTATGCGTCTGGACCGTGCAGATCTGGTCGACGTTCTTGAAAGCAACTTCTCCCCTTTTCAGGAGAAAGACACAGATCCAGTGCACATGGTCGACTGGTAAGTTGCGTAGAGAAATATGGATTTCGACAAAAGATTAGCTGAACACCATTTTAGCATTCAGCTTTTTACACGTGCGGATCAGCAGTGCGCCATTTGAGAGTAGGAGGATGTAAGGGGAACTACATCAGAACGATTTTATTAACCGCCACAGGATTTTGGGAGGAAAGAGGTTAGTTCAACTTAATGAGATATCATGTTGTTTCTGCCTCTCCTGATGGTAATACACAATTGTCGTGCTTTGTAAGAATGAGATCCCAGTGGTTGTTCCATTAAGGCAAAGCAAGTTGTTTTCAGACAAACTGTTCGCCAAAGTTCAGTAAAACCAATCGGGAAGAAGCTGACAACTGAAGACGAGGAGGGGATAAATCTGTCAAGGGAGAGCATGTTCTTGAAAGATCCAGGATGAGTTGAGTTTTGAGAAATTAGTATAGAGAACCATCTTATAAGTTTGTATGGCTGCTTAGGAGACTTGCCAGTTCGCTGAGTGAATGGCAGACTCGCGCGGTAGTGTTCTCTGATAACAGCCAAGCACACTTGCCACTTTGCAAGACGTTGTCCGAAGAACCGATTGGAGCGGAGAAAGGCAGCATGATATTGTTTGACTCTATTTTGCCAGTTCTGGAAAGTTTTTAGTCTGTGTAGTCAATTCTTTACAGCCATATTTATATCGAGCCAATAATATCCTGCCTTACCCCCTAGAGGCCGATTTGAAACACGTAGTGGTGTGTTTTGTTGTCTCTTTTCCACACTGGACTGCTTTAACTCGGACATTAACTCTAGTATTCCGTGCTGAAAATATTAAACAGACTGTATCACACAAACGGGCCTCGTCCCGGTTCGTTCAAGTAGAACTTCAATAACAGAATTCACAGCTGGTCGCTTTTTCCTTCCATCTGATCTATCTTCCCTCACCAGCAGACACCATCTGAGGAAACTCCAACCAACAACCTATCTTGGATGGAACCTTCTTCACCACAGACGCCATCTTGAGGAACCTTCTCACCCAGCAGTTCCATCTGGAGGATTTTTTTCTCACCATAGACGCTATCCTTGTGTTTTACGCCAGTCATCGGCAACAAAACAAAAAAAAAATTAAAAAAACGTGATTATTTGTACTTGCTATTTTCTCATTTTGGCAATTTTGATGTGCGGGTGTGATAATTGGGTTATTTCGTGTTCGTATTCCAACAGAGCGGTTGCGAATTACGGTCATCACCCCAATGATTGTTTGCCTCCCCTGTGAGAATCCCCTCCAGTGAGTGAAAGATATTACTGAAATATTTTCGACCAGCCTGCTTTTAGACTAGTGTTTTTGCCCTTGTCGATTGATAAACTCGTAGCCAACCATGTTCGCTGGGAGAATTGAGATCAACCTATTTCATGTGAACAGTCACCCGTGGTGTCGATGTAGCGACGCAATCAGCCTTTGACCCGGTCACTGAACCATAATGTTACGGGAGAGCGATTCCATTTCAATACTAAATCGAAATGCGTTCGACCTTCTGGTCCGGCTGACCTCGGTCAACACTCACATGTATAAGTGGAGAATGACAAGCAGAGTTTGAGGATCAGGGAGAATAAGGCAGATGCTGAGAGACTCAGAGGACATGACACAGAATGCTGAAAGAGTCAGCGGCAGAGGTTTAGACAGATTCCAGGGAGATGACAGGGTAGGGCTAACGCCGCAAATAGCATGAGTGGCGAAGTGATTGAACGACAGCAGCAGATGATAATCGACTGCATCTCAGTCCCGGAATTGTTCATGTTCGTTGACCGACTATGACGAGACACTGAGTCCAGAACACGTTATCTTGGAGATGACGAGAATTGTTGCTTCCGTTGTGATTGATGAGAGCTTGTGGCGCATTCTTGTTAGCCATCTATCTAAAGACGAAGGAAGTATATGCAGCATGCAGACGCGACTAATACATACCGGAAGTTGTAAGGCCGAGATTTTAACGCCTATGCGTTCTCCGTGTTATTATAGCCGAATTTTTTCGTTGGATCTCACAGATCCAGTCAAACTATGAGGAACTCTCTGCGGGTCTGTTGAACACTCTCAGAGATGGTTCGAGGGACAGCTTGACTACTTTCCAGCTTGCCGACTCCTGGTGCCAGTTACCATCTTCAACAGCTTTCTCCGGACTTTAGCGTTGTTTCTTTCGTAAAACACTGTTCTTGTCAGACTCGTCAAGCTTACGATAAACATGTTTGCGTGCAAATGTTGCAAGTCACGCAGTCCGGTACGTAAGACAGGGATTCTCGGTCAAGCCCCCATTCTGGCGGCTGGATCGAGGACAGGTTCCCGATTGCCTCTACTGGCTGCGGTCGTAGTTCAGGCCAGCAGCCCTGGTGTGATTTCTTGCAAACGCGTGGAGCACTTGTGGAGACCGCTGCTTCTCTAACCCAGCTAGTCGTCATGAAGCAACACCCACTGTTATATTGGAGGGTATTCAGTGAGTTTCCTCAATGGGCCATGGCATGACTGTGCTCTTGACAGAGGTCCACTGCCACATGAGTGCTAATTCCATTCATCCATCAGTATCAGGATTCAAGGACACCTTATTTGGGCGCCCTGATTCGAGTGTGAGTTAAGCCAATACCTCGGCGATACTGGGCGACCTATTGTTTTCTTCGGCGGGGTAGTTCCGCCTCTCATGGATTGATTATACCGCGAGTTATATCTCCTTCAGGCTATTATACCAGTTCTGTCTGGTTTATCCCCTTGCTCGCATCAGGTCCGGAGGACATTTTACGGGTCGCATGACCTGTGCGTCACCTACTACCCGGTACCGGGATCCTGCTCAATTGCAATGATGGCAAATCCAGGGAAGATATGACTCTGACCTTGGGGTTCACTAACCCAGAGGCAAAACAGCGGAGAGAGTGCGGAGTCATAATATCTTTCACTCTGGCCGAGAGCCACGCCACCCCGACTCAGCCTCCGACGTGACGTTGCTTCACTGAATCCACCTAGCCTCGTCAGGCCAACCCAGAGCGGCTTCTCAGGCCATTCCCCAGTCTTGACACTTGGAACACAGCTACTTGATTCGCCGTTCGGCGAATCTGTGAGGATCAGTCCTCCGACGTTGCAACCCCAAAGTTCTGCCTGAGTACACTCCTCGCATTGTCATGCCGTAACCAGCTTAGTGGAGATCAGCACTCATGATCCCACCCTGCCACCCTCTGGGAAATGGTCGAGAAACTCCGAGCCGCACGAACAGGTTACTATCGTGAATGGTTCAGTTGCTATGCATAATATCCCCTAAGAACATGTCCTCCACCCAGACCGTGACAGTACACACAGAGTTGTCGTACCAGTAGCATCGTCTCAGTCATGGCAATTGCCCCGTGACCATATTCCTGGTCATTCGGAGTGGCCAGACCATTAGAAGACCAAGTCAAGGAATCAGTTCATATGGCCCCCATGTCGCGCATCAAGCGCTATGCTGCTAGCTCGTCCCATTTGTATCTACACTCGCGCAAGCTGCTTGCCCAAGAGCAAATCTACAGTACCTTGGAGAAGGAAGCCCTTCCTTTGTCATCTGTGCACCAAGAGTATCGCTTCTACACTTGGCAATGGACCCATCCACCATCTACAGCGACACCACCCGCTCGTCTGCTCACCAAGCCAAACTCCACCAGCGTATTTGCGCTGGCCTTCTCCTCTCAGAATACAGACTCACAGTCAACCATGTGAAAGAGTGGAACAGTATCTAGCTACCTCCTTATCGCCATCTAGTAAACAAGGAAGCACCAAAGTTAAGTTTTCCCTCTGTAAACGCTTCCCATTAGTTTAGTTCCCTTTGTCCTCTATTGTGGGGCATGGTAAATATAGTGGGTTAATATTAATGTCTAGTGGTTTATATATTGTTTGTGATTACATTGTGATCATGCTTACAAAATGTTAACTCCGCCATCATAATTGCCTAGTGATTGAAACTAGTTACAATAACTTTTCAAAACCCTCTATCGACGGTTTATTTAGTGGGAGGACTGTAGAAACCAATTCTCACAAAATTTAGGTTTCCGCCCACAACGGCGTCACGTACCTTTATTCAGGCTCCGAATTGCTTGCTTAGTCGGTATGTGTACGCATCCAGTAAGCGGGCCCATGTTACACAACATGCTCTAGAACCGAGTTGGAAAAAAATATGAGCGCTCCGAATCGCTGCTATAATGCATTTCAAGTGATTTTCAAGCTTCACAGCACTCATTCGCAGCTGATCGTGATAGCTCCGTCTAAAGATTTGAGTTAATCCGAGGATGTTTGATCGTTATTCCCGGATATCTTGAGCGAGCTGTGAGTTGACGCTGTTTTTGGATACTCTATTGTATAAACAAGGTTCTGGAAAACGTTTATATACCTTGCTGTGTAGTCAATATCTTTACCATGCCATTTTTTGTAGATGAGCCATCAAAAAACTATCAGCCTACCCCTAGAGGCCATTTTGAACAACAAACCAATGGTTTTTGTTTTCTCTATTGTCCACACTGACTAGCTTGAAAGCTCGGCAATAATTCAGATCCGCGGAACGATTATATTAACTATGACGGGATCACACAATATATATTATTATTATATAAATATATGTGTGTTTATTCTATATATTATTTCTTGTTACGTCTAGCGCGTAATTTGACGTATCTCCTCCAAAGCTTGCCGGACGATCTGTGTCGCCTACTTTCTGCCATCGTGCTCTTTGGTCTACATGATACAGATGTATTGGAGATTCGCGCCAGACCGATATGGTTGGAATTTGGGCGATTATTCTAATTTTTTACCATTCTGTTTCATGGCACGGGGTGTGACTGTCACCACTAGAGTTTAATTCCGTCATGACTATCATTCGGTCAATTCGCTGAATCGCATTAACGTTAGCATCGACAAACCGTCACCGCGCAGAGGATCGTAATGCCATCCAGGAGGAAACCAGCTCTGCAAGTAAACCTATTTCTGCACATGTCTGACGTATCCGAGAGCGGTGAATTTGACACAAAAAATGTAACAAGAACATGTATTTAAAGTAAATTATTTAAAAAAAAATCTATTTCTGTTTAACGTCGCGTATTAAATTGAGTTCTCCTCGAAACCGCTAGCAGAATGGTCTATTTTCCATATTACTGGGTTTTATGTCACCGAAGACAATCACTAAAATTTCTAAGCTGAAAGTGGTTGACACACTGGCATCACAATGATTTTACAACCCTATTCGCGCCGCTTTATTACCATTCTCACCATCGCTGAATCTGCTTCCGGTAAGTGTGCCATCTATCAAAATATGAATCGAGTAGGGTATACTCGATTGATATCAAACATTCTGAACATACTAAACACAAACTGATTAATAAAATAGTCAGCCAAACATTAGCAATGGTGTCATGTTTTAAATCATTGGAAGGGGAGATACGATGAGGCCAACTCATCCAACATGAGTACCCGATGGCTCTTTCCCGGCTCTGAACACCTCTTAGACTCTCAATTGTGATCTAAATCCAATGTAACTTCCCGGATGAAGACCGCCTCTAGACTGCATCTATTGTGTCTTAAATCCAATACTACCCTTACTACACGCCCTTAGGCTGTCATAGTGTCTGAATTACCAATCTGTATTCTCGACTAACACGCCCTCTTTTAGACTTCCAATTGGTCTAATCCAACTACATATTATAAAACACCCCGAAATAAGTTGCATAGCTACGTCAGATAAAGCAAGCTATAATCTGAAGGGTAGGGGACCAGGAACGCTATGAGGTCAATCCCTTCATTCCCGATCTTTTCTTTTTCTTTATTTCTATCGAAAGCACGGCGTCGACTCAATTATTCTGTACTTAATGTGTGCATGTTAACTGTTCGAAATCTCAAGAGGTTTCGATTGTCGGATGCACCCAAACAACTGCCTTCATTACATTAATGTCAATACAACGCAGTCCATCGTTACTGTGTTGTAGGTCTTGCTGTTATCTTTACAATTAAAGCCGTCCAAGCAGTTCATTGAACGGAGTGCCGCCAAAAGTGCCCGTTCATATGAAATTTGCATTCTGATATCTCCTAGTCACCCTCCACCGCTCCCATGTTCAGTCAGGGCTAGCCATATCATGTTAAATTTGCCCATCAGACTAACCTTCCATTCACACTCGAGGATGCCAAATTTCCTCAACTCGCATACTCGATGACCATAACAATCCCAAGCAAACACTTTGACAATAACTCGGTAATATACCTCCCAGCTCCTTCTCCCTTGCGCAACTATATGTACTTTCATCGTTGCAATGAGTTACTCCTCATTATAGTATCAATAGTGGACAATAATTCCTCACAGGACAATTCAGCAAACAAGACACTTCACCCAATAATGTCATCTACAGGGAGTCCTTTTAAACCTAAACAGGTAACCATAGTGCAGTCACCATCCCTCATACAACCTCCCCAGGCTCACATAACAATCAATATATATGCCTCATCCACCTTTTGCCACCCTTCACTCCTGCGGAGCACGGTATATGCTAATTCATATTATATTATAATATATATATTATATATTATATATATATAATTATATATTTAGACTTATAATATGTTATTTCTGTCTGTCTGATTGTCCATCGATAAAAATCCCCCACCAAAAGTTACCCCCTAACCCCAATTCAATAATTGCTATCTTATGATCCTCTGCAAAATCAAATATATATATATATAATATATATATTATAAATATATATAAAATATAAATATATATATTATTTTTATTACAGATTCGAATCCAGTCTATCACAGTGCATCCCACACATTCCAGTCTCAGACATATTTCCTTAAAATGCAATAGTTCAGATTATCCCATCCCCTCTAATGGATTCTTAATAAATGTGATGACGATTTGAGAAGGGAAAGAATAATTCCCATCTCTCTTAGGGAAGCTTATTTTTTCTTGACAACAGGACACGGTTTACACACATTTCTCGCGAGCTCTGACGGTCGCCCTCATTTTCCTCAGCAACATTTATGCAAATGCACATGTTTTTTTCGAGCACCACCCTGCCATTTTTTGGAGCGCACTGGATATAAAAACGAAATTGGAGGTCCGTTCTGAGCGAGAGAACGAAGAGGCAGGAGAAAGAATGAAAGACCAAGAAGAAAAGGAGGAGAGAACGAGCAAGGAAGTGGCAAGCGAGGCGAGAAGAAGCGACGGAGTGAAGCCACTGCAGAAAAGCGCCAGAGAGATAGCGTGCACAATGTAGCACAGCGAGCTGTGCCGTTGCGCGTGTGGGTGTTATGTACCTACCCAACAACGAACAATTATGTCACTTCCCATACTATGACACGCGGCGTGATGCAGCGCAGGTCTCAGCAGTGACGAGAATGACGCACCGATCGGCACCTAATGTATTGAGCAACGAGTCC
Organism: Eptatretus atami; assembly: GCA_035128595.1. Lineage (NCBI taxonomy): Eukaryota > Metazoa > Chordata > Myxini > Myxiniformes > Myxinidae > Eptatretus > Eptatretus atami. The sequence goes on along the minus strand of CM068956.1, from coordinate 182,365,350 downwards.
AGCACCGACGACGTGTGCGTTCACTGGACCACCAGTTCGTAAGTTGAAGACTGCCGTTTGTCGCAGCCACAGGGTATAAATACCCGCAACAGATTATCTACCGTTCCTCAGACGACGACTGCGTATCAATGCTGCTTGCGAGATGCTGCATGGCAAGGATGTCTTGGGCACGACCTGGCACGCACGCACACATATTTCAGGACTTTTCACTTCAACGAAAACTCACGCTCTGGGATGAGCGAGCTGACTCTTCTCCTACCCCCACCCCCTGAATGACCTCTGCTGGTACCCTTGTCATGTGTTTAGCGTTATAAGTAATCAACCCCAAGATCTGCTTCTCGTCTCTTCTTGTCATTTTGATTTTATTTTGCTAATTAATATTCATTTATTACACTCAGAAAAAAAGTTATTTTACTTATATTTTATTATTAATAAACTCATTATGTCGACTTCCAACCGTCCGTGTTTGTCCATTATCCTTCCATATGTCTGGCATTGTCCGAACCTCGAATGTTAAGTGTAATTACTCAACGATTTGACCAAAATATCAGCATGCACAGTCGGTATAACGCTCGGTGCCCTAATTAAAATCTAATCAGATGAAACATTCGGTGCTATTGCTGAAGCTCTGCCTCCCTCTCCAGATAACACATTGACCTCGAGATTAAACGGCATATATTAACAGGAACACTCGGACTCCGTGTGTTAAACTGCGGGCTATCGAGGTTTGAAAACAACCCCCCGTACCACTAACGTTAATTGTAGCTGTAGCCCCAGTCACGGTCTTCCGAGGACAACCGGATTAAGCCCCTGAGTGACAACCTGTGTCTCGGTACCTGTTGGCCGCAACACTTATTACGTGATTTAGTAATATAATATATATATATATATATATATATAATATATATAACATATACTATATATTATAATATCTCTTCTTTTCTTTCGGCTGCTCCTTAGGGGTCCCACAGCCGGCATCAACTCTACTGATCCGCATTAGAATTTGAATCAGGTTTACGCGGAACTGTCCTTCCTGACGCAACACTGGATTCGCCTCTTACTAACCCAGGATAATACACCTATTTTTAACCGGCATACACGGCCCTAGTACACTGACTCACTTCGCCGACCTCGGCAAGGACTGACAGCTGATTCAACCTCCATGGTTGTGTATTAATATCAACGCGGCCAACGGCTGCTAACTCAGGACCTTTGATCCCAACCTACTCCAACACGACTCCAACATAGCTTATATATATATTGTTTAGATTTCCGCCGCGCCTGCGTACGAGCGCACCTCTTTTAAAATCGCTTGCGCGCACCACCGTAGTGGAGAAACGCTATCGCACTTTCGTTATCCAACGCCGAAACAAGCTACGGATTGTGTCTTTAATCACACCGACAAATCATGCCAACAATTTCTGTCCGCGCGCGACAGTGGATCCGAATCGCCTATAATTGTCAATTTACCTAAGTATGCGCGAAGATAATCCGGGATTTAACTCGAATGGCACCTGCTGAAAACGAGCCCTTAAGCGCTCACTCTGTTTCGATTTGCGACCGGTTGTATATCGCCAAGCCCCGCCGATCACAATTATCTGTACTCTATTTTAAAAGCCAGCTGGTAATATCCCGAACGCAACTACGCGCAGCTCCAATTGAGAAAGACGCCAACACACAGCGTCGCTTAGTTAACATTCAAACAAAGGTCATTTATTTGCTTACACGTATCACTCAAAACACAATATGCAATCAAACACGTATGCAAATCTATGCACGTATGCAACTCAACCACGTATGCAATCATCAGTATATAAAGCAAATGCAGGAACCAGCAAGACAACAGAATACAACCGTTCTAATTATCTATTTACACTCATCACTTAAAGTCAGATACTACGGACACGGCAGCCACAAACATTCCATTCAAAGTACAACCCCACGGAAAGAATGGGCAGAACTGTACCTCGTGTCTTATAGTTCACTGCAACCGAAAGATACTCCCGATGAGCCGCTGATGGTTACCTGCACCCTCGTGTGACTCGCGCCCATGGTTCGGAAAGACCCTCGCTGCTGTACTGCACTCGCTAGACTCCCACCCGTCCTTCAACAGCCACTACGCTGGCGCCTCCTCTCCGGCTCCACGGCAGACCTCGTCGACCAAAGAGAGAGACCACAGCAGAGCAGACTCTCTCTTCCATCGCTGACAGACTCCGAATGCACTCCCAGACTGCAACTCCAGACTGCGACGATCGCAGCTCGACTCGCTCCCAGATTCACGCAACTCCAACTGACTTATTGCGTTTCAGCCCGCCATTTTATCGCCTCAGCGTTCCGCCTCCTCCCTTCGCGACGCAGCGGGGGACATTCAGATGAGGGCTCGCTCAGCTCTTTTCCCCTCTTTTGCCGAACACGGACAATTCTTTTTTCACCCCTGAGGAAAAATTCCACAGAGCTCGTCTGGCTCACGTTGTGTTTTCCAACCTTCATTTCTGTTTACCCTTTATTGAGGGATTTATCGGCGGGGAGTTGTTGAGTGTTGTTGTTGCCAGTTCGTTAAGCCTGTGGTTCGCGGATGCTTGTGGATTGCTATAAGCGTTGTGTTTAGCGCTGCTCGTTGGAATGGCCATGGTTGTGAGAGGCGCTTTGGTGTTTCCAAAATAAAAGATAGCATAAAAAGAATTAATGCTTGACCATCCAAAATCCACAGCGCGGCCGGTTACACGAAATAATCCCTTTAGCACTATCAGTGGAAAAAATCCAATCTAACACACACTTATCGACATAACTTCTCTGGACCTGAATGATGTTCCTGTGAAATATTCACAACGCATAACAATATATATATTAATTATATATATATATATATCATATTATACATTAATCCCCGTTACTCAGGCGGAGGTAACTTCACAAACCTCCCCGCGCCAAACGTGAAAATCCGCTCAGAAAGGACGCACTCCCAAAAAAAATCGACTCAATATTATGGTCTGGTCACCTTGGATGATTGAGGTTTAGTGCCTGAAGATCGACTAGGCTCTCGTCTGTATCGTTTGCATTGATTGATGTTTAGTGCCGAATCGACCAGTTCTGGTCTGGTCGGTTCGCATTGATATGAGGTTTATATGCGGAGATCAACTGTCTAGTCTGTCGGTTTGCAGTGCTCTGGGTACCTTGAGCACAGTCTCGACTCCACACGCCGCAAACTCTTTTCCTTCCTGAAGCACATAATCGAGCACTTTACCTTAACCCTTCTCCTGAAGAGCGTCCCAGGACTTCCATGCCTTCGGTTCTCTTCCAGAAGCCTTAGAGTGCAGCGACGTTTTGGCGCATTCGTGCGACTTGTGAGAAAAAACCGTAGAAAATATTCGAATTCACAAGCGAAACTTCCTGTTCTTGCTTGATGTACTATCGAGCACCACGCTATTAATTTTATTGCTTCATAAATAATCTATATTATACTATAATTATTTCCCGTGTACCACACCCACAGTGGGAATCCGCTAGAAAAAAATTAATTACTCTCAACGGAAACCCGCGATTGAACCGGATCGGTCGCGATTAGCTTGTGACGCCGAGCACGGGTTGACATGCTATATATATATTATATATATATATACATATATAGATTATATATATAGATTATATATATATAGATACATATATGTATATATTATATCTTCTATCTATCTTCTATCTATCTGTATATTACCAAAACTCTCATCTTGTATGTATGTGTGTATGTATGTTCCCGAAATACAGCCAAAATGGTACACGATAGCGCAAACATTTTAAGCAGACTTACTCACCATTGTCCTGCGGTGTGCAGTATCAAGTTTCGTTCAAATTGGGCAATGAAAAAATATTTAAAAATCAATTCCCAATTCAGTCAAGTACTCTTCGGGAGAATTTGATCAATGCAAACAACCTCAGCGGTATAGTTCGCTGGAGCTATCTTTTTTATTTTCTTGAAATGATTTATTTTAAAATCTCAAACATTTAGTATAGACAAAGGATTTATTTTTAAGCATAAAATAAACATCGCCATTTTGATCTAATACTTCCGTGTTCATTAATGAATAAAATTGTGTTTCGAAAATTACGCACAATAATTTCTTCGACTTTCTTTTCTCCGTTTTTTTTTCACATTGACGTGCAATATCAAGTTTCATTCAAATCGGGCAATGAAAAAAATTATTAAAAAATAAATTCCCGATTCAGTGAAGTACTCTTCGGGATTATTTGATCAATGCAAGCAACCTCAGCGGTATAGTTCGCTGGAGCTATCTTTTTCTTATTCTTTGAAATGACTTTTTTATCAACCCTGCTACACCACGGGATACCCCAAGGCTCTCACGGTCCGTCGAGCATACTAGATACCCATAATTACAGTATAAAACCATAGTACTATTTTACCTATAAATGACATCATA
>CM068956.1:182308514-182319494 GCA_035128595.1 Eptatretus atami | reverse complement strand
AAAGCGTATCGCCTTGTGCCCATATTTGGGGCTAAGCCAGAACGAAACGCTGTGTGCCCATATTTGGGGCTAAGCCAGAACGAAACGCTTGTGCCCATATTTGGGGCTAAGCAGAGTGAACGCTTGTGCCCATATTTGGGGTGAAGCCAAAGCATATCGCTTGTGCCCATATTTGGGGCGAAGCCAGAGCGTAACGCTTGTGCCAATATTTGGGGCGAAGCCAGCACACCAACGTCTAGAGAAACCCTCCTAGCACACTGGACTCCGCCCACGTACGTGCTGACACGCACGCGTGCAATGGTGCCGGTGGATGATGGTGGAAGGAAGCGAGGGCAGGTGTCATTGTTGTGGTTGTTGGTAATTTAAATCCTAACTATCAAAAATAACTCACAGCGCACATACAATTAATCACCCATTAAACATCGGACGGACCCTAACTAGAAACACATACTTATGATATAACTGATCTATAGGACCTATATGTTGTGTGCAGTAAGCTTCCAAATTCGCAACAATATTTCAGGGACTCTATCTTAATGTGTGCTCATGTTGACATATCATGTACCCAGGATTAGTGAACAATTCCTTTGAGCATGCATTCTTGGTGCCTTTTGATCCAGTCACGAAAAATGTGTTTTTGTTTTGTTTTGTGCGTGACCACCAGTTGATCCAGCAGATCCGAGATTTAATGAAAAGCATGCCTCAATTATGTTTCGTACACACAGCTAGCCTAAACTTGTTAATTTAATTAGTTCTTCTCCACCACACAGAAGTTCCACCACACAGAATTTTTGTTCACTGGTTACTGTTTCCCATATAAATTAGATCACAGTGTTTTATTTATTTTATTGGTATTATTATTTATTATTTATTATTTATTTATTTTGCAGACCTAGCTTAAGTTGGAAATGTCGAAGAAAAGGAAGCACGATGAAGCCTCTGTATCCTTTGGTTTTACTTACATCACTGAACGTGATGGGACACAAAAGCCACAGTGTTTCTTGTGTGGCAAAGTTCTTGCCAATGGAAGCATGAAGTCAACAAAGCTGAAGGAACACCTCACGTCTGCCATCCTGAAAACATCGGACAGTGTGGATCTTTTCCGTGCAAAGAAGGCTCGATATGAAAAGGTTGGAACTTTGCCAAAACTTGGAATTGCCCCAACACAAAAGCCTTGTCTTGAAGCATCCTACAAGGTTGTTTATCACATTACCAAACAAAAGAAGCCACACACACAATTGGAGAGACTTTAGTAAAGCCATGTGCCCTGGACATGGTCGAGCTGGTTTGTGGATTGGAGTCGAGGAAGAAAATTGAAGCAGTGTCTTTGTCAAATGATGTCATACATTCCAGAATAGTTGATATTTTTGTAATATTTTGAAGCAGGTCATGGAGGAATTGGCAGCTACGCCATTTCACTTCAGTATGCAACTGGATGAAAGTACTGACATCTCTCAGTGTAGCAGCTCCTTGTTTTCATCCATTATGTGCACGATGATGCCATCAAGAAGAATTCCTTTTTTGTGAGCCCCTTTTGTAAACTACAAAGGCCATTGACATCTTAGAAATGTTGAAAAATTTATTTGCCAAGCAAACTTTGACTGGAAGAAAAATTTGGGTACTCTGTGCACAGATGGAGCACCTGCGATGCTTGGCAACAGATCTGGTTTTACTGCTCTGTGAAGAAAGAGCTCCTCACGTCATCGTGACTCACTGTATTATTCTACATCGGCATGCACTGGCATCAAAGACTCTGCCAACAATCCTGAAAGAAGTCTTGTCGACTGCCGTGAAAGTCGTCAACTTCATCAGAGCCAGGGCTCTGAATCATCACGTTTTCAAGAGGTTTTGTCACGAAATGGGAGCAGAATATGAAGTTCTTCGCTACCACACAGAAGTTCGCTGGCTTTCCAGAGCCCAAAATCTTGAAGCGCTTGATGGAACTTAGAGCAGAAGTTTCACTTTTTTGAGAGAAAAGGGAAGTCCACTCTCGGACAGTTTGACAGGGAGGAATTCATTTACAGCTGGCTTATTTGACGGATATTTTTGGCCATATGAATGTGGTAAGTCTTTCGATTCAAGGCCCTGCAGTCACATTTATGGATGCTGCTGAAAACCTACAAGACAAAGCTCTTTTGGCCAAGCTACCACTGTGGAAGAGGAGATTGGAGGCAGACAACTATGAACTTTCCAATGTGGAGGAAGTGCTTCTGCAGGATGGAGTTAAGAGAGACAAAGCCCTGTCAATTTCATCTGCAGGCCAGAAATGTGCAGACACCTGGAAAACACTGCAGAACTCTTTCGAAGGTTACTTCTGCTCAGATGACCTTAAAGTTCAAAGGTGGATTCGTAATCCTTTCCTTGCTGATATAAACTGTATTACTGATGCAAAACCTTGCCAAAGATGACCTCATTGCTGAGGACAAAGGAAATGATACGACATGAGTTAAACTCAAGAGTCTTGGAGAATTTTGGTGTTCCTTGACACAAGCCTACCCTATCTGGCAAAGCGAGCTATGGGAGCTCTGATTCCATTTGCAACCACATATCTTTGCGAGTCAGGATTTTCAGCACTTGTTACCATCAAAACGAAAAGTCGAAATCGATTGGATGTCAAACATGACGTGCGTGTTTTGCCTCGTCAAAGACCACTCCACAATTTCATCTTCTTATTGTAGCCAAACAACAACAGCCTTTCACTGAAATGTACTTTTGAGCAGAATTGAAGTTTATTTTTTGTTGAATTTGCACAATTTGGATTATTTCATTTTATTCAGGAAATGGTCATTGATTTTTGCATGAAAAAAGTGAGCTATATTCTTTGTAAAGATTGTTTTTTATTTGATTATGACGGTATGTGAAGGAAACAATTTTCCTACACAATAAATTTATTCATTGTATGCAAATTTTTGTGTTATGTGCTTATGTGCATTTTTCTGGGGAGGGGTCCATAGCTTTCAGCAGATTCTCAAAGGGGTCCATGACTCAAAAAAGGTTAAGACCACTGTCTTAGACGTGACTGGAGCCTTCAACATAAAGAAAAATAAAATAAAAAAACAGCCTCGGTGGTGTCATGATTCGTGCCAATTTGCTTGAGTCTGGGAGGTCGGGGTGTTCGAGCCCGCCGAGTCTTACAAAGATATTTAAAATGGTACATGATGCTTCCTTGCTTGATACTAATCATTAAAAAGTAGATTTCAGTGTATGAACACCAACCATAGGTTGGCAAACATAGCTCTGGCTTTGATGGATTCAATAGCCTCCTCCCTGCGTTAGAGTTCTGAGAAGGGAATTCGTATTAATTATTTTATTGTCCACTGAAGTCCAGGCTCAACGATTGGACACAAGGGTCAAGCCCGGAATACCTCGAGTGGGAGAGGCAGGTCGTACAACTGGGGAACTCTGCATATTTCCCCAATTATGGTTTTCAGATTGATCATTTAAACGGCAATGATTTGACACGAATCGTAAACAGACAGGACAGCTCGGCAATAAATAATACAAGTACAGTGGCCAACATGTCTTGTCACCACTTTAAAAATTGTGACATTGTTCTTTTGTGGCGAGTGGTCATTTGTTTCCTTTTCCCCTTTTAGATTGAGTGAACGTAACCATGGGTAATACAATCAATTAGACCATTGAACAAGGGATTGTTGTCAGTGTCTGGATTGTCACTTGACCTGCCACCTCGAAGCCCAGACTTGTCGACATGTGATAATTCCCTTTAGGGCTTCATAAAATAGATTGTTGCACAGCAGCCTTTCAAAACCACTGATTTCAAGCAGTGAGACTTCCATTTAATCCTTTAAAAGACGAAACCTTAAACAAGCAGTGAGACTTCCTTTTAATCATATCACCCCACAATGCTCAGAACATGGCACAAATTATTCTCTGTAATGACAATGAGGAGCATAAACGGATCACTGGACAAATAAAGTAAAAGAGTACTGCAAATGGATGTGGTAAAACTTGTAGAAACCCTTCAGTGCTGTCAGCTATTATAATAAAAACAATGTCACAATTTTTACGACAACGGGTGACAAGAACATTGTGGCCACGCTGAAGGTGAAACCTACCAAACTCACTTCCACAAAATGCAAACTGTCAGAACGTGTCCAGGTAGGGGGATGGGGGGGGGGGGAGATTAGCCGATGGGTAAGTAGCCATCCCCTGTTAACCAGAAACCACAAACAATACGAAGGGGAATGGCGCCATCTATTGAATAAGCTTGCAATTACAACCTTTCCTTAAGCTGATACCAATGTGCACTGGGTAAGTTATCGACGTCGTAAAAAGTAATTTTATCCGTGTTAAGTACTTTTTCTGAGTCCAAAATAAATGCAACCCTGTGTCTAAATGGAAGTATCTACAGTGCCTTCAGAAAAGTACTCAACACCCTTGACTTTTGTCACATTTTGTTGTGTTACAGCCTGAATTAAAATTGATTAAATTTAATTTTTTTTGCACTGATCGAACAAAAATAGCCAATAATGACAGTGAAAACATGTTTTTAGAAATTTTACAGATAATTAAAAATTAAAAGCTGAAATATCTTGCGTCAATGAATATTCAACCCCTTTGCTATGCACTCCAACTTGAGCTCAGGTGCATCCAATTTACTTTGATCATCCTTGAGATGTCCTCCAACTTGATTGGAGTTCATCTGTGGCCAAATTCAATTGATTGGATATTGATTTATAAAGAAACACACTTTTCTATATGAAGTCCCACAGTTGACAGTGTATGTCAGAGCAGAAACTCTACCATGAAGTCCAAGCAACTCTCTGTAGAACTATGAGAATAATTGCGAGGAGACATAGATCTGGGGAATGGTATAAACACAATTTCTGGAGTGTTGAAAGTTCCCAAGAGCGCAGTGAGCTCCATCATTAGGAATGGAAACAATATGGAACTATGCAGACTCTTCCTAGAGCTGGCTGTCCAATTCAAACTGAACAACCGGGCAAAGAAGGACCTTTATCAGGGAGATGACCAAGAACCCAATGACCACTCTGACAGAACTACAGATTCCTTAGCTGAGATGAGAGAACCTGCTGGAAGGACAAAAATTTCTGCAGCACTTCACAATCCAGGCTTTATGGGACAGTGGCCAGACAGAAGCCAACTCCTGAGAAAAAGGCCACATGAATAGCACACCTGGAGCCCCAGCCAAAGCCCAGACTGGAATCCCATTGAGAATCTGTGGAAAGACTTGAAGATTGCTGTTCACCGACGCTCCCACCAACTTTGACAGAGCTTTGAGCAAATCTGCAAGGAAGAATTGGAGAAAATCCCCAAATCCAGAGTGCAAAGCTGATAGAGATATACCAAGAAGATGTGAAGCGGTAATCACTGTCATATTCTTCTTACATATGGCAGCTATCATTTTGTTGGGGCACCAACTTTGCCGCTGTTCCCCTATACCAGCACACTGTACACGCCGGTATCATTTTCGCCAACCTCGGAAGGATGACAGGCTGAGTGATAATTCCCCACCTGTGTTAATTCAGCTGCTAACAGGCTTGAACTCAGGACCCTTGGATCCAAGCCAACCACCCTAACACCAAGCTTAATCGCTGCCTAAGGTGCCTCTACAAAAGTATTAACTCAGGGGTTTGAATACTGCTTGATGCAAGACATTTCAGTCTTTCATTTCCAATTAATTTGTAAAAAAATTCCAAAAATTTGTTTGCACTTTGTCATTATGGGGTATTTTGTGTAGATCGGTGACAAAAAATTTAAATTTAATCCATTTTAAATTCAGGCTGAAATGTGACAAAAGTCAAGGGATGTGAATACTGTGACGGCACTGTAAAAGTGTGGCTGCATTTTCTGTTAGTTTGTGCTGAGCTTTGCTATAATACGGGGTCATCAAGAAAGCACGGAAGTAGGCTTAAGCTATTATGTAAAGTATTTTTTACCTGCGACATGTCGCAGGTCTACAAAAGGTTGAGGTTGAGATTGAAAGTTGTTATTGTTGTTGGTCGATTTTTGAAACGTGCTCCATTGGTCGGACAGCTGACAGACCACCCCATATTGGTCAATTGACTCCACCCCACCATGACACCCAAACGAAATTATATGGCCGCCATTATGGTTTTCTGGTGGGCCTAACACATTAGGCCTAAAGGTCTCTGCTGATTATACACTGTCCAGACTTGTTGTGTCCAATTTTCCTTGGCTTTGTTTGGATCGAGTGTTACTCACAGAGACCCCGAAATATTCAATCGTACATCGAATAAAAATTATTAATAAGGTTTAATCAAGTCCATATGTGCGTCCTTAAAAAAATAGTGTACGTAATTTTTGAACAGCCCATATTGGGGTTAAACATCCGTTACCGTGTGATGAATCAGCTTATGTCCGATATAACCATGGGGAGGCTGACATGGTGCTACTCAATGTCTAAGGAGGTATGTAATTGTTGTTTAACTGTAATATTTTATTATACTCCTGTTATTATGTATTATTGTTATTACTGTAATATACTGTCGCGGATCCGCGATTCGACGCTTGCCATGAGGGGAAGCACTTGGTCCCTCCAGAACGCCCGCTCTGAGGTCCCCAACACAGATAACTCTGTGCACTGGCAGGTTGCAGGCACCATGAACGCCGATTGCACAGACAATCCCGGCAGGGTTACACTACTTTGCGTGACACCTTAACCTGTGGACGGCCGGCTAATTGTGGTCACGTGCCCTCAGCACACCACTCGGATTACTACCAAGTGTTACAGTGAGTGTGCGCTGACTAACAAAGCAAATTATTGGGGTTCAACTTTCTGTCCAACTATACTTGTGCACTGTCAGACCAATAAAGGAAAAGACAACCGAGACAGATGGAAAATAACAACAAACAATTACTTATTCCAAACACACAAAACAAGCAATCATTTCAAAGCAAGTATCTACAAGCAAGAAAACAAAAAGGCGCATAAGAGAAGATTTAACCATTACACGTATTCTTATTCTTCAATCTTACTCATACAAAAGATTTGGCCATCATTCGCTCAGGGGAAAGGAATAAAACAAGAACTTGAAAATAGAATAAAAAGTAACGTATGGAGAAAAGAAAAGCAGCCTTTTCCTTCCTCTCTCACCTCACACAAATATACAAGAGAATGTGGAGGAAAATGGATGGGGAAGATGGGCAGTGGCGATGTGACGTGATGGGGACACACAGCCACGTCCCCGAGGTGCTCAAACAAGTTGGCGAGTCCTCTCGCGCCGGCGTCCCAGATATGTGAGCTTGATATGCACTCGCCCGCCTCTGCCTCAGATTCTTCCTCCTCAGGCCCCCCATCGATTAGGTGCCGCTGTTCACCCTCCTCGTCTTTCATACTGAGAGGATCGACAGGGCAGGACGACGCTCGTGGAAGGAGGGTTCTTTTTCCACAGAAGCTTCGACACCAACTGCTCGTGAAAACTTTGTTTGCCTTCTACTGTCCTTCACTGAGCTCTTTTGTGTCACTGCTCGTGTGAGCCTGTCCCGTGTGCTCTGCCTTTTGCTTCTTTCAGCCTTTCTTCTCCCTGCTTCTTCTGCTTAGTCCTTTTTCCCCCTCTTCCTCAAAAAATTAAGCAAGGTGTATCTACTCCTTCATCCCCCGGCAAATATAACATTAAAAAACAAGTTGAAAATTGCGAACATACCCCATGGGAGTTCATTTTACACTCTCAGCTGAGCGATAGCATGGACGATTGATAGTTTTGAAATTTGGTAAGATTTTCTTCACATCAAGAAAAAGAAGCCAGAACACCCCACAAGAGTGAGGCTAGTTTCATATCATCATTTGCGACTTAATTTTGCGTTGGGCATCGCCCAGCGATTTAATTATTATTTTTTAATAACAATTTAAGAAAATGGTTCTGAAAGGGCCAGAATCGCACTTGGGGGCTCAGTTAATGTCTGGGGATGGTCTCTAGAATATACCTGTCAAGTTTGGTTCCGTTCTGTCCACTAATAACCGAGAAATAACAATTTAAGAAAATGGGCCGAAATGGCCATTTCTCAGCCCAAAGGGCCATAATCTCACTTTGGGCTCAGTTAATGCCTGCAAGAAGTGACCTCAAGAATATACCTGTCAATTTGGCCGCGGTTTCTTTCCACGAATAGCCGAGAAATAGCAATTTAAGAAAATGGACTGAAAGGGCCATTTGTTGGCCCAATGGCCGGAATCGCACTTTGGGCTTGGTTAATGCCTGGGGAAATGGTCTCTAGAATATACCTGTCAAGTTTGGTTTTGTTCCATCTACTAATAACCGAGAAATAACATTTTAGAAAATGGGCCAAAATGGGCCGTTCCTCGGCCCGAAGGGCCGCAAATCGTACTTTGGGCTCAGTTAATGCCTGTACTATGTGTCAAGTATATGCCTGTCAATTTCATCGAATTCTGTTCACGATAATGGAGAAATTAGACGTTCAATGAACTAATACACAAGAAAAAGAGAACGCGAGCGGCGCTTCGACCCCGGGGGTCTTCCACCCCACGGGTAAAAATAAAAAACACGGCGACGACGACACTGATGACACTAATACAAGGAATTCAGACACAAGTGAAAGCCATTCAGGCCATCATACCTGCGTGACATCAAACACCACAACTGATTTATCAATACAAATGCCAAAGAAGAAAATGCAAAATGTTTTTGTTTTTTTTACACACAAGATCCACTCCCTTTCGAGTCATAGCTAAGTCTAGCTAGGCCCGGAATCAATCTGGTAATCCTGTGGCTGAACCCTCTTGATGGCATCTATGTCCTTCCTGTAGTTCGCAAGAGGGTAAGCTCGACCATAACAAAATAAGTGTGTTTTTTTTTACCATCGCCAAAGGGAGGGTATTACATTTGGGTCCGTTTGTTTGTCTGTTTTGTCTGTCTGTCTGTCCACACAGAACTTTCGGTTTTTTCTCCACAACCACTTGTCAGATCGAGACGAAATTTTCACCATTGGTGCGACTACTCATGTGGAGTGTGTAATGGTAATATTACATCATAGGTCATGTGGTGTGGCAGCCATAATGGAAAAACAGAAGAACTTTGGACCTCTGTATCTCTGAAACCGCACAAAGGAAAAAATTGAAATTTGGCACAGAGCAAGCACTCCTCATGGGGAATAAATGATTTTTATGATGTCATAGATGCTCTCGTTTGACATCATAATTTGCATATGTAGAATGCCACATCCGATCAGTATGAAAATTTTGAGGGTCATCTTGGGATAAAATTGTCAACAGAAAATATTTTCATGACGTTCATCAGTCACGTGATTTGGCAGCCCATATGTTTCGAAAAAAAAAAAACCTTTGAAAAATCTTCCCTAAAGTGGCCTGAACAGATCGAGGCGAAACTTTACACGTATGACACACTGTCCATGACGATAAAAGGTTCACACATATGATGTCATTGGTCACATGGTTTGGCAAGCCATATTGGATTTACCCTAAAACCTATAAAAATACACCCTCAAAAGAGTCCTGATGAGGGCCAGAACGAAACGCTTGTGCCCATATTTGGGGCTAAGCCAGAGTGCAACGCTTGTGCCCATATTTGGGGTGAAGCCAAAGCATATCGCTTGTGCCCATATTTGGGGCGAAGCCAGAGCGTAACGCTTGTGCCAATATTTGGGGCGAAGCCAGCACACCAACGTCTAGAGAAACCCTCCCTAGCACACTGGACTCCGCCCACGTACGTGCTGACACGCACGCGTGCAATGGTGCCGGTGGATGATGGTCAATTGCCGAAACTTCAATATACTAAGTACAAACGCAGACAAAGCTACCTGGGAATTCACACCCTCGACGGACCTCGAGCAGAACGAGCAGTTACCGAGCCCGAACCGTGTGTAACCCGAGCGGAGATTACCAAAGCCCGTCGGACCAAATGAACAATTTACGGCCTCGCTATTTCTCAACACACACCATGCCAAGCCAATGAAGAAACACAGAAACGAGCTGGAACATTTAACAAAAGGGATATTTATTTATAATGGGCGCAGAGGAGCACGCAAGAAGGCAGAGTTAACCGAATACTGAAGGAAGTAGCAATTTATGTACAAGTACTTATGCATTTTACTTAATAGACTGGCGCCACAACACACACACACATACACCCAAATAGAAACGGACCCATCAGGTCTTTATTGGAGGCCTCCAGCTCGAGGAAAGGTAAGCTGGAGGTCAGAGCCTATTCTTGGACCTCTCCGCCTCGTGGGTCTTCGACGATCCGGTGTGGCAGGACCCGAACCCGCCACACAAATGCCGCTTCAAGCCCAGGCAGGCGATCCGGGGACAGGCTCGCAGGCACACAGGCCACAAGAGAAGACGCTCTGTTGGCGGGACCCAGGAAGGCGACGACTGGCTTCAGAAGACCACCAGACGTCCGAAGCCCAAAGACCAGCAGACAATTCTCAACTCCCTCAAGACCAGAAGACAACTCTCAACAACAACTCTCTCAACTCTCTGTCGTTTAGCCCACGCGTACTTCTCTTATCCCCCGCTCGCACTCCCTCATTGGGCATAGAGAACGCTCTATGCCCATATTTGGAGCCCAGCCAGACCGAAACGCTTGTGCCCATATTTGGGGCTAAGCAGAGTGCAACGCTTGTGCCATATTTGGGGCGAAGCAAAAGCGTATCGCTTGTGCCCATATTTGGGGCTAAGCCAGAACGAAACGCTTGTGCCCATATTTGGGGCTAAGCCAGAAGAAACGCTTGTGCCCATATTTGGGGCTAAGCCAGAGTGCAACGCTTGTGCCCATATTTGGGGTGAAGCCAAAGCATATCGCTTGTGCCAATATTTGGGGCGAAGCCAGAGCGTAACGCTTGTGCCAATATTTGGGGCGAAGCCAGCACACCAACGTCTAGAGAAACCCTCCTAGCACACTGGACTCCGCCACGTACGTGCTGACACGCACGCGTGCAATGGTGCCGGTGGATGATGGTGGAAGGAAGCGAGGGCAGGTGTCATTGTTGTGGTTGTTGGTA
>CM068956.1:182239792-182254836 GCA_035128595.1 Eptatretus atami | reverse complement strand
CACACACACACCACACTCAAGCAATTGCAAAACCCCATCTCCCGTTCATGGGTGGACGTTTTAACAAGGTGCAAAATCCAATCCCCTTCATGGGAGACCTTTCAGCTTACTTCCAATCATGAGCATGGTCATGGAACCCATCATCGCAGTCGACATCAAGTCCTTTGATTTCTCCAACAGCCTGATTCCAAATCATCAGTTCAGATTCAGACAATGATACTCCAACCTGAAAAAGCTGCTTCGACTCGCCCAACCATGATCTCATGTTTGGCATTGAATCAGACATGAGATAAGGGTCGTCTCTCTCGACCTTTCCGAAAATTTCGATACTGTCTGGCATCCCACCTTGTTCTCCAAATTCTTTGTCTATGGCATCCAAATCTAACTCCATTCATGGCTTCCTGAATTGCTCTACTCTTGGAGCCAATGTGTAGTTCTCAACGGGATCCTTATCATGTCCCTGTCAAGGTTGGATTGCCACAAGGCCATGTTTTGAGCCCAGTTGTCGCCCTCATCTTCATCTACGATCTCTGTAAATCCTCCATCTCTCTGCTGATGACTCCACTCTCTGCCTAACATCCCTCTTCCCTTTCTGCAGACCTTGATAAAATCACGAGCTGGTCAAACACTTCTGCTCTGTGCCTCAATGCTCAGATCTCTCCAAAAGGAGTATCGAGCGAACCCTCCCATCTACTTCCTGAACAATCCTTTTGAAGAAGTTCAGTCACTTAAACATTTTGGCCTTACTATTTGTGAATTTCTTTCTTAAGGCCCAGTCACACCTTGACGTTTTAGCCAACGTATGCCGATTTTTGAAAAATTTGTTAAAACGCTGGCACACGTTGAATACGTTATGGGTAAGTTTTGATAACATTGAGAGCACGCTGGAAAACACTGCCATACGTCGTTGCACGCTGGCTTTAAACGTTGTACTTTTCGGTTGTCCTCAAATTTTTGCATGCTTGAAATTTCACGACGTATGCCGGCGTATGACTCGCACGTTCCACTACGCTGGCCATAAGTGTAGGCACGTTATGCGATCGTTGACAGACGTCAACACATGTTACTTGTAAGTTAATCATAAGTTGAGACACGCCGAGGTAATACTTAGCGTACCCGAAACTTATTCCTAGCCTCGAGTAACGTGTTGTAGGCACGTTACGCGATCGTTACACACGTCGACACACGTTACTTTTAAGTTACTCATAGGCTGAAAGACGTCGGTATAATGCTTAGCGTGCCTGAAACTTATTTATAACCTATCAGTGACATGTTGCTAACACGCTACGCGATCGTTGACACACTTCGACACTCCTGCTTGAAAGTTACTTATACGTCGAATCACGCCGAGTTATGTTTAGGGCAAAAGAGGCTTTTATCTAACCTATGAGTGACGTGCTTTGCACCTGTGTGTAACGCACCTCCGCCGCATACTGGGGTATGTAGACGTATTTGACGTTTACCGGACGACTACAGAACTTAACGAACGAGTTCCCAACCTACAGATACCAGATAATGATGTAATGGCAGCGATTAGGGAATTGGTAAATAAAAAGGGGTTTCACAGGAGGAACCCGTCAGTGTTGCAGACTACATAGCGAGTACATGTCCATGACATTACGAGAGATGGAGTATCCGGCAACGATGACACTACAATATCTACCTGTCCTCCAACATCAGCATACCCTCATCGATTTGGCACTGCACCAGTTGCGTGCCAATAGAACCGAGAGAAGAAGACGTGAACGGAGGAGAAGGTACTGGGTGACACCATGGATCGGGATTTGATTTGCACCGATAAGATTTGCACCGATAAGATTTGCACCGATAAGAACACGTTAAGTGTAAACAATTGCGATTGTTTGGCGCAAGCGTCTATTTTCAATAGTGGAGTTTGAGCGATTTACACGTTCAATAGAAACGTATCAAATTTCCGAGCGCCAGCGTCAAAAAACAAAAGCGAGTGACAGCAATTTAAATCGTTCATTGTAAACAATTAAAATAGTTGAGTGGCACCGTTTAAAAGTCGTTGATGGTAAAAAAATCCAATTGTTGAGCGCAAGCGTCTACTTTCAATAGTGGAGTTGCAGCCATTTAAATCTTTGAGTGGCAGCCTATGAATAGCAAACCCCACGTCACCGGCAAAGATAAACTGCCGCACAAATGGATAAGTTAGGCTATCGTTGGCATAGGTTGTGAACGCCGGCTACACGATAATATTCGTTGGTATACCGTATCTATAAGGTATCGAAGCGCTCTATGTACATTATTATACCTTGAGCATTTGTCCAACTCGTTATGAATACACCTAAAACGTAAAAACAAGCCATAGCTCATTGTTGAAAAACCCCAAAAAAATTAGCCGCGAAGAACTTCGAACAATGGTGCAAAGATGTCTCCTACCCGTGGACACGCGGACGAAGGAGATCCATCATCACCCACACCTCCCCATCACACTCACCTACTACTGCCAACATGAACAAACTACTACATATACTGATACTGATACTGATACTGTTACTGCTGACATGGACATCGACTCAAAAAGGAGTCGAAAACATGATGGGTTCCCCCTTGTGGAGACCATTTATATACCAATTCCCCAAAACGCTGGAACACATCATTATATGGCAGTTGTAAGTTAGAAACACGTTCATTTAGTTTTTTTGTCGACCGGAAGACGTCAATGGAATACGTCTACATACGTCAATGTGCGTTGGACTACGTAAAGAATTGGTTCAAAGCACGTCAAACATAAGTTAGAAATAAGTTTCGCGTAAAAAAGACATTACCGCGACGTGTTTCGACTTATGAGTAGCTTACAAGTAGCCTTTGTCGACGTGTGTAAGCGTCCGCATATCGTGTGTACAACTTATACCCATCGCATGCGGAACGTGTGTCATACGCCAAGTACGTCGTAAAATTTTGAACATGTTTAAAATTACTTGACGTACTCCACTTACTACGACGTATGATAGCGTACTTTAGCGTTCTATTCACGTATACCAAACTTACCCAGACCGTATTCGACGTGCGCCAGCGTTTTAGACACATTTTTCTTCGGTCGGCATACGCTGGCAAGATCGCCAAGGTGTGACTGCGATGTTGACACTTCCATTTCTGCGGCGGTTATGATTTGAATCGTTGTGCGTCAGCCTTTTAATAGGCTAGTCACGTCATCGTCGGTGATACGTGCAGCGCGCTATGCATAAGTTAGACTATCGTTGGGCATAGGTTGTGTAGGCCGACAACAGGTTCAGCATTCGTTGGTATAAGTTAGCTATAACACAACGAAACGTTCTGTGTCCGTTACTAATACGTTATACATAAGACCAAGTCGTTATGAATACGTCCGAATCTTTTAAAAAAAAACATCAAAGTTCAACGTAGAGCAGCGTTTTACATACATTTTAATACGTTGCCATCGCTGGCTAAAACGTCAAGGTGTGACTGGGCCTTTAGGAAAACCACATATCCATGTTAGCCTCCAAAGCCTCTATCATGAATAGTCTTTCCTTGGCATATCTGGACTTTTACCTACCTACGAGGCCTTCATCCACAGCTTGATGGAGTATAACTTCTTTCCCCACTGGGCTGCCTCATACCTTGCTGCATGCCTGCCTCATACCTTGCTCATCTTTTCGTCAGGGAAACCAAGGCCTTTAAAAATGTTGGAACCTCTTTTGATGAAGCTGAGTGTTTGGGCCTATTACTTTTACATCGCAGACGTGTCGGTGGTTTTTCTCTTCTCCCACTTCCTTTCTGTCTTGTACTATCTCCCTTTCCATGGTCTGTTTCTTCCAGAGTGTTTATGGTCTGCCAGGAGCTCCCCCCCTTCTTTTTACATGCTATAGGCTCATGGAAGAGTTGTGACACAGAACAAATCAGGACACGTGGTTCTGGATTTAGGCAGTTTCACGACGAGGGGGTTGCTGGTGGACCGTGTGCATTCTGCAGATACAGGTGTGGGGGGGGGGGGGGGGGAAGCACAGGAGAGAACACAGGGTGAAAGTCCAGAAATGAGGTAGAAGAAGACAGAGAGACCACCGACCTATCGGCGAAGGCGAAGTGATAAGCCCATAGACTCAGTTTCATAGCGAGAGGTTCCAATGGTATTGTTCCGGCCCGGTGTTTGAGGTTCACCACAAGGGGAAGCACTCGAGTTTCTCCCAAACTCCCCGGTCCAACGGCTGTAGTTCTTGCACAGCCGTAGCCGCTTCACTTCGACTACTGGCCTTGCAGGGCTACACTTCGATGTTTCTGTGATACCTTTCTATTGGCATGGCAACCAAACTAGTGGCCACGCCCTCGGCGCTGCACTTGGTGATCTTCCGCCGAGCGGAACAGGTATGTGCAGCACCGGCTAACAGACCAAATCAGGTGGGGTACAACTTATTGTCAAACTATACTTGTCCACTGTGTCAGACCAATGAAGGAAAGACAACTGAAATGGATCGGAAATAGTCAACAATTATGTATTTACACACACACAAAGAAGCAATCATTTTAAAGTTAGTATTTGCAGGCAAAAAGCAAAAGCCACACAGCAGATTTAACCATAACACGTATTCTTATGTAATCTTATTTACACAAACGACACATGGCCATCATTCAATCCAGGGAGAAGACAAGAAGAAGAACTGAGAAAGAAAAGAAAAGTACGGAGTGTGGGGTCGACTGCATCCCTTAGCTCGCACAGCCCGATGGGGCTGTGCTAGTCCAAATACACTGGGGAAATGAGGGGGGGGGGGAGTTGGGGAAGGATGGGGAAGATGGACAGTGAAGTGGCGAACCAAACCACATTCTGGGCTTTTTATACTGCTCTCCGCACGATGGGCTCCCTCCCTCTCTTCACACACTCTGCACACTCTCAGATCCTCGTTAGGCAAGCTTTTTGGAGTCTCTGTTCGTCCACTGCCTCAGCTTCTTCTTCCTCATGGAGCTTTCTCCATTCCAGCTCATGCAAGCCTCTTTCTCATTGGTGCGCATCCGATGTGGGCTGGTCCACGATGTAACTTGTGGGAAACACAGCTGTCTGAGAGAATCTCAACACAGCCCACACTCCTCTCTTCATGCGCCCAAGGCTGCAATGAAAGCCCCCGCTCCCTCCCTCGCGTGCAAGTGTTCATTGTACAGTGTGCCACTGTATCCTGTCTACGAGATGTGCTGCACCCCACCATGTACGGGAAAAGCATTGCACGAGCATGCATGTGAGAATGGACACAGTCCCATGCGATGATGGTAATCCGATCGACCCAAAGGATTAATTACCACAGACGGACCAAATGTGCACAACTTTACAATGCGCGGATGGAGTGGCAATGGAGAGGGATGCAGGCAGACCGAGGGATGAAGAGACAGCTATGGGGTTGAAGGTAAGACCGATGGGGGTAAAGGAAGGATTGTTGAAATGAGGAGGGGGTGGGGTTGGTGAAGGGGGTTATTGGGAGATTGTTGAAAGGAGGAGAGTAAGCGGAGGGGGAGGGGTGAAATGGACTAATAGGGGTAAAGGAGTAAATATTGAAAGTAGCAGAGGGTTTACATGAACAGATGGAGTATTGAAAGTAGCAGAGAGGTGGGAGGGGGAGGCAAAACGTCACACCGGGAAAACACAAACTAACCTTAACGCATGCCTCCCGAAAAACCCTTACACAAGGGTCAAAGGTATATTTCCACATCAACTAAAGTAATAAATAATCCTCGGGTCTTCTATGTGCCCATGGATGCTCTCCCCTGGAGTACGTTTCCAAAACCATAACATTATTAAAGGCCTTTGTTTCCACGGTGTCAAGCTGAGCAAGACGTGAGACAGGGGAGCTAGCCCAGAGGGGAGAGCAGTACTCCATCCAGCTGCAGACAAAATATCTGTAGATAGATAGGAGCTCAGGTGTGCCAAGGATGGACTTTGCATGACGAAGAATGCCCATTTGACGTCTGGCTTTGTATGCCAGTTTTGAAATGTGGCTTGCCCAATAGAGATCATGCCTGAGAGTGAGGCCCGAGAGTTTGTGTGAATCAACCTCTTCAAGAAGGTTGTTGAGAAAATAGATGGAAGGGTTTGCGGTCCGGTCATTTTGGAGAGAGGGAGTGTGAATGTGAGTGTGTGGGATTTCTCAGAATTGATATACATATTCCAAGTGTTTGACCGGTTTGTGATTTTGTCAAAGTCAGAGGAGAGGGAAGAGGCTGCCGCCTGTCTGTCAGAGGGATGAGGGATGTAATGGCAGAGGGTGGAGTCATCACCAAAGGGATAAAGAGGATTTTACAGAGAGTCAGTGATGAGATTGATGAAGATTAGGAATAAGATGGGGCTTAGAATACTGCCTTATGGTACTCCATCCAGCCTTGATAAGAAGAGGAGAAGAAAGGGTTCCATTGAGAGCCACATTTGGCTACGAGAGTAGAGGAAGTCAATAATTGGATTCCATAGACAGAGTTTGGAGAGCAGGGCAGAATGCCAGACTGTAGCCGAAGCTCGAGATATGTCCAGAGAGATGGCCATGATCTCATGTCTGATATTGAGAGCCTCCATCCATTGTTGGGAGAGCAGAAGCAGCATGTCCAAGGTTGAGTGACCAGGTTTGAATCCGAATTGATGATCTGAGAGGAGGCTGTTGGAGAAAAGAAATGATTTTATGTGGACTGCAATGATGGATTCCATGTTCTTGCTGATGATTGGAAGTAAGATAATTGGTCTGTAGTAAATGGGATCCAATTTTGCCCCTTTTAATGTAATGCTGTGATGTTGGCTGATATTCAAGCAAATACAGTAGAAGATGACCTATGGTAAATGATAGCTTGAAAAGGGCAGAGAGAGGAAGTGTAAGAGCAGCAGAGCATGTTTTAGGACACATGAGCTGATGCTGTCTGGTCCAGTTGCAGAGTCAAAGTCGAAGGTTGCCAGAAACTTTTCCACCTTTTCAGGTGGAAAAGATAAGCCTGGTGTTGGCTTTGTGGTTAGGTTGGCTTGGGATCTTAGGGTCCTGAGTTCGCGCCCCGTTGGCCGCTGAAATAACACCAGTTGCTACGTCGTGAGAATGAACTGTACAACACAATAACCAATACAGACAAGTTATTTTGCAAAAGACTTTGGACCAGACTTGGTGGCGTAAGGGTTAGAGTGTCCCTCTGAGTCTGGGAGGTTGGTGGCTCGAGTCCAGGCTGAGTCATATCAAAGACTTCATTGAAAATGGTATGTGCTGCTTCCTTGTTTGATGATTCACACTTAAAAAGGATAGACAGCCATAGCAAACAGCCAGAAGTTGGTAATAATAATGTGCAGGCTTTGATGGACCAAATGGCCTCCTCTGGCATCGAAGTTCCTTGTGAGGGAACTCATTATTTATTTATTATAAATCATGAGTATGTCAACACCTGCCATCTTAGGAAACGGCGCATGTGATGCTGTCTCTATTAAAATGTTTTCAACAAAGGAAAATGTCATCGTCGATCCCAAAAAATTTGAGGCAATTGCAAAATTGCAACCATTACGAACTAGACTGACACTTTAATCGGAGGCAAACATTTTCTTTACAACAGTGTTCTTAGGCTCGTGGAGGAGCTTGTACATAAATTAGATGTGGATTTGTTGATTATGCCATGGAAGTGCACTTTTATATAAATCACGAGGAAGCGATTCGAGAGAGGATTAAACAATGAAGGTAAATTGGATTTGACTATCTTCGGTAATGAAGAAACCTGGGCTCGATGGCGAAGCGAAAAGACATTCCCAGACTGACAGCGTGTCAAAGGAGAATAGGAAGAGAAAAACAATTCATAGGAGTGGAAAAGCACCAGAAAGGATAAGAGCCGTAAAGGGCGGGACAGCGGGTTGTTGTGTTGGGGGTGGGGGAGGAGAGAGGGGATGTGGGAAAGGGCACCAGAGAGATAAGTAAACAACAGCGGTAGGTTTTTGAGATAGCATGGGGTGATGACAGTGGCATTCTTGAAAGACGAGTGGATGATGTGAGACAACAGAGAGTTGCTTCCACAGAAGAGAGAATATAATTCAGGAATTATAATCAGGTGTGAGATCTGGAAGAATTTGTGAAATGCGTGCGGGCTAAGGCAGGATGGAAGGATGAAAGAGTGAGAGAAGCAATACCAGAACTGCGGCGATGTCGATCTGAGAGTCCACCATCCTTCCTGCAGGAGGTAAGAAGCATACTTTGGGACCCAACTTCCTTGCTGGATCTGCTAATAATATGGACAGCAATAGATTTGATTACCTCTAGGGGAGCAGGAGTGGGAAGCAGCTGCACCTGCCCAGCATCAGGATCAATACTTCAAGATACTTCGAATGAAGACCTTTGACACACCCTGAATGTTCAGATAAAGAGGGACTTTCATATGAAGCGATAAGCGGTGCAGAATGGACTAAGCTCTGTGGAGAATACTGAGGAATTGGCCAGCCATGGCTGTCAGGTTGGACATCTGGTTCACCCAAAACAGTCTATGTCAGATTTTAAGCCTGTTGTGTTCATATTGGGCCCAGAAATCCTTGAAAAGCATGCAATTTTGTATCTCAAATTGAAGGCCTTAGTTTGTCGATGTCCAGCATTGGTGATGGATTTGCATAAGTTTTTGCATGGGCATGGTTATTCTGCTGATGCAGTTCCCCCTGTAAGTCAGAGCAGGAATTTATAATTTTCTCAAGGTGCTGGCGATAGATTGCCTACTTCTGAGGTTGTTCAATCGTGGTCTTCTCTTGAGAACTTCAAGCAGGTGGTTGCACCACCCTGTCATGCCATTCCCAATCCTGACATATTTTTGCTGACACATCATTCTCCATATCTTTCTTACCAACGCATGTCATTCCTGACATATTTTCTTCCCTCATAATCCCTCCGAAGCTCTTTCTTGCAGGTCACAGTTGTGTTGCCTTTGCTTGACTCTCTGTCTCTTTCCAGTTTTCACATTCATTCATTCATTCCTTTGCTTCGTCCAAAATAAGGCCCCACTGTTTGATGATTGCATGTTTACTTTCATCCGTCTCACTCTTTGAGCCCCAATCATGAATGAAAAAAAAATCACATTTTATCTCTTGAGAATTCTTGCCCCCCCCCCCCCCCCCCCCCCCCTCCCGTATGAAAGCTTAGCAAGCTCACTTCCACATATGCTGACACTGCTGACATTCATTTAATTTCTCTCTGAAACTTTTATTTTTCTTGGTTTTGTGAAAGTCACATTTATGGAATTTTAAATTGTGCAAGAATCTGTTGTCTCCAATGACATAAAAATAATTTTTATCTGCTTTTGATACATCAGTCATGCATTATGCCGGAGGAAAACTACATTTTGAAGCAGAGAATTTGAGGGAAGTTCAACTTAGGTGGGTCGGCTCTACTCTTTCCCAACCCACACTCATTTGCTACATTGGAAAGGACTACTGGAAGATCAAGGTGGGTACTTTATAGCCTGAGTCGTTTCGTTCCTCCATACACAAGAAAGTACATTGGGCCAAGTACTGTTTAAACGAGGATGATGCTGATGCTACATGATGCTACATAGTGAGAGTGTTTGACCGGTTTGTGATTTTGTCGAAGTCAGAGGAGAGGGAAGAGGCTGCATGCTACATATAGTGATGCTATGTAGATGCTATTAAATGATGCTACATAGTGAGAATAAACTGCTGGTTCTGGGTGTTGTGTGCAGGTGCTGAAAGGTAATATGACAATTGCTGAAGAAGAGGGAAGAGACAAAAAAGGCTGCTTGCAGTGGGTGCATCCTGAAGTAAGTCCTTTCCTGATGGTTGTTTTTTTCTTAATGTTTTTTAAGACAAACTAAACTTCTAGTCGGAAGCTTAACCATCTCTAGTGGAAAACTTTGGGTGTCATCTGGCAGTAGGAAAATCAGGACGGTGTCGTGACAACAAAGAATGAGCTGGGAACTCTTATAGGCAAGTGTGTGAAAATGCTGCTCTGCCTTGTCAGACGCAAAGTATGCTATGAGGCCAACTGTATTCTGGAGTAAGAGAATGGGTAGGGAAGTAGTGTATTTGATGTTTGCTTTGTTGGAGAGTTGGCCTGGGAGAATGATTTCAGCGGCAATGAAATTGAGTGTTTTCATTCCGATATTGCGGAGGACGAGTCGGAGGATGATGGGAATTTATACTATGGAGTTTCTGGCCCTGAGCCATATAAATTTGAGCCACTTGCAAGTGCCAGAAAACGGCCTATTTCCTGTACAAGTGACAGGACTGACTGCCCGGCAGTTCACACTGACAGACTCCACCAGACAGATTGGTTTGTAGATTTTCATTTTCTTGTTCGATGCATAAAATAATGTAAAGTTTGATTCGTCTGTGACTTGATATAATAATTTTTAACCCTCTAGTCACTCAAGAGTCAGAAACAGAATGAATCAATAATGGACCCAAATATATAATTATACACCGTAGCCTTGGCGTTGAAGTCTTTCTGACAGCTGAGCTTGACCCCAGCGAAAGTGAACAGTTAGAACAAATCCCAACTTTCAAGAGACTCTTGTGGCATATAAATGCCAAAACATGTTTAGCCTCATTGGGAAATATTCTACCAAATTTAGAAAAAAAGTGGAAAATTGATCAATTTTTTACAATTGAAATGAAATAGCCCAATTTGCTGATGCTGTTAAAAAAAGTAATTTAATCAACAATAAGTTGATTTGTTTAGAATTTTTTTCATGCTTGTGTTTTTCAGAAAGTTTATTTATGTGTTTTCCATGTACTCTTTAAGAATACATTCTTTCAAGGTTTTTCTCACTTAAACTCAACAATTGATTCTGTGACAGAGCAGTATCTGGAGAACTTGTCAACCAACAACTCATATTCACAGAGTGGTGATCAGATGTGTTTATGCCTTCGTAATCCTCGGCTGTGAAATGGTCACCACAAATGACAAGTCTATCCAAAGGGTCCTCTTTACCCGTTTTCTTTGGGGGAAAATTCGCCCGTTTTGTTCGTACAAATCTTATCCACTGCCGGCGAATGTTTGATTCCTTCGGGAATCGGTGGGAGCGATTACCCGTTTTCCAGCCATTTTCGCAAAACATGACAACACACGTACGAGGCATGATGTACAAATATCCAAATAACTTTGTTCTACAATAATTCAAAATAAAAAAGGATAATATAGACAGTTGCAAGCTCAAAATAAGCGAAAGAAAGGCCCGCTGAACTGGACACTTCTTCAATGAGCGAGTGAGCATCCGCTTTGTTTTGGAGAACGTGACGTCACCATCCATATATGGCACGCGGCTGTTTTTTTCAACAGCCTCGAGAAATAACAACTTCGGAGTTAAATGTCATTCATTTCCCAATAGTTAGGCAACCACAATAGTTTGCATCAAACTATTTAATGCACATATAATCATATTGATAAATTTTCAGAACATGTTTGGTGACCCGCAACCTGATCTTTACATTGAAATGAACATATATATTATATATATATATATATATATATATATATATATATAATTTATATTATATATATATATGCATAACATACCAGGGTAGATGATGATTGGGTAAAGGGGGTGTGGGGGTGGGGGATAATGGGACTTTGTGACCACCCTGTGCAGTTCATTTCTCGATGTGCAAAGTTGATTTTGCGATATTTTGGTTTCAGGTCTTGGTCATGGTCACAGTTGCAATTCCACGGGGTTTCCACACAAATTTCACGGGATTGTGAGTTGGACAAGCAACCATGACGGGCCATTTTATAATCTCTGTATCGTGCCGAAGCCTTTGTAGCTATGTGAAAGGGAATATTGAATGATCTCCGACCCCATTCCTTTGTGGGTGTAGGAAAGTGTTTCAGGCTGCCACAAAAAATATACCAACCAACAGGTACCCCTGCTAGTCATAAACAGGACAATTGACTTGGCAGCCAAATGTGCAGAATCATAAAGATGAAATAATGAGGAGACTTGGAGTTGAGAAATAAGTCAATATTGAGAGTGGTCATAAGGACAATCAAGAAAGTGATTTAGATGATGACAAGCTGAGAAATCATAAAAAGTTGAAAAGGCCTCAATTTCTACTCCAGGAAGTTAAGTTTAAGATGAATGTGAAAGCCAAATGAAGATATGTGTATAAAGATCACCAAACACAGTGATTTCTCATGATGTGAAAATTTGGTGCAGACTCAGTGGAGGTGCTCAGGTGGGAAAATCTTTGAAGACAATTGTCACTGTTTTTATCATGGTAGCCACAACAGCTGAATTTGGAAGAGAGTGATATTCAACTCGAGGAGCTCAAAATCAAGGTTTGAGAGCTTAAGGTTGTTGACATAAGAATGCTCATTTGTCTGAGCAAACATGAGCACAGACACCAGCACTGAAGTCAAAGGAGTGGTGGATTTGGAAACCAGAACAATGGAGATGATTAGAATCCTTAGCTCAGCCATTTGATTATCTGTAAGGATAGGAATATGGGGATATTCAAGGGAGAAGGGATGTTGTTGAATATGTGGGAGTAATGGTGAGCTGTGGAATATTTTCTGAATCTCCGAGATGGGGGAATGTTTAATATAATGTTACAGGGATGTAACGGCTCATGTGCAGGAGAGAGAAAAAATAGAACTACACATCCTGAAGCTCATCTGGATTAAGAGCAACAGTCACTCAAACCCTCCGCAGATCCCTGAGACCCCGATTCTTTTTAATGCTGTGAACAATTTTTGTTACATCACGGGTGATGAAGGTTGTGGTCAGGTTTCATCAAAATCATATGTAGTTTCAAAGAAGAGAGCAAATACCTATTTGGGGATGTGGGGGGTGGGGTCAAATCCCCCGAAGACCTCCCTGATGAAGGTTGTGGTCAAGTGTCATCAAAATTGTGTGTGTAGTTTTGGAGAAGAGAGCAAATACCTATTTTGGGGGGGTTAACTCCCCTGACTGACTGACCTACAGACACTGCTCGATTGCTTAAGCTCACCAGAGTAAAGTCCAGGTGAGGTAAAAACGATGTTCCTCGGGAACCTCGCATTTCTAAATGATGTTGGATTGGGAGTATTTTAGGTGGTGAGTGTTCGCATATTGCGTACATCCTTTTACAATCCTTGGGCCTTGTTTTGGTTATTTGTAACTCACTGTATTGCTGTCTGATGTTCCTGGTGCCCAATCTGGACTTCTGTAGTTTACGACAGTGTGAAGTAATTGTTTGCATGTTGTAGTGAGTGGTTCTTTATGGTGTCTGAAGTGGTGTGTGTGTGTGTGTGTGTGTGTGTGTGTGTGTGTGCGTTTGTGTGTAGGGGTGGGGGAATGGGAGCTTTGATTGAAGCCATTTCAAATATTTGTGTTTGTTGGGAGAGGATGGTGGTAGTTGTGGTGGTGGTAGTGTAATGGGGGCCAAAACCATGTTTGGAGATGTCTTGGGGATGTGCGGGTTGATGTCATTGAAAATTAATCTTAACAACATCTTCGGTGGTGTACAACGGAGGAACATCTTCGGTCTGTATGAGGTTGCGTTATGAACTGTCACCAAGAGGTTTATTCCTGGGAGTTTATTTACTGACCAACCCTTCATATTGTTATATCACTTCCTGCATTTTATCCTTTTTATTTTACTTTCCTTTCATAATGTCAATCTTTTTTTAATGCCTTGTGAAACATGTTGCAGTTTTTTTCAATATTAACTTTATTTTCATCTTTATCAATCCCCTCCCCACAATACATCCCATTCAACAGCCCTCACTCGAAAACAAGATTGAGCTCCATCTACTCTTCCATGACTTCAGCTTCAATTCCACAATGCAAGAAGACTTTGAGGAAGAACAAAGAGATGAACACCTTTGAAGTGAAGGATGAAACATGATATGTAAACTGGCTTGCACCACATGGAGAAGGGAGGATGAAAATATCTGGGTTTCTCAGGTGTGAGCAATATGGCCAATGGGTTTGAAGGGTAAGAAAAATTAAATAAAGAAAAAGGGAAGTGTGATCGAAAGATGGATGGTGAAGTTGAGGGTCAGGTACAATGGAATGCTCACACCTTTTTAATATTACATGGACAAGGGACTAGTTCACGAGGAAATGTATAGATTTGACCCTTACCTGAGACTCTGTAGCCCAACATCGATGTAGAAAAAATATAATTTAGGGTGACCAAAGATAAAATGTTAAAATTGTAAAAGAACCCTGAAGAAAGATTTTCCGGTAAATTTTATAATTAAGAATTTCACTAAAGGCAGTCGATGACGATGTAATCACCTTTTGTGCTTTTTGGGGTTGAAGGTTTAAAAATGATAAATTTTATTCACTTTGAAGTGAAAATTCAAGAAGGTAGTTATTTCATGGAAAGGGAAATTAAACAATTTTCTTTAAAACAACTGAACAAAATGATGTTTTTCATTAAGAAAAGATGCAGATTTAAGTTTATGAAAATATTAATGTCTGATTGGATAGTTTGTTCATCTCTTAATAAACATCCATTGTTATCATACTTTTATCATAGACTGATGTTTCAGACTTCACTCATGTGTATTTACACATACAAGCTGCATTGTGTGCATCGAAAACATGCTCATCACAAGTGACAGTGACAACAAACACCTGGAAACCTCGAGTTTAAAACAAAAAAGTGAAATTATTCTGAAAAGAGACAAATTTCATTTCTTTCTTGTTGAGATTGAACACCTCAGTTTTTTTCCATTCATGGATCCAGAATCTCACCGCCAAAACATTTTAGGTTTGACGACACATGCCAAGAAGTGGATGCTATTGAGCCTGTGAGCCTCAGATTCATCGCCTGTCACAAGTAACACCTGAGTGAAGAAATTTTTCAATCAATCTGAAGAAAGTATTCAAATATACAGTATTTATTATATCAGAATGCCTGGTGTTGGCTTAATGGTTAGGGTGGTGGGCTTGGGATCCTAGAATCCTGAGTTCAAATCCCATTCAGCCTTTGAAGTAATACGAGGTGGGGTTAACTCTGCCGATCATCTTTCTGAGGTCGGCAAAATGAGTGCCAGGTCGCTGGTGTCGGAGTGGCAACACTTCCAGGATTGTATCCAATAGCCAAGGAGACTGCTTAGGCAGCACCAACACTCTGCACAGAG